>JAIPRK010000119.1:235000-357576 GCA_025469195.1 Chaitophorus viminalis
TGAATAAAAAATAAATAAAAAATCACATTATTATGCTTGATAGCTAAATATTATAATATTTAAAACTTTTTGAACATAGTTTAAAAGTGATGGATGACGATTCAAATTAAAGCACGCATATTTTATACAACCCGAGTCTTACGCAACTTATACGCGAACATAAGCAAACCGATTAATACACCGTGCAGCTAATAATTCTTATTATCACGCGGAGACGAAAATAAGAAATCCATAGTAATACGCGCTCAGAAGAAATGCTGTCTTAAGTATTGAAAAAATCGGTCTCCGTTCATTGCATATACGTATCACATCACAGCGTCGCGTATAAATGTTAACTACCTGCAACTGCAGTGTAACGAGATAAAAAATGACACAGCCGCTGCAACATCGCAGCAAAATATAATATCATCCATCGTATAAGGGATTCTGCGGCGATGCGTCTTTGTCGCGCGAGGGTGAACGTTACGTGCCCTTCTTTTCATCTCCGCCGCAACCGGTTCGGTCTGTTCGTTCCCACACACGTACGCATCGTGCTCGCCTATATTTCGCTACGAAGACCGATCGGTTACAAAATATATAACTATATACATATAACAATATTCAAATTGTATTCCGCAAGAATTTATGCATTTCCAATTGTGACGATCTCACCCCTTCAGATATTTTCCCACGCAAACATTAACAATATTCAGGGTTCAAACATTATAATATCGGTACGTATATAATATTATGATGAGTACCTACCAACGCCTAAATCTAATAATACACAAATATTATAATATTGTTATAATAGTAGCCATTGGCGGATTTAACGGAGTAAATACGGACATTCGCTAACTAGGTCCTTGCTTTTGTGTTTTGGCCATGTTCCTTATACATTTATTTTTTTTAAAGTTTGCAAAACAAAAATTTCATTTATTAATTGTAAAGACTACAGATACCAAATTCATTGTTAATTGTTATATAGTTTAATTATCATGAAGGATATTTAACTAAGAATATTCATTAAAAAACAAAAATTTTGCTGTACCTACCGCTGAATAATTATTTTACGAGGTATTTTTACAATGACTATAGAACCTTTTCTTTAAATTCACCAATAACAGTAATGTCCATTCGAATATAATATGTTTTTCTCTATTTTTAACTCAAAGTATTTTTTAAATTCGTTTCCTTTATTTAAACATTATAAACTATTTTGAACAACAAATAATATTATAGATTTAACCCACATCGGTTCAAGGACGAAACCTAATTCGAAAAATTGTATACCTACCAATATCCATTAGATTAAATGAATTGAATTGAATTTTTTAAAGTAAAATACACATAGTACGTATAATAATATTACGTCATAACATTGACACAACCAGAGGACCTCCCACGGCTTCATAAAATGTTTTTGAGTATTTTACGAACTCTACATAGTATGCAGTTGTATAATATTTGTGTATAAATATAGCAATTAAAAACAATGTACATTTGTAACAATTATGGATTAAAAACCAATTTAAAATGATTTATTATTATTAGACTATGAGTTTTAACTAATTTACCAGTATTTAAATATCTACCTATTAATATGAGCCTTATTTTTTCCTTCAATATACATTAACTATAAATAAAAGGTAAACAATCTACTTTGTAATTTAAAGATTTTACTCATTACCTAACTCACCTCCTCAAATACCGATCGCTATTGATTTTTTTCTAATTCAGAACCCCCCTCCATAAATGAATCCTGGTTGCACCACTATTCATACAAAACATAATGTTTCGCCTTTATTCTACAGTTTCAGTGAGTAATACAAGTAAAAGAAATTCAAAACTTAAAAAACAAACGTATTACACACAGGTATTCAGGTAATTAAATAGGAATTTCCAACGTATATAGAAAATTCCACACGTGTGAATTTATTTCAATATTCGCAACAATAACTCTATAAGCCCATCCATTGATTATTTGTTTTTCATATCGCTGGACGCTTGTTCACTTACACGTAATTTCAAAACGTCTAATGGACCGTCATCATTAAATCTTTATATATTAACAAATTATTTAAACATATACTCATGATATATTCTATAAAGTTTCGAAGAGCCATTTTAGGGCTCAATATATTATTGATTAGATTAAAAACCCGTATGATCAATAAAAAAAAAAAAACACCAACTTCTAAGTTAGAAGGGTGTTTTATTAATTATGTGTTTAGAAGATCTAACGCATATAATATCACCAATACTACTATTATTTCGTAGTTATTGCTTATTGAGTCATCGTAATTGAAACGACAAGATAATACAAATTATATTTTAAAGTATTACTAATTCTACAAACATATTTACTACAGGTATTTTAATTGTACAATTGTACGAGTATAGATTTATTTGGCTTGTAGATATCTTCATAAAATATTCTCGACACATGTTTTGGCTATGAATAACTTTTTACGAAATATTTTTGCCAAATTAAATAAACAAAATGGTAAAAAGTTATAATTTACTATGCGTACCTATCCTGTTACGTATTTAGATGTAAAATATATATCATTTAATTCATAAAATTGCCACAGTCTACTTCCCGACTCCTTACCAAGTTAGTGCAATATTTACACTTCTTAACCTATGTGGGCTCCACCGTAACGACGTTATTACTGTATTTCACTTAGTTAATAAATTTTAAGATAATAATAGGCGAGGTGGTTCAATGGTATTCGGCTGCAACAGGATCAGCCGTGGCAGTTTTTGAGCTTTAACTAATGTTTGTAGTTAAAAGTACTATTCCATTATAAACTTGTATTTTAATCCCGTGTAGGTATAGACCGTGTGTTTCAAGTTTAGTTACTACATCTATTTTATTTGAACATGCCATTAATAAAAATAATTTGCATTTATAATTATTAAGTTGTATTAACTTATTGATCTCGTACGCAGGTATTATCATTTATCAGCACGGTTATTAGCAATCCGCTAATAATGAAAATTGTGGATATTTTCAACTAACGGATATAATATGATGATAATATTCCAACTTTGACAACAAATAAAACCAATGAGATTACCCAGTGATAAAATGAACCATATGGGATATGGTAAACTGACTTATGAAAATTGTCACCTGGTATTAAAAATGCCAACTTAAAGAAAAGAATATGTCATTCATTTTTATTTTATATATTAATGCGCCTTTTTATTTTACAATATTTATAATTATTTTAAAGAAGTATCCAATAAATACTAAATAATTATTAGTACAGTGATAACAACTTTCTGTACATGTACCATTTTTTTTAAATTAATTATTTAACTAAATAAACTGATAAGCGATAACTTTTTTCTTACCCTCTGGTGAATTAAATGTGACATAAAAAACAATGTAAAGATTTTGTTAATAAGTCCTTTTTTATTATACAAAATAGATCCAATTTAGTTTTTTTTTTTCGAACATTTTATATTTTATTATAAATATTTAACAAATAATGCCTATTTCCAATGGCTACCCAGTTTTCTTACATTTTTATTTTAATGAATGTCAATTACTGTTCATTTTATTGGTGATGAATTATTATAATCATGATTTGCAGTTTTTTAAAGATTAATCTATTATGAAAAACCATGTGTAATTGGGTTGACCAGTTTATTAACAATTGTTAGAATTCAATAAAAGACAAAAACAAATTCTTGGTTTTTTTTAACATTTCTTTACTTGGTCAGAACGAAATTTTTATTACAATTTGTTAATTTTTCTTTTTTGTACTCAGTTTTCAGTATTGTTTTCTGTTTAATAACATTTTCCATGCGTTAAAATATTAATGAGAATATCGAGATATAACAAATATTGCGTTACTATTTGTCAAATGTTAAGGTGCATATTAACAAACATCCATAATAAAATGCATGTATGAGACACAAAGAAACAAAACGTATGGATGCAGATGGATTATTATTTTACGTTTATTTAGCATTTATGTCTTGAGTCGCAGCACTAAATGTCGAATAGTGAATAACAATTATATATTTTATCAGAACATTACCGCAAATTCTCGATCATCAACAATACACATTATTAATTATATTTTGTACAAAGAAAAGACGATATGGTGCTTATTATCTGAATAAAATCAGCAAAATTTCGATTTACAGGCCCGTGTGCCATATTATTTATCCCGCGGACGTGCTCTCGCCTACCGTAGCGTTTGTCACGCAGAGGTTATCGATGTATATAGAGGCACTGTATTTGTACACCCACATGCGTAGGCCGTATATCGTCGTTGTTATTTGTTATATTATACGGAACGGGGGCCATTACTATGTACGCGTGAATATATCGGAAGAGTGTGCACTCGAACCTTCGTCGATCTTCTCACCCTACACTGACGACGCAGACGAAAGCGGCGCGTATACACACACACACACACATACACACACACACACGCATGCTCACACGCACACACACGCACACACACACGCTCACACGCACACACAACTACATGTTTACCGTGCGAAGGATACTCACACGCATAAGGAGCTTATTGATTTTCCAGAAAACCAAGAAAACGTGAGCTTCGGATATCGTACGTGCGCGCCCTGAAGAACCTGACGAGATGGCACGTGAACATTTCGATCTTTTAGATTCTGAACGGAGTGATGGAATCTATTGATTTTACAATGATATATATATTTTTTTTTTTTTTGTGTCTGACGATACCTTTTTTAGTAGTAAAAAAGCTTCGATTTGCTGAAACAGCAACTTTTCTGAAAGGAAAGTGAATTTAGATGGTACTTGGGCATGTTAAAAATCCAACTTTTTTAATACTTTTTAAAAAAATCGAAAAAAATGATAAAAAAATTACAAAAAAACCGGGAAATTTTACGCAAAATTACGTTTTTACAAAATACATTTTTTTTAAATGCTCTAACTCAAAAACAAAAATCGTAACAAATTGAAATTTCCACCAAATCATTATATTGGCATTCTCTATATATGGTAACGTTTTCCAAGTATTTTGACTTATTTTAAATTATTTATAGACAATTTAAATTTTCGATTTTTGTAAGTTTTTTTTTTTTAAACATCTATGAAATTTAATTGGCTGGCCGAAAACTCTTGAAAATTTAATACAAGGTTTATAATAAGATTAACTTATTGTAACTGAAAAATATCGGAGATTTTTTCACTCAAATTTTTTTTATAAGCCCATAAAGCTCAAATTTGTATAAAATGTTATTTTGTTGATAAAAATTCATAAAATTTTTTCTGATTATAACTAAGGTTCAAAATTTTAACAGTGGGATATCCATAAGCTACTCTTCAAAAATATTTAAAAAAATTTCTACCGGACTTAGAGGAAAAATTTTATGACTGTTTGAAATTTAAATTTTTACGAAATTGCATACTATTGCATTATATTTCAATTTATATATAAAATACTACATTATTATATACCTATTTTAGACAAACATATTAACTCCGTTCAGAATCGTTATTCGTATACAATGATATTTATCATTGCATTCAAATTTAACAAATCCATTGTAATTATGACCTATCCTATAAACGAGTTGCACTCCACCCCCAACTTGTACAGCAAAGCGAGGCCCATCCGTTTTTTTTTTTTTTGGCGTGCATCCATTTTGCAGTTATACATCCTGGCGTTCCAAGAAAGTACTGATGTACATTTGCCTTATCTTCTATATGTATGCGTACACCTTTGTTCTCAGTGAAATGTTAAGGAGTAAAATATCTGACTGTACGTAGGTTCACCTGTTATGTCATGAGTAAACTTACATTCGCCCAAAATCACAATTGTTCGCGTGTTCAAACTGATTATTGATGCACTAGTCATTAGATACGCATCAACTCAGGGACAAGCTTTTAACTCTGAATTTCAACAAAATGTTCTCTTGTAACAAATTTTACTGCCGAAAATGAACGCGTATATTTTTCAAGTATTACACGTTTAAGCCTTAACGTAACAAAAAACACAAATTCCTAAACTGTTATCATTATAATTATACACATCATATTTATTTACATGAATCAAAGTATTATAAGTATATACAATTTATGTGGTATTTATACCTAATTCGCTTCTATTTTCTATTTCTGCATTATTAAAATCTTCAGCAGAATACAACTAAAAAATCTAAATGTTAAATATTTTCAACCATCATCGGGCATATTTTCAAAACATTAAGCGATTTAAAATTAAAATAATATTATAATATTTAATCGATCAATATTGTAATTATAACTGTACTTTGGTGCACTATTTTGAGTATTTTCTTTGATTTTTGGTACATATCATTCCCGGTCCTAATATTAAATATATTCGAACATATTTAACATATAGGTAATGATACTCATAAAAATTAAATACATTTTCTCAAGTGAGTTTGATTTTAAATTATTACTTCACCTGTTTAACATAATAATTTTAATGAGTTATATGCATTATTATATTTTTATAGTTCTTCTATTTCTATACTTTTATTGAATAAAACTACACCATTTTGTATTGATTACTATGAATTTGAAAACATACAAACATATTTATTCAATCGAAGACACAGTATGATTTTAAACTGTAGACATTTTTCCCATTCTAAATCGATTACCTAGTACCTATATTTAGTAGATATCAATAATATATGTATATTATACCCGTCTGTATGTGATTATATTATATGTATTTCTGCTACTTACATATTAATGATTTTTAATGATAGCATAAAATATTTTAATTAGCCTAACAATGTAACTAATTATTTCTCATCTGATCATGTAACTTTTTAAAAACACCGTGTACATTTGATTGATATTTGATTATTATTTCTGTACTGTACACTGTATATCCTGTTCCTGTTTATCTTATTTCGAAGCTGTCCGACCTCATAGATAATGACAATAGGTCCATATTATAATATATTGTAAAAATCGGTTACCTAAGTATTTTACACCTATTGATTGAGATAGGTGAATGGCGTAATTCACATAACTATATTGCCACTACTTGTATTTTTTTTTTTTTACATTTTTACATTTACTAACCTTTTTGGAAAACTCTGGAAGTTAACGGAATTATTTAAAAGATAATGTGTTAGTGTGTTACTTTTAGTATTTAGGCATATTGGTTATTGATGGTTACCTAAGTGGTTGTTGATAGTAGTTACAAATTATAAATATCTTTCATTGAACTATTAACACATCGTTGAAACCGTATTATTGTTTTTTCAAAATATTTGTTTGATATTTTGATATATACAATATTGTACTTCAAACAGATTTTATTACAAACCATTATTGCGTTCCCAAGTTGATGGATCTTCATATTTAAGTTCAAATTTCAACCTTTTGATTTTTATTTTCAAATTTAAGTATATAGTTTTGATATATTCCATAGAATTTGTTAACACAACCTTTTTTATTAAATTGTGGTCAAATATAATAAACATACATTTATCCGTTGACAATTATTAGTTTCGATACATTTCTATGGCATTTTGTTTTATATTAATCAAATTATTACTTGCAACTTATAAGACCTTACCTGCTTTAATAATTTTTTATTTGGTATTTTCTCACAAACATCTTATTATTAGCATATGCGTAATGAATTATGACTTATGAGTTAGGTTTTTTTTATCTATTAGATTCTGAACGGAGTGATGGAATCTATTTTTTTATTCGTGTTTAAATTGAGTAAAAATGGAGTTAAAAGATTATGAACATTAAATTATGTTATTTTATGATTACACGAAATAAGTTTAATGTGTACGTCATTTCTAATTCATAGGAGTAGAATGTTCTGAACATAATAATATGTAAAACTCTATACTGAGGATTGAATCACTGTGAATGTGGCGCTACCTAGTAACGGAGCACGCGCTATTTAATGTAACCAACTTGACATTGTCCCCGAGAGTGTCGTTTGGCGTTCGGTAAACGAATAGTAAATGATAAAGGAACACAGTGTTCGGCGGTGAATAAAAATTAGTAGAAAAACAAATAATTTTCTTGTATAATAATCTTATGGATAAAAAGCATTTAAAAAATAAGAATAATTATTGTTTACTTGTCTCACATTTTTGTATTACACATACGATGTTTCCATACAACTCGAACCCTCCAAATGTAATCTATTGTGCTCAATAAGTAGTCTACACTGAATCCCTTAAGTGGCCGTAAACCCATATGATTTTTCAAATAATTTATTATTATCACCAAAGGTTTATAGATAATGTAGATATAAGATATTAGATATTAGATAGATATAGTTATTATTATCTATAAACCTTGATTATCACCAACTGCGGTACTAATCTTATTATTCGTGATAATATAATAATGATTTATGTTACATCCACTGCTGGACAATACTTCAGTGCGAATAGAGGTGAACTAATTGTAGTTTACTTTCTTTTTTAATCTTACCAGTATGACTGTATGTAATATTTTATTTATTTGTCTATTGTAAATGGATGAATACCCTTTGGTAAGTAGTAGTACAATAAAATTTTAGCTGAACAAAATATCAGAATTAATGAAAATTAAAAATTAAAGAAAAATAATGTTAAAAAATAAAACGAAATTATCGTAATTAATTACATTGACAATAACATTAAAAAACAAATACCAAAATAATAAATAGTTAATAATACGTTGGTAAATAGTTAATAACGTATTTAACAAATAAATTATAATTTAAGAAATTATAGTATAGTTTCTCATAAATTATAACTATACATTCTAAGGAATAGTTTATAACTTGTCTATCATCCCTTTGTGAGACTACTACCGCGCACGGGTTTGATCTCAATGATTGACTGTTTTACTGGTTAAAAAACTAGAAAACATTCAAGACCAATTAAACTAATGAGATTAATTTTATACATCATTGAGAAGTTAAGCCGTTTTATGCGGACATTTCAAAGTATAATATACGTCATCAAAATTCGGTAAATAAGTAAATCACACAATCTCAGTTATGCAACTGTCATAAATAAATAATTCTAAATAACATGTATTGTTCATGAGAACAAAAAAATCTTAAAAAACGTGTACGAACGTTGGATAAAAGTTGATTTTTTTTCTTTCCAATGATTACCTACTAACATTATGAAATATAATTTCTATTGTTTTAATTTTAATTCTTTTTTAATTTCAGCGATATTGTACCATTTCAATTTAAATTACGTACATTAATATTTTCTATTTTTAGATTAACCGTCAATGCATTTATGCGTAACAATGTTAATTATCGCAGATTGTTTAGAAATATTTAGAAATATATGGTTGCATTGCAATTACTTTCAGATTTTCTATTCAAATTGTATCCACGATGGTAATTACCATGTGCATTCACTATATGTACCTACCTACTAAATAAGTATACACATATTAGCTTGTTTTGATTTTGTCACTATTGAAACTATTTAATTTTAAAGGCTTCACCTCTAAAGTTACGATTATAAATATTAAATTGGATTAGGTTTTGTGTTACCACATATTATTCAATTGATGTTCAATCAAATTGCAGAATTAAAATCACTTTTGCTTATTCACTAGTGATAGTAAAAAAATAAATTCTTAAAGGCCATTGTAAATATTTTTACAATATATATATATATATTGTATATTTTATCGAAATGAACAAAAAAAAAATCCACGAAGTTAATACGGCCCACAGAATAAATATAAATTACGAATGTGGCCGCAAGTTGAAAAATATTGGGCACACCTGCTGTAGACTATAGATACACTTTGACGTTGAATTTTTTTTTTCAACAGCCAAACTGCCCACTTGTCTCCCAGTAGTTAGGCACAGGAAATGTGTCAATAATTAAATGAAGAGATTACGTACGGTGTGGGATTTGAAAACCGTATTTCGTATAAAATGTTTGATAAATGTGAATCTAGATGACTGTATAGGCCAAGGCACGGCTATGGATGATAATATACTGAATTGCTTAAAAACAGTCTAAAACTAAATGAATAAAACTTTAAAATTGCTGCATTTATTAAATTTTACTAAAACTAATTAGATTTGGTAACAGCGTGATTACTAAAAAAAAAAAAAAATACATAAAAGAGGTATTACATGGACCATAAATTGTGGATTAAAAATAATACATGAGGTTTCACGACCAATATAGGGAAACTTGAATACTAGTTTGTTATCAACACATAATACTATTGAAATTAAGATAAAAAAATATTACACGTGGGTAGAAGAGATCGTTTGTGCACACATTTTTCCATCGAAATCATTAGGGAAATATTACATTGTACGAAAATGCGTCATGAAAACGCTTGTATATATCGATTATCGAGGTGTTGCATATCATATTATAGATAGATACAAATAATATTTGAATATGTCACGTACATTTACATTATTGGAGTTAAAAAAAAAAATAAAAATTAGGACATTTAGCATTTGATTTATGCAATTGGAAAGGGTTACAATTTTCACTCAATTTGAAAATGTAACGTAAATAAGATGCTACATCATCCTCATGACGTGTTGTCTCTGTCTTAGAAGCGTACAACATAGTAAATTTGTGTTCAGTAGTTTAATGCTGTGTTATTAGCTTTAATATAACCGTAAACCGATCTATTATCAAACTTTTGACACAGACATTACCTGTGTTGTTTTGGATGGTTTTTACAATATTTTAATTTTTAAGCAAGCTGTGGATTTTTTATTAAATCGTAATAGTTCACATTATGTTACTCTTACAAAATGTCACAAATGTTAGTATTTTTTTTTTTTTTGAGAGAAATATTTTTGTCTAAACAAATAAATAATCTATAATAAATCTATATTAAATCGTAAAAAAAGTTTGCTTTTATTGAAAACAAATTTAATATACCATAAAATATTATGTTTGTTACTTTAATAATCAATTATTCACAATGGTTGAATAATATATTAAAGGTGTATGTTTGGCTACATAAGCCCGAGACCAAAAGGGGTTCATTAAAGAGCTACCCAGAGAGTGGTGTAAGACAATTTCATTGCTTTTTGGCAGTTATAAAAATCTATTCAGAAAGTATATGTTATAATTTTATTTATTTTATTTTATTGGAGGTGGGGGTAAGCTATTAGAATAAAAATATACATAAAGACTAAATAATATATTTGAACATAATATTATCATTTCAAGGTTTGTGATTTGTATTGAATAATACATCAAAACTAATCATGTATTGACATAGCATACTACAATTAAGTAAAAAACCATTTCAACCGTCTCAATAATAATTGATTTGACTATAATCATGATCGCTATAGACTATACTTTCATTGAAAGTACTTCAATGTTTAGTAGTGCCAAAAGACTGACCATAAATAAAACTAAACATTTCAATTTCTCTAGGATTCAATAATATTTTACGTAAATTATCTAAGTTATGAAAATTAACACCAGTTGCAATAAAATTTATTTCATCTCTATATTTTATTTTTATCTTTAAAATGTCAATTAATTATTATTTAACTAATCAACGCTAAAAAATTATAACAATTGTTTAGAATCGATTACAAAGAAATCAAATGTATGAATATTGAATACGATATTTAATATATATTAGAAATGCTCTTATTGCTTGGGAATTGAGATTTGAATTACAATAAACAATAAAACTGTTAAAAGTTAAAAAAAATTAAAACATTAAAAATTATAAAATTAATCATACTATAATTTAGCATTATGCACATGGCTTATACAATTTTAATTTTTTTTCGTTTCCAATTTATACCAATAGCTTGTTTTTATTTTATCATCTACTTTGCACTCATATTTTGTAATGATGAAAGAGACAAATAAAATAAAATGGAAGGAAATTCATGTATGTTGAACCTTCTTACATACCTTCGTGTACCAGAACTTTGAATAGAACGATTCATTATTGTTTTTAATTTTTATGCTTCAATAATTTAATTATATGAAAAAAGTTCCTTGTATCGCTCAATTTAACTAAAAATAATCAAATAGTTCTGTAAAAACTCTAGCAGTCTCATCACATTCTTTATTCTTTGATATCTTATTAGAACTTCAAAAAACTTCTGAAATAAAACATTTTTACAATTTATTGCTATTTACTTCAAAAAGTTTTAATTGGTGAATATCATTCAACTTTTATTATAACATGTATAAATATCAATTAAAATTCCAACCGGTATTTAGTGAATATAAAATTAAAAGTTTGAGTTGAAAACGTTTTTGAATCATTTTTACTTATAAATAAATTGAAAAACTCTAAACACTAATATTTATTAATTGATTTTAATTAATCAATGAATTTCAACTTAGAAACTATGAAAATATTTTACCCGTTAATAGAATAAAATTCCCTAAAAAAATTTTAAAAAAAACTCTAGGTTTTCAATTTTATAAATGAGGTAATAATTGATTATCCCAGTTAAAATAAAGGAACGAATAAATTATAAACACTAAAACTTGTTTTTTTCAGATCTAAGTAACACAGTAACAAGTATGAAGAAATACTGCAATAGTTCAGGGATTTTAAATATTAATTACTTGGGAATTGTAGTTATTTTAAGTAGTGACAATTGTCTATATTGTTCCTAAGCATTAATTCTCCCAAGCACAGTCTTGGGTCCAAGATATTATAAGATATTATTTTGTATTTGTTAAAAATGTATTCATAATAATAATTTAATAAATTCACTGCATTATTTATTTATATTAAATACGGGACGAGCCAAATTACAATGATTATAATTCACTAGAGAAAAAATAAAAATAAAATTACACATATTTTAGAACAAAAGACAATAAGTAAATTAAATACTAAGAAATTGTGGGTCCTCATTGGTCAGTTTCATCATACGAACAATAGGGCGATTAGTTAAATAATTACAGCGGCTAAAAGGAATATGAAATGGGAAAGATGATATTTTTATTATGTGTAGTTATTAAAAACTAAAAAGTCACCTGACAATATTTTGTACTTACCTAATTTAAAAATAACACATCAATAAGCTTGGTGAAAAATAATATTCTTCACGATTCAAATGGGGTTTCCCTTGAATTGACACACTGATTGTACCCTTAGACATTTAATGGTTAATTTAAATTGATTATAGTGGGTACCCTAATAAATATTTCAAATGCCATGCTGTGGAAATACTCGACTCCAGCTCACTATAATTACTAGTACTATTTAGGCCAGTACTTTTATGATTACAATCCCATCTGTATAAAATCTAAATGGTGAATAAATAGTTATTCATAATTATAATATAGCAATTTATATATTATGTTTTCGATCATTATACTGAAAAGCTACGAGCATGACATTTGGACAGTAGTTTTGTTTTATGATATACAAACCCACTAAGAAAGGATTTTCCAATATTAATCTCTGAATGGGGCTTAAAGGAAATAATAAATGTAAAATTGAAAAGCGTTATTTCCTAGTCAGATTTTCAATATAATTATAAAATATTTATAATAATAATAACAATAACAATAATACAATGATCAAAAGGAAACCTCTATCTTTTATTATTTAAAAATTGATTACCCAAAAAAAAACTGCACATGAGTAAAGCCGAACTATTCAGTTAGTATATTATTTTTATTTCAAAATTTATTTAAATATATATAATCTGTAATGATGCTTACAATAAACATATCTGTGTATAATACACATAGACATAAAGACATGAGGTGAGAAGTCATCCAGCAATAACACTCAGTAACTCTGTATATAATAAATTATAGAATAAAGAATTAAGAAATATTACTTTCATAGTAAATAATTTACCATAGCAAATAAGTAAAATAAATATAAGTAAATAAGTATAAAATAGTAAATAAGTCTTTATTCCTATCGAGTTTCCAATTGTAACACGAATACAAGTCATTAATATCATATTATTGTGCCCACGCATGTAATTGCAGTAGTATATGGTATAGAATCAATGCAATAATTTTCACGTTATGTCATATTTAATCTGACACGAGTTGATGGTCAAAAAAATATTCGACAATAAACAAATTATATGTATATGTATAGGGTTTTAGCAAAAATAAAATATTTAGTTTTAATTCGTTATAATTGTATACACGCTACATTTGAAGTGTTAAATATGTTTTCAGTATCAAATAAGTTATGACCAAAATGAAAAATACAAAATAATTTTACGTTTTATTTTATTTTTATTTTTATAATATACATATAGGGACGCACGTTAAAAACATGTAACTTAATAATTTACAAGCGCTAACTAATTTAATATTTTTGGTTGTAAATAACAAAATAACGTCAAGGCCACAGCACATTATGGTTGATTTATGCTTTCTGAAGGGAGACAATTTATTTTAATAAAGTTTTATTGTAAATGATCAAATTCTATTTCAATTTAATTACTTCGTTAAATAAAACCGTTTCATTTCATCCATCGTCCTAGGTTAAATCTTATGATGACAAGCGTGTAAGTTTAATCGATAATACTTATACTTTTTATATTACATTAAAATATATTGATTGCTAAATTATTAATAAATCAAGTATATTTTCTAGTTAAATTGTACGTTTAAATTATTAATTATAATTCTTGAACAATTTTAATTTTCATTATTCAGCAGTGATTTTGAAACTGGTTGTCACGATGTTATGAACATTTAAAATTGTATGTATAATTTATAATATTTATAATAAAAGTATAATTTTTTGTAAATTATATAAAATAATGACCTAAAAAAAAAAGTTTGAAAAAGTTTCATAACCAATGATCTACAATCATATATAATTATATAAATATAAAAATGTTTTTAAACAAATATGATATTTTTCAGAAAGATTATTTTTCTTCAGATATACATAATATAATATAGTATTAAACTATAAAGAATATTCCTAATTTTTAACAATAATTTCTTACCTAGTAATAAAAATAATATCAGCTTGCAATGCTCTATACCTGTTGCAAATTAATTTTGATTTACTACATAAATATTAATATATCAAAATGTATATTTGGATGATTATGTGGACGGTAAAGTGATTAATACGTTCCGTATAAGTATAAAGTAGGTATTCATCAATACAAATTATAGCGTTGATATTAATCACATTTCAAAACATAATAGAAATAAGTTTTAGAAATAAGTGTTTAAATAGGGTTCGTTGACGAGTTTTGGCATTTCAAAAAGTATATTAAATTTAAACTGAATAACATAAACTCATCATTACAATATATTAAATTAATTAACACATTAATTAAAATGTAATATTTTTTTGTTTGAACTACAACTGGGGTTTGAATAATTTATTATGGGTTATATTATGACCTTTGATTTGATAGATTTTCGATTACAAATTTTCCGTTATGTAACGATTATTATAACAATAATTGAATCCTAATTTGTTGAATTACAGAAATTCTGAAAGCCATAAGTTATAGCCATATAGACTATAGGTATAATAATGTATTTAGTAACAAACAATGAAAACCATTAGTATCTAAATAACTCGATTATGAAAAAAATTGTTGATTCTAAAATTAAATGAAAAAACATTTTTTACTTACTTTTTTACATTTTTGATTACTTTTAAATTCTCAGACTCGAATACATTCTTTCGATAATCATGTGTTATGTGTATTTGAATATGATTTTATATTAGTAACATATAAAATATAAAATATTTGCATATTTTATCTGATTTGTTCTTAAGATTGCAGTAATTCGAGTTTCTCAACACTCAACAGCTTGAATATGACGCATATATCCAGCATGGAAGAACTACCAAAATATTACAAAAAATACTTGTGAGTTATTTCATGTTTAACCATAATATTACATAATTCTAAATAATTAAAAAATGAGAAATTTCGTGGCATAGTAATTTTTTTAAGAAGTTTTATTAATGATACTGGTACCTATATTTTTTTTTTTTTTTACTCTAATGTGTGTTTTTCTTTCTTTTTGTGTCTACTCCGTACTTGTATGTACACGATTTTGACCAAAAGGATTACTCCCATTAATACAAAACTGTTACGATTCTAATAGGAAATTATGTATAAATGGTACTATGGTTTTAAGGGAGTTTTTTTTTCAATGACTTAAAGGCTTTCTGAATAGTTGAGAAGAACCATGTAAAAATTGCAAAAATTAAACTACGAGATTAGTTTTTCGGTTGTTGAAGTCACTTGAAACATTTACTGGATATTAATAATTTAGAATATTATAGACGTTTCAAATGTTCGATTAAAAGTTAAACCAACCCTATTATAATAAATATATGGTTCTACTAGTATGTGCGTCATTAAAAATATACATACTTAAAATTGAACAGCCTGACTATTCTTTCACTCAGAATTTTTTTTTTTTATACATATGGTACATTAGCTTCAAACTTAAAACATCAATACAGCTATATCATTCGCCCACCCTTGTATCTTACCCAAAGTTTTGTCTGATCTAGAAGTCTCACCTTTTTGTAAGTATACATATATAGGTACATCTGAAGTCATCATAACTCGATTGTGTTAAAAAAAATTAATTGTTAATTTCATGAACTATTTAATTACTTTAAAATTATATGAAAATCTAATAATAACCAAGCTGTTTTCAGATATATTTTTTAAATCAAACCTTTAATCAAAATTATTGCTTTAAGATTAAAAGATGCGAATACTTTTTTTTTTTTACTGAATATTTAACGTGTTTGTTAGTATAAAATTTATAAATGATTAATTATATGTATACTATTTCCGTGGCGTAATTACTGGAGGAATTTGAGTGTCATATCCCCCCATTTTTTTTTATTTAAAAACTGATTAACTACATTTATTTACTTATTTATCTATAATATTATTATAAATAGTCTATATTTTATATAAATAATACAAAAATAAATTCCATCACTCCGTTCAGAATCTAAAACACAAATAAACCACCGAGTGGTCAAGTATTATTTTAACGTGGATCAAAGACGCTCTACAATTATCGAATTTTTTTATCTAGATTAAAAACTATAATGTTCTATTGAATAAAAAATAACAAATAATCGATTTGTACACGTTACCGGAATTTTCGTAATGTCTCGTATTTTCGTCATCATGACGTTTCAAGTTACAGTTACAACTTGCAATCAGCAATCAACAGTTTCTTTTAACTTTTATAATTCATACTTTGATGTTGTGATATTAAATTCGTCATTCATGTGAAATTTTAATGAGATTTTTGTTATTTAATTTTAAAACTTACATTTAATTATCTCTCATTTATTTTTAAAATTCCAAAAATGGAAGGGAAAAGGAAAAAATATAAAAATACGAAAAGTACACTTTTTCTTATTTCAAAAAACAAAATCGTGATAATGTAAATACTTAGATCAATTTATATTTTATTCTCTTAATTTCAAATTTTTTTTTATTTTGTAATATTTATTACTTATATAGTTATATACAATATTTGTTATGAAGTAACAATTTTGTTACTTGTTGTTATACCAATAAAGTACTTAAGCTATTTAGTATTTGTAAATGTGAATATTTAGTAATTTGTTATTTTATTAAATACTATGATTCCAATGCATACATAAATTTGAGGGGGGGGAATAGGTAAAATTTTAAAACATTTCATCTCCCTCCCCTCCCACAAACATGAAAAAATTATACCACTGTACTATACATTCATAATATATAAATACACATTTATAATTATTCACTTTTATATTATGCCATGCTGACATAAGCTTGGAAACAGTGACAAATGTTCCCGAATATTTTTAACATTCTGTAGGATGCATTAACTATTAACATGAGTTCAATAATATATTATTATCATCGTATATCAATATAGTATTGAGAGATAAACGGGGTTTCTTATCTTTATCATAAACTTTTTAATTCTGTTTACTTTAAAGAACTCTTGCAGGCACAGCTGAAACCACTCAATATTAAGTTCGAATTCAATCAAATGGTGTCAATAGTAGACAGGCTTATCATTAGTAACCAAATATTACCCGTCTCTTTAATAATCGTCGTAAAATATATGATAACATGTCCCATTTCAAGCACATGCAATGCACCTACACCGCGTGTATTATATATTCTTATATACAGCATCGAATTAGCTCAAAATAAGTAGGAGGGATGACTACATTTGTTCATTTCTCACATAGATAATAATCTTTGTATACAAATATACATATATGTGGAAGGACTAAAAATTTAAATCACAAAAGTGGAAGAATACTGTTCCTCATATTGGAAGTACTTTAACTACTGCGTATTTATTAGTATATTATATACCTCATAACATAACGAAAAATTGATTTGAAATGCGAATGTGTGATTGATATGGTTAATCGCATTAAGTATTCTCTGTGTTTAAAACTTCCAAATTTTACTATAATTAAAAACTGAATTGAGAAACTGTTACAAGATCAAATTCCATATAATATAACCTGTATATTTTACATCCAATATTTTAAACTCTAGCCTTAACTTCACTATTTTATGATAAAACAGATACTATTATTAATGCCTTTTGTATTGTTTAAATAAAATGGCATACATAGCTTTAAATCTGAACAATCGCTTTAATAACCCACAATGTGTAAAAACATATTTTATACCTATATTATACCTATATTATACCTACTAATAAAACATATGGAAACCCATAAGTATATTTTAAAATATTCAACATAACTCCTATGTGAGTACATTATGCCTCTTAAAATATTTCAATCTGACATTGTATATTTTTAAAACAATTTAATTATGTACTGAATAAAAATATTATTCGGTCTCTTCTAACTAATGTAAAACTCTGGTTTAAGTTTATACATATGATATTAATGACTAGTCTAGGGCTCTACAGTTATAGAAACTAAAAAAAAAAAACTATGCATTAAAATAAGCATAAACAAATTTTAAAATATGCATGAAATAACATTAAACACGAAAAAAAGATTATTAAAAATTCTAAAAATAAATAATTATCTAATGTTGTTATTAATATGAACAAAAACAAATTTAAATTTATTGAAAAATAATATATAGTTATTATTTAAAATATGACGGTAATCAGATTGGAATTTTGACATTTATTGATCTGAAATAATAGTTAAAAATATGTTTTTAGTATTTATGAAGTTAAATAAAAAAACAAATACATGTCTTATAGTACCTGTTAAATTTCTGCATTGAAGACTGATCCACCAATACGAGTGTTTTCGAAACATTTTGAATCAATTTTTAATGAAAGACGATTATTTGGGAGAAGATCTTTATTAATAGAAAATATTTATATAAGATATTTCTTAAGAGTTTTATACAGAGAAAATTTCTTTTAACATCAGTTGCCAGTTGATTTCATCGGACCAAACTATAGTATGCGTCGATAATATGCATATAAGAATCAAGAAATATGGACTTTTATACTGAAATTGACACAGCATGGAAAATATGCATTTTAAATTTTTGATTTTTTCTCATTATTGTATAGACAAATTTCTAGCTTGGTCTACTATAAATCGAAAACATATAGAACAATAAACATTATTCTATAACTTTCCAGTCCTAATTATTAAATGTTGAATGAATCAAATAACATTATTTTCCGGATTGATATATTTGTATATTAAACAATATGTATAAAAATATTCAATATTTTTTTTTTTTCTAAATCCACCAGTTGTTACTTACTTAATACTCGATCAAATATTTATACGGACATACAGTTAAATAAAAATTTTAATATAACCCCTAGATTTCTTCTTTTCTCATGTAATCCATGTCATAGTACTTATCATAACTCATATTCTTATTGCAAAAAATATTATAGATGGTTTTACATAAAATGTTTTTCCACAAAATCTATTGCAAAAACAATATAAGTATAAATTTAATATTTAAATACATAATAAATTTTTATACTCCCAAAATATAAGTTTGCAGTAATACACAAAATAAAATGCTGATCATACATCTAAAACCTTCAGTTTTTAAAGAAAATATTTCAAATTATTACACTGAGAAGTCATTATTTCGTTACCTACCTAACATTAAAATTTAATAAAAAATAATAATGCATACTTCTATTTTATTCAAAAATTGAAAATGATAATAAATATTAATATAAAACATAATTTAAGTTAAAAAGCTTAGTCGTATATTAAAAAAACGTTTTGGTAGTTTAATTATATAAAACAATTGAAGCGTCAGTTTTTAATACATATAAATTGTATTTACCTATATAAATTATTTTTTATTATTAAAAAAAAAATAATATTAATAATAATCAATCGGTGATGTATAAATTCTAAAAATTAATCTTTTCAATAAAAAAAAAAAACCATATACCAATTAGTCAATAAGCAAAAACAAAAAAATGCTGACTTTAAATATAATTTAAAAGTATATATATTTTATATTGTGTGTATGCATTTGGGGGATGAGGTATGATGTGCATATATGTGTAAATACATTGGACGGGTAAAAATAAAATAAAAACTTTTTATTTTTCAATTTTTACCGGTGGCTCATGTCCATCATAATTATTAATAGCTTCAGTAAAATACAAAAATGCCAATAAGATAAATCGAGGGCTTTTTCATATTTTTCCTACGTTTTATTTTTATTTTTTAAATCAAATCGCAGTATGTGTTTTTTGTTCAACGTCATATTATTATCGATACGTTTTTTCACCGTCCCTTTGGGGTTGAATAAGTACAAAGGGACCGCCCGTTTAGAGCGGACCAATGAGATGACTGGAAAAGTTTTTCACGGGGGTGGGAGCGTAAGGGATCCCCTTATGTCAAAGAGAGCCATTTTATTTTGACGGAGGGGATTGGGGTTACGGGGACCGCATCGGTACTGAAGTGAGGAGAAGGGACAAAGTATATATATGCACGTAAATATATATACGTATTTGTGCGTAGAACTGTGCCGATAAAACCCCAAGGCTGGGTGGTGGTAGCGGAGAAGAGGGATGATAAAGTGGAGGGGGCAGCTGTATTTCATTGGAATTCTGCACACAGTTACACACCGACCGATCGACGGACGGACGAAAAGGGATGATGGTGGTGGTGGTATGGCCGAGAGGTTTTACAGGGAATGGTCGACTGTAGGAGTGTGACGGGGTGTACAGGACCTTTGTATGTGCACGTCTATTTCCCGTTCCATCGCGAAAACGGAAAACGAGCTATATGTTTTGAAGGGATCCGGGTATAATGGGTTGAAGGGAAGTGGTGGCGCCGGGCCATGTCGGAAAAGAGGGATGGACAAGGAGAGGATGAGGTAGAGGAGGAGGAAGAGGAGGAGATGAACGTTGTTGAGTTAGACGAGCGACCGTTCGTGGTGGCGAGGGTAGTAGGGTTTTGGCAATTCCCCGTCTATCCTTTTCCTATCTTGTTTTAGTGACAGAAATGGGGTTTTGCACACACATACGCACCCACGCACACACATGCTCACATACACAGACTGGCAAATACATACACATACACTCATAGGGACGTGGGTAGAAATTTACTAAAACCCTAAAACCCAGGACCCTGGATATGTATGTGCCCCGGGGATTACCGTTCCCGAGCCAAAACCTAGATTTATTATATTTACGGCTTTTACCATTAGTCATTGTTTGACCATTTTCTGGGCCGTGGCCAGAGGGGAAGTTGGTCGTCCGGGGGATTCGTGGTAGAAAAAACATTGGAAGCTATATAATATAATGTCCCTCTGCCTCCCCTTTTTTCCATTATCTTAATGTCCTTTTGTTCGCCGGACGGTGTACGCGTTTTTCATTTAAAACGGAAAATATAATTTATTTAAAATAACACTACTGGCCACGGGTAGACGGAGGAGTAGTGTTATAGTATTTATACATTGGTAACGCATGCCACTACAGTAATATACCTACATGGTCTCCCCCAAAAAAGGAATTTCAGCGGAGGCCATTTATAAAACTAATATTTTTCGTTTTCGTTTTCGACAGCCACCGAGTAGGATTTTTAATGGCGCATTGCCGAGTTATTATTATTTATGTGAATAAGATATAATAATAATATATATAATATTAACATTAGTTAATGTACGCCACAGGAACAATGAATCGATAACGTGGCCGTGTACTCAACTTACAAACAAACTTACTTAGACGTAATCGAAAATTATACTTCTTCTTGCAATTTTTAATTCTATTCTATTGAATCGTCTCTTGAGATGAAAAGTAAACTAACGTTAAGAGAAATCACCAATTCTCTGATCAAAATTGAGACAGAAAAAATAACCTATTTCTTTCTTTTCACGTGATGCATTTACTACATTTACTTCTTTATAAATACTGTAATCACATAATGTACTATTAAAAAACAAATTAGACATTCATTTAATTATTACATGCTCTAGATCTCAATATCTCATATATGCGATTTAACTCTTTCACGCCACACAAATGTATGACAATATTGACCAATACACATCTTGTAATCAACAGCGTCAATTCTTATAGCACAAGATGTTCTTTCAAAAATATATATAAATGCAATGGTTAAAGTAAAATACGATTATATATTGTATATAATGTATATCATTAGTCAACAGTACACAAAATAATATTATTATGATTTTTTGAAGTTTGTCACTATTATTGCAAAATTAAAACTTTGAACAATCATCTATTCATTTATTCGCATATTTATTATTAAATTTATAGTGTGCATAAATGCCATAAATCAAAACAATTAATTAAAAATTACTATTTACCTATTCTTGAACGGATCTAGAATACCTATTCAATGTTGTAAAATATAAGTACAAATAAAAATGTCCGTATAGTAAGTAGACAGATAAATTTAATGTTGTAATAGGTATACACGTTTTATTTATCATTGTTACAAATTACAGAACGTCTCTTATAATAAACAATGCTTTTAATAGGCCATGGTTATAGTATTATAAGTCATAAATAATTTATTAGATAAAATTTTCTGACGGTGACGGGCGTTTACGTGATTATAGGTAAAAATATAAACTGATTAAAGCGTTGCAAAAATATATTTTAAATATCAATGATTTATGGACGAGTAGAAATAAGAAGAAACACTAGAAACATACATATTTGTATTAAATTAAAAATCATATTTCTATATTATGTATTTCTTTACCTCAATGAAAATAAAAATATTTGGGTTCAGTACTTGGTTAAACAATTTAAGTTCCCATATTTTTTTGATTAATTAGTAATGAATATAATACAATATCAACATTAGTCTAATACCTAGATATTCGATATTCAAATTTATAGTTGCTGATCACCATTCTATTGTACGTTCAAATATTTTAATTCGCCTTTAAATGAAACGAATAACGAACCTGTACTATTTTATTAAATATGGAGGACTTTATACTGAAAGTGAATTATTATGTAAAATGGAAAAAAACTTACTGTACGCCACTTATTTATACTTTAATTTTATAAAAGTATAGTAATTTTTAATGAAAAGGCTTAGAAGAAACGTGATGAAAATTATGATGTATTAGCTGTGATTAAAAATAAGTATTTACATCATGCAAAAAAAAATATATACTGAAAATCTATAAGTTCTTTAAGATAAATTAAAGGCGACATAGTATGTAAAATAAGTATTTCAATACATTTTGTTGGTATATACTATATTGTAATCTAACGTAACTCATTAACTTGCTTAAATAAGTATATGTTTTTCTACCTCATGCTGCCTTACAGTTTTTTCATTTAACAAAAATAACTTTGTTTAACAAACGATAATAACATTAAAACTACAATAATAATAAGTAGATATACAATATTTTGTATGGTTCTACTTCTAATACTTCTAAGGTTATAACCTACACGAGTGAATGACCAAATTTTGAAAATATATTAGGATTCATGTCAATTTGGAGTGGCAATTTCGTGAAATATTTTTGTATTTCACATAATAGGAAAAATAATTATTTGTTTCAAAAAATGTTGGTCCATTTCACTAATTGGCTTCGGCATATTATATATCTACTATTATCGTTTAATACACTTTTAAAAATAAAAATGAAAAATAATTAACTCTTAGATTTCAAATAATTTCATATTTTCAGTAAAAGATATAACTAAAAATAATTATACAATATGATATTTTGATTTTTCATTAAATTATACTAATAATCTTATTTTAATTGAAATGGCACTTAATATACTTAAATTTAAATTATTTATGAACTTATATTTATTAACTATAGTTTACGATAGTTGAAACTGTTAAACCTTGAACCATTATTTTATTATTTCTGAAGACTGGAAGTTTAAATTACCATAAAATAACAATAAACATAAAACAATTATATATTTATTGGATTAAATTAATGTACATTTTATTTAATATCTAATTTGTTTTATTAGCCTCAATTCACGTGAATATTTAATATTTATGTATGTACGCATATTACATTAGCTTATTAACTTATTACTGTAATTCAAAAAATAGTACAATTTTATTTTGTTATTCCACCCATTTATTTCTACAAATTAATTATACTGAAATTGTAAATTTATGAAGGCATTAAACCTTATTTTAATCTCTAATCAATTTCTAAACAAATAATTAATATTTTAATTCTTGTAAATTGTTTAAATATTTCAATTTTTATGTTTTATTTAATAAAATAAATATCCTGAAAGGTTTAATAATCACAATTAAAAAAACTAAATAAATATTTCTGCATGGAATTTGTACGTAGTAACATTCACTATACGTTTTTTAAAAACTTATTTTGTAATAAAATCAATTTTTAGCTAAAGGAAAAAATAGTAAAATATACTAAACATAAAGATTTTTAGGATTTCATGACGCAATTTAAAAGTAAATCATTAGTATTGAAATGTAAGCAGATACCTACTGAAATCTTGAAAATTTTCCAAAGAAATAATTAAACTAAAATACTTAAATTGTATTTACATATTCATACAATTTTTTTTTATCATACATTTCTAGCAATTAAGTTTGAACTAAATATTTAGATATTCACCTATAATAATAACTAAATTATGAATACGTTTCCGAACACAAACAATCTATTTTCACATACATTTTTATATTATTATAAATTGCTATTTTAAATATTTTATCAATCATAATGATACATTGCAAAAGATACAAATTTTTATTGAATATTGAAGCATTTAAGTCTTAATAGAATTGGAAAAACTATATATCATATATCTGTAATAACTATATATCTGTTGACGGATATCAACTAAAATAATATAATAAATTTGTTGACACCGAAAAACTACAAAGCATCGGAAAGTGTAAAATTCCGGGCTCTAGTCATTATAAATTATCAACCACCCACCGATTAAAAATCTTAAACTTAATATTTTACTCGTACTTACCAGACACTGTGGCAATTACGGGGTTGGCCGAGGAAAACGATAATGAAGACTAAATCTGTTTGCTACGAATTCGAACAACACACGTTCACAGGACCAACGCACATAATATAGATAGTGTGTGTTGACGTATAGCCGTCGAATGGGTGCATGTACTTTTTCGTGTGTGTGTGTGTGTGTGTGTGTGTGTGTGTGTGTGTGTGTGTGCAAAGTGTGGGAAAATCGTGTAATCGTCAGGACGGCGTTAATTTTATGCAGAAAACGGCAAAGAAAAGAGACGCGGCGTATCGACCGACAGACAAGTGCTGCTGGAAACCAGTTTCCGGTTTTGGCGACGAGAGGAAGCGTATTATAGTTAGAGGGCGAGAGAGAAAGGAAGAACCGCGTCGCACACGTATCGTTGGCGCGCGTCGTAGTTGATGGTGGCGGTGGCGGTGGCGGTGGCGCAGTGGTGCGAGAGAGACGGTAGCTCGGAAGTCGCTGCTGCAAAACCACCCTCGCAGGCGTAGGCGGCAAAAGGCTACCTGCAGGAAATTCCCATGGGATCGACGGCATCAGGTATAGGACGTGATCGTGTACTTTTTATGTTACATTATTATTATTATATTGCTGCTCCGACTAACGTTATGCTTTTAAGTATTGTTTTTTTTTTTTTTTCTAGAGCTCCTTTGCAGACCATCGGAGTTACAATATATATATGCACATAATATATTACACGTTGATATTATGCAGAAGTATCTGTATGTTATACACTTTTCTCACAGTCGTCTTTGCAAGACTCGTTCGACGCCGTCGCGCGGTGTCGTTGTTTTATTGTCGATGTTCCTGTTGTTGTTCTTATACATATTTTTATTAGTGTTTTATTATCACGACAACGATTCGGAGAGTCAGTCCGCAGTCTCTGTCCAAACCATGCGTACCGCGTATACCGTGCTCGCTTTTAATATTTTTTAATATATTCGCTAATATTTTTGTACATCAACTCTCTACACGCACGCGCGCGCGCGCCATCCACGGTAATAAGTGACGAAAAACGATATACGGCTTGCTAGTTGTTCAACGTTCCGGGTTTTTTCTCCGTCACCCTGCGAACACTATTGATTTTATATTCGGTTAATTCCTATCGGGCAAATTTTTTTCGTGTTCAGGTATATATAATGTATGTATATGTATAGGACACAAAAATAATGAAAAAAAACCCTAGAGTGTTTATCGTTTTTAAAATTCACCCGATAAATAAAGGCATTATGTTATCGGATGCAATTTTTAATTAATTCGCCCACCCGGTCGAGTGCACAAGTCTGCTAGTCTGCATACATGTATATATATATATATATATATGTATTTATAGATTATATGCGCACACGATAAAATATATTTGTAATAAAAAAATTATTAACATTAAATCTTAGCTTTTGATCACAGCGTTTTAGTCATAAAATTTACTCCGTTTTCATACACCTATCAAATTTTTTTGCAATTAAAATAATAACTAAACATTAAAAAAAATAATAATAATAATACCTATACGTCATTATAATATACTTCAAATGCACCCATGTTTATGTATTTATTTAAATTAAAATATGATTTCATTAATTAATACGAGTATAATATAGTTTACACGTTTCAAAAATAATTCATTGATAACAATAATAATTTACTGAACAAATTATACAATTAATATAGTTTTAAATAGTATGAATATTTAACAAAGTAAAATTAGTCTAAAAACACTGGAACTTGATAAAAATAAATTTTTAAATAACACCGTGATAATGATGAGAATTTATCAGTTTTTGATCATTAACATGATCATAAATTATGATATATTAAATGTTATTGTGACAAAAATGTATTATTAAAATAATATTTTATTGTAGTAACACGTGATTAAAATTTTCATCCATGTGCAAAACACGTACGTAATTATAATGAGTACATAATATAATATATTCATAATACATATATTATTATGATTCATATACCAAAGTAAAATTTACCATTTTATCAAATTAACTTTTCTTGTATTTAACACACTAAAATATTTTTTTATTTTAATTTCAGACTGGTTTGAATACATTCAACTTAAGAACAATTTTATTACAGTTAAAATATGAATGCAATAAATAATACTGTTCTTATTTTATCAGCCGGATATATTGATAAATATTCTATTTCAACATTCAAAGAGCAAATTTTCAATATATTTTTCAAATTTAAAACACGATCAAATCATAGTGGTACGTAGTTTAAAAAATCTTAATTTAACTTTTAATATTTATTCAAATTTGTAACATATCATTTTAAATTGATACCGTTGATACTGTTACCATTTTTGTTCTTTCGTTTGATTATAAATTAGAATAATAATATATTATTAAATTAATAGATACCATTATCGGATTAACATGGTTTTTTTAAAAATCTTATTTTCAAATATACACATAACACATACACACATTATAGACATTCATATTCCATATAGGTACCTATTTACTAAAATAATAAATTTGCTCCGATTCAAAATAAAAATCGATTCGAACTATATATTATACATATATTTGCCCCGTGTATTACACATTTAGCTAGTAGAAGTGTATTTTTCTTCTGCATTATAATTGGTTTTACATATAATATCATTACACTATTTCCTTGATTGTAGATTATAATACACCACGTCCGCGAACGTAAGTATAAATTATTAATATTTTTCATAATAACCATCGTTATGTCGATATGTCGTTTGCACGATACACAATAATATTTTATACATGTACTACACATGCATAACGCATACATTTGATATCGCATAATGTCCATTATGATTTGTTATTATTAGTACCTACATTTATACTGACCAAGCCAAAGTCGTGATAACGATCTCCGTGTCAGTAGAAACTTAATGTCCTTTCCTGTTGGAAATCGCGTGTCGGTTCCTCCTATGAGACACACACACATGCACATATGTCATAATATCTACTTCCGATGTGCACATGCAAGAGCCCCAAAAACAAAAATAAACATAAAAATAAAAAATAAAACACAGAATAATAAGGTCACAGGTGCCCTCGTATATAGTGCGATCTTGCGATAAACATGCCATATACGTTCTTAATGTTTTCATATTTTATGAGCCACCGCATTTATCATTTGAACGTTTCCCATAAATACCAAACTGTCTGTACCTCGTATGTTATATAGGTACTATAATAGACACTGTATAGTATACTACAGAGACCTACCGTCCGAATTCGTCTCCATAACCATATATCGTAGGTATAATATCCCATATTGATATGCAACAATTCCAACTTTAATTAAAACATCATGGTAACGAATTGCGGAATTATCAGTTAAAATATTTACAGACACAAATTACCAATTAAATTTGACACATTCATATTTCTCGCGATCCAAATAGATTTAAATACAACACGGCTTTACGGCTCTACACGTATAGCTAATTTATATATATATATATATATATATTACGTACAATTTTACCGAGAATGTCGCTAATTTTTAATTTAATTAATTCATCAGATATTACAAACCATATTTGATCAAAAATGATCCAAGTAGTAATAAATATGATGTACAGCTTTGGGCTTTTGGTACAGATAAATTCGGTTAATTAACAATTACCTTTTTGGAAATGTAATTCCTTCAAAATCATTCTATCCGTGTACGCGATGCGAATACACTATATTTTTATCGATGACATATATTATTAATTATTATTTTATCCAATAAAGGACAATGTACAAATAATGCATTTCAGTTTGACACAAAGTTATACAATAAGCACAAATTGTACAATTAAGATTAATGAACTACTATACGGTGCAAGAACCTCATACCATTTTCTATACATTTATATCTTAAACAAATATTAGTCATTAATTTAATAGATATTTTTTCTTGTAAATGTGTAAATGATATATTAATATATCTGCAACTTTGTTTATAGACGATTATAATTATCATTCGTCCATTCTTGTTGTTTTTAGATAACTAACATTTGTTTAAGCATTCACAATTTAATTTTAAATATATTTTAATTAAAATCTCGAGCTTAAACATACAAAAACGAATGATATATGTAAAAATTGTGTTTATTTATGTTTATTTAGCTTCGAATCCACGTTTTCATTATTCAACTTATAAATAATTGTGTACAAAATATTTCATTAATTTATATAGTTTATTATAATTTATAATCTAATTTAAACGCCATGAATACACTGTGTTATTTTATTTAACCTTATTCAATTTTTTTTCCACCAGGTTTTCGTTGTTTTAATATTTTATGAGATTTTTCGTTTATGTATTTATTACAGCGTACACAATATAATTACACTACATGGCACATTTTATTCGAACACACTGATCAAATCGCCCAACACTAAAATAATTTAACTACTTGGATAAAATATTAAATTATAATAGTACTCAATAAAAACTAGTATAAAATAAATAATAATCCTACAAGTTTTACGAAATTATTAAAATTAATAATATTTTATTCCAAATACATAATCAATACGAGCGGATTTTAATAGTTTGTATTCTAAGTTTAAAATATTAAATGTATAATAATTCTCTTTTTACTTATATTGCAACACTTTTTGTTCCGGTGTTTAAAGTGTACTCAAACAATTTGTTTTTATTATTATACGTACTGTGTATACACCATACGATCATTTTTCAAATAATTATTTCGATTGTTATGATATTTTCCAACACCTGTCCCGTCAATGTGCGTGTACTGGCTAGTGCCTACTGTCTATTTTAAGGCTCTGTAATAGCTTAACAACCGAATTGCCTACACGAAAAAAGATTCAATACAATCTGATACACGTCTTATCTGTTTCTAGTATCTAGGTACATATGTTATATTATTTCCACGTGGAATGCGAAAGTCGTTTCCAATAGATTTTCTTTCTTTTTTTTAATATCGTTATTATTATTATTATAAAACCTGTAGTATAAACACATAATATTGTCGAACTATTGTACTTGCGGATTAACTCACATAATACTTGGCATGTATATTGTTTTCAACAATCTGAGAAGCGCATTGCATATTGAACGCGTGTTTAAGTAATTTGTGAAATATTTCTTTCGTTATCCATTTACCACATGATTTATTAGAATCAAAACATTAATATTATAATCCGTTATCTCGATAAATACTTAAGTATCATATAATGCATACCTGTATACTATTTTAAATTCCTGTGCAAGATATATATACGACCATACACGCGTATATTAATAAAAAACAAATAACGATATCATATGATTTATGTATAATACTAGTATACTACCACGTTTCACCGAGCACTTCATAATATTATCCTACAGTTACTTATAATTTTGTCTTTGGTTTGGATGTAATGTTATCCACTTAAGTTTATACCTAAAACAAACTAGAGGGTTGGCCGTGCAAACCTTATCTCAAACACATATAAATATGTTAAAAAAGTTGATGCTATATACGCTGTTCTATAATTTAAAGATATCTCAAACTCAAAACCATTGTTAGAATGTAACATAATGATCTCCAGTAATCGAGCGTATAATTTTGTTATTGCTTGTCTTGTCAGGAATACGTTTATGTATCTAATGAATATGATATATTTTATAAGATACAGTCTTAATAATTCATTGTAAATTCGTGGATATAAAACTATCAGAAATGTACGTTTGTTTTTAATGATTAAATTTAGAACGAAATATAGTTCACGAAGATGTTTAGCTTAAGTTTACGCACGTCAATTCGCCGTAAACGGTATATAAACATAAAAATATATTGTTGATATAATACTCAATTCAACAACATTAAACGCAATGAACCACGCTTATATATTATATTGAAAATTAGCATTTTTTTTCCCCCCCGTTAACATTCGACAATTTGTTCGTTATTTTATTTCATCTTTTCTTTTCCTACAGTTTACCTTACATACACGCGAATGCATAATATTATTATATGTTCACGGTGTAAAGAAAGTAACAAAAACCGAACACGTCGTATGCGGTAGTCCATCGCCGTATGCTTACACTGCAGGGCGAATGATAGTAATTGTTACACAGGTCTATAATAATATAACTGCTGGAGGGAGAGAATAAAAAACGTATTACTCTCGGCGACGACGGCGGCGGCGTCCCCCGTGGCGTGACGGCCGTAGATCGTAAGACCGCCAAACATCTTCCGCGTGCTCAGCGGCTATAACGGCAGCGGTGGAGACGGCTGCTGTCGGGTCAACGCGTGCGTCTAACGTATATTATCTTCCGGACCATGACACGGCAATGCGTTTATACAGAGCGCGTGCTAACAGGCACCCCAATATAGCGCCGGGTTTTCTAGCAAAATGGGAAAATTAGAAAAAAAATCTCTCGCCGAAAAATGTAATTTTTCTTTTACCAAAAACAAAATCTAAGGTACATTATAGATACAATTAAGAGTCCGAAGGTTAAAAAAAAATATCATGTCATAAAATGAATGTCTTATAATTGTACGGCGTCCATATTTAGTTTGTTAACATTTCTGGAATGACAATGATAGGTTCGTTCGACGTTAAAATAAGCAAAACTGATGCCGAGCGACAATATGACCGACGCGACGGTCATATATTCCATAATTTATTTTTTTGTTCACTAAACTGTAATTTGTAATTATATGTCCAAATGGTTCGATGCCTTCAGCTTCTCCACAATTTGGATTTTGGATGTTGTAAAGAGCAATATTTATTAAAGAGCAGTATTTCAGCGTTTGATTTCAGAAATGTATGTCCGTACAAATGAACACCTTCTCACATACATAAACTTTAATATTTTTGTAACTTGTGCACTCATGTACCTAACGGAAATTCTATTTTCTATAGTAAAATTATTTAAATACATATATATTTTATACTTTTGTGAGCGTTATCAAAGTTTCCTGTAAAGCCATATGTATATACATTATTGTATCGCATTGTGTGTATTATAATCAGACGTATATCATGTATAAATACGAACGCGGTAATGTCGTTATAATAATTAGAGACGCGTGTCCAGCCAGGTGGGGATAGCTGTTTCCAAGGCCAAGAAAGGGATGATCGCGCTGCGTCTTGAATAGTATAATATTATATTATTATACAGCGCGTGCGTACGAGGCGCGAGTGTATCGTCTCAAGCAAACCTCATATCCGGTCCATTATACGCGTGCGTACAATAATTGGCTGCCGATGACGAGCGATTTAATCGAAACTGAGACGTACCACACGCCGTTTACAATACGTAGAATATATTATATTAGTTAATTCGTTACTCGTGTGGCATGTCATACCTCTTACTGACTCCGAGATCGGTATTTGTATAGCATTTGTTTAAATAAGTAAGCAAGTTACTTAAAATTATCAACTTGAGTTAGTTAAGTGAAATTGACATAAGCACGAAAAAGTTTTAAGTAAAAATAATGAGTTTAGCTCTATAAGTTTAAAGTTAATTTGAAGTACTATTGACAGTTATAAACAGTTAATTTATTTTTATAACTAGCTTTTTAGTCACCTGAATGACAAATATTCATCATCATGCTCTTAAGAGTGTTTATAAAAAGTAATTAACCGTTTAATTATTCATCGTCATGATGGCGCACATTGCAATAGTTTCATTCAAATCTCTCAATTCTCCTAATTTGAAAGCAAAAAAATCCAATACTTTTATTTTAACTTTGCTAATTAGGTATTTTTCAAATTAATTCTAATAACCTATAGTATAACAATAAATAAATAATAATCTAGTTGAGTTAACAGTCAGTAAATAATTCAACTAGTTCAATTGAAGAATTTTTTATCAATATTTACTCCCTCATTATCATTAGATATTATAGACGTTAAATTATTAATTTTACTCAATAAATAATAATTATACCCAAGAATGCACCTTAAAATAACGGTTGTATTACGTTTTATTTCAAACTTAATTTTAACTCGTTTGACATTCGAGGATGTGTCGTTTTTTTTTTTATTCAATGCTATTTTTTCTGTATCTCGTTTGCGCACATACCGGAATTTAAATGCGAGCATGTGCATAGGGGAGAGAAATATGTATCAGTAGTATGCAGCATCACCATATCTATATACATATAGTAATATTTCGTGTGTGTGTGTGTGTGTGTGTGTGTGTGTGTGTATACCTGTGTGAGTGAGTATATAATCAAAAGCCTCCGTTTCTCTTTTTCCGTTTTTATATATTACATAGTTCGATATTCGATTTTATTTCCATCTCTTTTATGTTTTTTATATGTTACGTTTATATAATATATACCTATGTGGCTATGTATGTTCCGTTCTCGTTTTAATGGAACGTCAGCCGCGGCGTATAAACGACTTTTTTCGGGAAAAGTTTATACGATGGACCGGTGGCGGCGATTGTAGTGCTGTATGGCGCTACTGGGGTTGCCGGTCAAAAGGAGTGGTTAAAAAAAATCTGCTCGTTGCCATGGATATTCGCCGGGTCGAATACCCGGGAGGCTTTTTTGTTTTGTTTTTTTTCCGTGTGTATGTCCGGTCTCATCCCAGCCTTTTAACCGATCCACATCCGACCCTTCCCCTTTTCACCTCCTCTTTCTCCGCGGCACTGCTATGTACGTTGCATGCATAATAAAAATAATTCCGAACGTTTCAATGGCCGAAAACTATAGAGGTTTTTTGGTATATAGTTATATTTTATATATATTTTTAACACGTTCGAAACACGCCTAATCAATCGCTCTGCACTTGTCTAAAATTCGTACTTTATTCGGTTGTTTAGGTTTTTTTTTTTTTTTTTACTCGTAACATTAGCACAAAATTTCACCGAACACATTCCGCTATCGATCGATACAAATATAGGAATATAGCCGAACTCTTGTATTTCGCCTCAATAACGTCCAAATGTATAAAATGTTTAACATATATTTTAAAAGTCTGCGATCGCCGCTAAACGGATGAACTATGTCAATAATACGAAATTATTAATGATTATAATATTATTATTAACAATGGAATTCAATCAATCGAGTAGATCAGTTGATTTATAGAATAGTTGCACATATAATTCGTGGGGGTCTGTAAATGATGCTCGATACCGAAAAAGGATACTCAACAACCCACAGACGGTCTAAAGTTTGATTATCACTGATGGTCCTATATTACTGCAGTATACTCTTCATTTTGACGTCTGAGATCAAACTGTTGTTTAGCACCCTTTGTTTGAACACCGGCTAGGTGCCTAAACTATTTTATGTGTGTATATAATATGGGTACAATTCTTGTCCGAACAACGATCTATGTAAGTGCTCCCTCGTTAGTTTTAGCGGAACAGCTTGGTATATTTACACATTACCTATATGTACAGGTTGTATCCTACATGTTACACAATAATACTAGTACAATATCATCATAGGTGTATGTACTATTATTGTATCATATATTGTAATTATTATGTATGTAACATATTAAAACTACCATTTCAACCCTAATAGATAAACATTCACTATGTTCACATTTTTTTTTTTTTTATATATACAAATATATAGATTTAACGAACTGTAATTTCTATTGATATGAAAATAATACAAAATAAATACATTTAAAGTATAATTTATGATTAGATATATATATTAAGTAAAACTTATACATTGTGTATACTTTTTGAAGTACAAATCCAAAATTAAAAAATTTTTGAACAAAAAAGACGACAAATATATGTGTTACATAGGTACCATAACATTTTATTAAGTAAAAATAGACACAGTTTTTAAGTTATAAAAAATTATTCAATCACAATTTTATAAATTATTTTGATTATCTACTAATTATTATTTATTGTCATTGTATACAACTATTGATATCAAATCAAAACAATTTTTGAACTAATGTAAAATATTAAGTCATATTTGTACCTATTTTATTGTTTTAGATCTTTATAATGTCACAGATAAATAAATATTGGCACTATCAATTATCATAAGTAACCTTAGAATTTCCCATGGCATTTGAATATTCCAAAATCCAAATTATTTTTTGACAACATTTATAGAAAATATTTTAAATTAAAATTAATCATATGTCCCACGATACATTATTTCGAGTATAAGAAATTATTATTAATTATATTATTAAATAAAATAATACATTTTTAATTATTATTAACCATTAAATTATTTGGTGAGTATAAACTTAAAAATAAAATTACGCTTACTAAAACTTATGTTTTAACTAAGACTAAATTTGATCAACATGGGAAGATAAACAATATTACAATAAATTAATGTATTATAATTTAAACTCAGTCTAAAGTAATAACCTATTATAAGAGTATATTTCATTTAGTTGCGGTTATGTTTATTCTCTTAGTGACTTATACAATACCTAGCTTTAAAATGAAATTATTTCGTTATAACTTTAATTTTCTTTTAATTATTTTGTTAATATTTTTCATAAGTGTGTATAATACAAATAACATATAGTCAATTTGAAATGTAAATATAAAATACATATCCATTTATATGCATAGGGGAACGTGGGGCAAAATAACGACAGGAGGTAAAATGGGACAGCGCGTTTTCTCCATTATAAGTTATAAAATAATAAATGATACATTTTTAAAACCTTCCAAGGAGGTTATAATTATGATTAGAACAAAATTTGTTATCAGATATGTTGAATATTAATTTATAATCAATCTTTTATTTTTTCGACTGTTATCATATAATATTTATAAATTTGCCGAACGACTTTAAGGTAAGAATAATTAAATATTTTTCTATAATCACTTTTATATAAACTCTTGAAGTTAAGTTTTCTCATATTATAATTAAAATTTATCAACAATTAAAATTTATAGCTTAAGTTTAGTTTAAAAATCCAATTTGAGGCAAAACGGGACAAGCCATATGGGGCAAAACAGGACAGGCCCATTATACCCCATTTTTATTTTTTAGAAGTTAATTAGTAAATGTAAATTATATATTTGTGAAAAATGTTCCTAAATTAAACTGAAGACTGAATACAGACATTAACAGAGTTGAAATATTAAAAGGCTGCATATTGTTATTTAATTTTTTTTATTTTCTTAGATAGGTTTAAACATTTACCTTTTATTAATCGTTTAAAATGTACAGTTATAATTAAAAAGTTAACATTTTATTTGTATTATTAAAAATAATTTAATTTTTTTTTCATTGTTATACATTTTTAAATATTATAACCTAAGTTGAAATTTAAGTGTATAAATTTATTCATAGTTTATCAAGGATGTAGTTTAAAATAATCTTTTTTTAGATTTTTTAACAATGTTAGGTATATAAACATATATATGTTTTGTTTTGTTTTTATTTTCAGAGCATATTTCTAAATATGTTAACTGAAAATTGTTTTTATTTTAATAACTAGTGTTATATTTGTAATTATTAAAAACAAATAGTAAATACAGGAAAATTATGACTATTCAATTTTATCTTTGTCCCATATCACCTCATGGTTGGGGTATAATGGGACAAATGACACTTTTTCAAAAATCTTTTTTTATTATTTATTGATAAAAGTAAGGATTATTCAAGTGAGATTTTTAAAAAAAATTGGAAATTTTTATTTAATATGGTATGTATATTGAACATATATGTGAAAAATTAACCATTTTAATAACAGTTCAATGTTATGTGGCCCATTTTACCCCACGTTCCCCTACTATTAAAGTTTAATTTCACGATATTTATTTATGCCATATTATTTCTATCATTAATATAGTAAAATGTTTATAAGACGACTTTTTGATGTATATATGATTTTTGTCAATCCGTGAATTTATACAATAGGTAACTTAATATAAGCATATACTAACATAACACAAACAATTTTGAATTATAACCCTGGTGAAATATACAAGTTTATTTTGAACACACGAGATTTATTTACCGCATTTTCTTGATTATCAATCCATTTATAGAGACGTATAACAGCATAGTTACACTCTACTAGATTATTACGCAGGACAGCTGGATCTGTGTCGCAATATATTAGCGGAAATAACACTATCATGACCGTATTAATTCGAAACTATCTAAAAACACGCTATAATGATAAGAACTACATGTGTCGTTTTCAAATTCACTGTGTCGTCCAGCCCAGTTCAATTAGACTAAAAGGAAACTTGCAGTCCATTCTTTCGTGACCACAACACCTAAACGCTCTTCCCCTCTTGGAGCCAATACAGAAAGTTGTCGCCTACACAATAGTATATACAAGAACTATGAAATAATAATAATAATAATAATAATAATAATAATAAATAGTGGAAGTAGTAAATAAATACGTCCGTGTGCCGTTTTTCTTGCGGTCAAATGTACGTAGTATAATGTGTATCTATATGCTTAGGGCAATTAGTCTTGGCCATAGGCTGGTTCCGGATTTCACAGTGCTGCTTAAGGACAATCTGGAAACGGAGGAACTTGTGGTTTTTCGCGTTTCCTGTACGGATTCAGGATATCCTGAGACCGGTTACAATACGAAATTAAAACGTGCATGGATTTGGTCAAGTGATCGCCGTCATGGTATTGTTAGTTCGATCATCCGTAAAGGAGTATTGCTCGTCGTTTGTTTAACTATTATTCATATTTTATATTATAAAAATAAAAGGCTATTAAACAAACGCAACGATGTTTTTCCTGTTCATATATAATAATAATAAACATTTGTACCATTACAGTCTACACTACTGCAACCTGCGGTTTTTGTAGGGCCAATATAGGTAATGTAATTTATTGCTTTCTATGACAACGTATAAATAGTATTTTTAAACAAAGATGTAAGTTATCATACTATGTTTAAGTATTTATTATGCATTTATTATAGGTACTAATATTACTCATCAGTGACGTGATTACAAGGAGGGATTTGGGTATCGTATCCCCCTCCCCAAGACCTTTTTATTAAAAAATGACTGGTTGACTTTAATACAAAGTATAATGACACATTATGTTAGTGGTACAAAAATAAACCTCCGAGCGGTCAAATATTATTTTATCGTGGATCAACAACGCTTGAGGATTATCGGATTATTTTATCTAGATTAAAGACTATAATGTCCTTTTGAACTAAAAATAACTTATAGATTTGTACACGTTATCAGAATTATCATTTATTTTTAAAATTCCAAAAATGGAAAGGAAAAGAAAAACAGAAAAAAATACAAAAAATACACTTTTTCTTATTTCAAAAAACGAAGTCACAATAATGTAAATCAATTCATACTTCATTTTCTTGATTTCAAATTTTTATATATAATAGGTAAAATGTTAAAACATTTCACCCCTCCCCCTCCATAAACATGACCAAATTACGCCACTGTTACTCATGTAACATTATACAAATTAAACGTTTTTGTGTTAGTTTCCTCTTATTGATACAAATTTCAAAATTAAAACTAAAATAATCAAGAAAATATTTTTCATGAATATCCGATGGTTACTCTTTGATTTAAAATTTAAATGTTTTTCGTATGACGAACATCAAAATAATTTTATCATTTAATATCGCAAACGACTACCCTCATAAATTATAAATATATATTAATTTATATATAAATAATATATGCACCTATATATATCTACGTCTCACTGCATAATTAATATATTTATCATGTATTGTACATGTGTCAATATGGAAACATCCCTTTATAATTCAAAATTCTTTTTTTTTTATCCTTATATTTTAGTAAATGATGTCTAAGTTAACTTTATATTTGACCTTTTATTCTAGCCACGACCAGGAAAAAAAACAGTAAAAATAATGTCATTAAAATGTATGTCAACATACATACCTAGACGTATTTACACGTATGTATTAAGTTTAAATAAATACAATCCCTCTGTTATTATAATTTAAATTTTTGAGTATAATACGAAAAAATATTTTGAACTAAAACATTCATGTAAAGTGTGTAATCTAATCTCAGAATTTTAATTTGTATATACAGGTACAAGTCGTTAACTTTTTTAAAACGGTACTAAAAAAAAATAACAACTATATTTTATATAATACTTATTGTAAAAATATACAAATAAATAATAATATTCACATGCATCATACTACGTAATTAATTGACAACTTCAAATGTAAATAGTAAATGATTTAAATTAATAAAATTATATACATCAACTTTGTAATAATTAATATAGTTTAATTATATTGATTTAAATATCATCATTGGCCATCGTTCAACTAATATACTTGTGAGAAACCATTAAAATAATGGTCGTTTATTATGTTTGTTAACACTAAAAATAAATCAAAAGAGATATTGAAATCGCAGCAAATTCTATATAAGTTCTTGATAAATTATCAAAATTATCAAGAAGAAAGGTTTAAACTATTTTGCAAACTATTGTTAAGCTATAAAATATTAATTATTAAAATGTAATTATATTAAGTATGACTTTCAAAGTTAGCTTTGTGTTTATATTGTTTATAATTTTAATATTAAAATAATATAATGAAAAAAATATTTTAATTAGGTATATATTTTATGGTGATTCTCCCCCTCCCGCCCACCAATAAATGATTTCAGCATACGCTACTGCTGAAACTAAATAGGTACTTTTTAAATAATTTAACATATAAAAATTAAAAAATATTCATTGTTCCAATAAATTACTACAGCTTTAGTTTCAGATATATTTTAATGAAAGTTCAATGATCTATAAAAAAAATTGAGTTTAATAAATAGAACAATAGAAAGTATAACATAATTTAAAAAAAAATATATTTTTAATTATTAGATAATAATATTATTATAATTACAATTTTCATATTTCTTTTATTACATTGAACCAATATAGTAAATATTAACATTATGAAGTTGGTATAAACTAAAAGTAACAATTGAATATTTTTTTACAAATAGTTTATTGGTTTGTCAAACTCCTTATTACTTATTACTTTTAAATGACTTATGTTTCTAAATATTTTTATTATTTCTTTGCACATTATACGTAATTACTAATAATTATCATCATAAATATAATGAGTAATGTTTTATACATCTATTTTTGTGATGCATAATATTCTCAACCAAATGAATGTTTATCAGTCTTTCCTTTTTAATTTCCGCAGTATTCCTCTTACTCCCACATCACATATCTTTCAATATTCTGCTCTCATTTAGTCCGTTATATTTCTAATTTCTTCTTTTTTTCCCTAGCTTCCGTGTACAATTTTTTGTTTAAAAATATTTGTTGAACCTATTAACTTTAGTGTCTTGTTCTCCTTTTAACTTTAATTATAATAAAAATAATTATAATGTTGAAGGTTTTAATTTTTTAATTCATAAAAATAATCTCCATAGAAAAATACCATTACATCTTTCCTTATATATATATATATATATATATATATATATATCTTATCATGTTTATTTCTATTACTTATAACTTAGATCCTAGATGTATTTTAAGAACACATTTCATTTCATTTCAAATATGAAATTTTTTACGAGATTATCACAACTTTGATAAAACTATGAGTCTATGAACCAATAAAGTTGTCACCACAGTTATCGTACCTTCAGTACTAATATAAAATATACTCTACACGATTTGATAGTCTACTACGATTTCTGATTTAAATAAAATGTTGGGAATTATCAAAACATCACGTTTAATTGACAAAGAAGACCGGTGGCGCTGTTATTACAGTTTTATTGAATTATTAATCATCGCCTGACATGTGGTAATGTGATCGCCAAACGTGATAACTGTTCAACAAATTACCTTAATGCTATGTGAACCAGCGTTGGGTTTTATGGAATTGGGGTGTCAGCGTGTGCAAGAAGGGGAAGCATTATTTTCCTAAGAACACGAAATGTATATTATATTACAAGGTGTACGTATATAGAATCGTTTTAAAAGTCATTGCTGACAGTAATAATAATTAATTAAAAAAACATATTTGTTTTAGTGAAAAAAATTCATTAATCTAAAATGTATATTTTATCATACTCCGTTAGTTTTATCCTTAACCACTAGAATCGAATAAAAAATAATATACGGTTTAAATCAAGGTATGATCATTTTTTTTTTATTCATAATTTTTTTATTGTATAGAAGTACATAAAAAAATATAAATTATTTTAACTTTTATTCTGTTATTATTTTTTCATTAGCTGAATCATCAACACAGAAGTACATAGATAATATAACCTAGTATCACGATGATCAGTGATCAGTCATCATTAATATTTTTTAATTATAAATTATTACAATATTGTACTGATAATACTGATCACTTGCAAGTTGCAATCTATCAACTATACGTACGTAGTACGTACGGTATGTACAAAATAAAAAAATAATGCTGTATGTAAAATTATAAACGGCTCTACTCTATTTTAACGTATATGTTAAATTTTAAAAACAATATTCAATATTGAAATATGCCTATAAAACTATCAACTACCAACCTGACAACTAATCTATTGTGGGCTATTAATTATGTAAAAAATAATTATAATACAAAAAAAAAATATATATATAATTTTACAATTCTTGATTAAAACAATTTAAGTCATCGATGCCTAGTTACAAATTTACAATTATAATAATAAGATAATAATGAGAAAAACAAAAACACATAAACTAATCGTTAATTAGTTTTTTTGTCTTTGGAAAGAATATACGTTTTAGTCTTGAAAATGTATGAAAAACATTTATTATCTGTCAACGTGTTTTTTAATTTTCCTGTTACACTCGATATATTGTAGCTTTGAATACCAATGAATTCTGAAAAACCCACCTCAGTATATACGATATCCCTTATAAATTATAATGACAATACCACAATGAAAATACAGAAGGAACACGCGTGCAGCCTGAAAATCGGTTTTATCGGGAATCCAATATCCGCTACGCCAAAGATAATTGTCTATATGTCTAACGACTATATTATATACAAATGTACATATTTTAGGCCACCATTTACACTCTCTATCATAATTCCGTACAACAAAAATTGTGTTTCGTTATTCTATACCCAAAAATAAATTATTATAAAAACACTGTTTATTGTTATTATTGTACTATAAATACGACATCATAAACCTAATATTAAAAACGATAGTTAGTAATGCGTTGCCGTTAAGTGTGCAGTGTTTTCTTATTGATTTTCCTTGTGAATTGTAAATGGGGTTAAGGTGTTAGTTGGTCGTATAATAACGATCAAGTGCGCCTTTAATACGGTTTTCCTTTTTGTCTGCGCACCAGGGCGCAATAGGTCCCGTTTAAAATTGCTATTTCTTGTTAACGCCACTGGGTGTCCAGCTCATATAACGACATTTGATACAGACTTGAAACCTCGAAGATCAGTTTTATAAGAACAGAATTTAAGAAAAAAGTGGCTTTTACGTTTAAAAACGTCTTTTTAATATCAGAACTATATTCACATGTACCATCATAATAATTATTATATTTCCTTAAAATTTAATAAAAAATTATTTGTTAATATGATATTAAAATTATTAATATCTCATGAGAGTTTGATTTTTTAAGAAAAAGCGTTTTAACCGAAGATTAAATCGGTAGCATGTACACAATATACATATAATGTGACATTTTGCTAAAACCTCTTATAAAACGTCACATTTTTTATGAATTTGAATTGGTAAATTATGCATTTTATAAAAACAATTACTGATGTGATAATGAAAATGTGTTCTTTTAATTCTCAAGGAAAAATACATTTTTATGGGGCATATTTTTAATTATAGAAAGTATTAAAATGTTTCTTTAATTTCCTTAGCGTTTGGACTTGTTGCGCGTTTCACATGCGTTATGTCGTACAAACATCTAAATATGAATTATGCCTCGTTAATACCCACTACACACACAGTACGTCGGCAAAACATCATTATAATAACTGCGTTAAGATAAGACGAATATTTTCCCTCGAGAATGGGTGTGGTGTTAGCGGACTAATTAGATTGTGTAGTTTTTTTTTAGGGTGTGGTCCTAAGTTGATAAAAGTTCAAAACAAGACATAAACACCGTGTGTGTGTCCGTTTTTCGGAGTAACATGATAGTTCTTCGGGTTGTTTAATTTGTATAGATATATAGTCCGTAAATCGTCTCGGAAATGCATTTTAAAAATTAAATTTTAAAACGCGTGTGAGATGTCCGAGAGACGATTCACCGAAAGTGTTCATAATAATATAATAATATAATATCTGTATAATGTAAATATACGTCGCAACTATCAAACGTTAACTACTAATAAACATTGTAATACGAACGCCACAAAGATTACCGTAGTCGAAAAGGAAAAAAACCATCGTGTCCTGGCTTATGTATATGTTAATGTATACATATAATATTATTATACTATTGATTACGCGCTATCGTGTTTGGAAAGACATGGGCGTGATAAAAGCAACCGTTCGCGTATTTCGGCCTCCCATCGTGATGAATGATGATGATGATGCGAGAGTGTAGTTTTGTAATATATTTCATTATTATTATGTATATATATATATTTTTTTTCGTCGTACTTGTTTATTCACCTCGTTATCGCTAAGGGACCCGCCGCCACAAACGGCACACATGTTCTTTGTCCGCATGCAAACACCATACACGTATAGATACAACAGTAATAATATACACTGCAGAGACGAGCATTGCACACACATACCGGATGGCTCAAGATAATGTCCTTTATCTTGTGAACTGCGCACTCGGAATCCTTTTTCCCGACGGCGACGAAGGCAACAAGAACTCGATAAAAAAGAAAAAAATATTTCTGTTTCTCGCGTCAACGTCAAAGTCTGATGTGATTTATAGCTGATGGCTAATGTCACATTATAATAATATTACATAATATACAGACATAATTTAGTTGCTATACAGTTGCTCGAGTTGTAGAAATACGACGATAACGCGTGCGAACTATAGGCGACATTTTTCTAGGACACATTTCATATCGCAAATGATATCGTGGGCGGGGAAGATATCATTGTTAAGTGAAAATACTTATAAAAAGTGATCCACTCAACATGGCTATCATTAATGCTCAAAAGAAACTATAGCTGCATAATCTACGATAGTAATACTATTTCAATGAAATGTAAATTTGAACAGACATACGATTGTAAATTATTGTTTAAATAATCGTTAGTTTTATATTATGCGCTTCAAAAACGGGATCAATAAATTTTCAATACCTAAGACTTACATTAATTTTAATTCAATATATTTTTTCAAGTCAAACAAGCATTATACGTGCGTATGCTAAATCGAGACTATACATTTTACCTATTTACCTACTAAAATTTATCTTGAATACTTTGCAATACGTGCACGTAATTATATTACCTTATGAGTACATCTAAATATCTAAATTAATATTATCACGAAAACGCATCAACCCCAATAGCAGACATTACGTACGCTTAAAAACTTATCAATAATAATTACAATATAAATAACATAAGTGGCTCCACACGTTATTTATGTATCAATACAATGGCAATATCTTTTGTTGACGCGTTATTGGTAAGTACATATTAGCCGGTTTAATTTTTCATACTATAGCGCCACGTTGCGTCATTCTGCGTATAGGGGAGTGAACGCGTTATACGTTTCCGGGTTTTACGTGCCATAATCGTCGTGAACAAATAAAAAGTAAACACCCTTTTGAAACAAAGAGACATTATGAAATAATTCCCTATTCATCTTATTATAATTATTACCAAAGAATAATTTCCATTATAGATAGGGTCATAGGGATTACATTAGGGACCTTCATAAGAGTAGGTATAGGTATACTTTATGTCTTTCATATTTAGCTATGATTAATATAATATTTTATAACATGTTAAAACAATTAGATTTTTTATAATAATTCGTCAATCCCAATATTATTGTTTATTGGTATAATCTTGAATAAATTATTGAGACAAATTTAATGCTAAAGGTATATAAATTCATTAAAATTGTAATAATTTGTCTACATTTTAATGATAACGTAAGTTTAAGGTTAATCTACCTATATAGTGTGTTACAGGAAGATTCGACAAATACAATAAGTTAATAATAAAATAATTTTTTTAAAGCATATTTTAAGTTCATAATTTTTGATTTTTAAATTCATAAGTGCACGCATATTTTAAGATTTTTAAATACTATAATTCCTCAGCCCTAGTAATTACTTTTATTCTATTCATTCATTTTTCAATTAATTAAATTTTACTGTACTACATTAAAAATGTATATAACAATTATTTTTGAAACCTAAATACTAAAATTTCAAATTTCGTTCTACTACTAAAAAAAAATTCAAAATGGCCATTTTGTAACATGGATTTTAAAATAAAATTTTATTCAATTTTGTTGTAGTGCAATATTATAATATCCATTAAAAAAAAAAAAATTAAAAATAATGGATAGAACAAAAGTTATTGCATTTTTCGAATCATCCTGAAACACCTTGTAATCTCCATATTAATTAAAATATTTATTTTCTATATGAACTAGGTATTATGAGAACTTATGTACACTTTATGTATTTCGAATTATTGCATCACCAATTAGTACAATTTTTAAATAATCTTACAAAAATGTTCATGAATTATTAACTTTTTTTTGTTTTAGATTGACGATATTTAATAAATGTTTATTATCTTTGGACTCCGATAATTATACAAATAAAATTTTGCCTGTGAATATATGGAATACAATGCGGTTTTTTATATGAAGGAACATCCATCAACTGTAGAAGAAGACCAAGTACGAGATGATATAAACGTGAGCGAATCAAACGAAACGTAGGCAATCTCAGGCTACAAATAATGGGATTTTTTTGTTTTAATCAAGTTTATTACTAAAATAAAAATTTTTATTATATTTTCTAGTTGGGATTAAATTTATACTTATAAAAGTTGAATAATATAAATATTAGATAAAAACGCGTAGAACTGTACGAATTTTAAAATTAAAACTTTTTAAACTTTATATATTTATGCGGTTGGAAAAGTTTTTTTTTAAGAATATTTCCTTGGTCCAAATCTTAGATATATACTACCCATGTGATGGACAATGATATCTTTTCCCATTAATATTACTTATAAGTTATATATGATATCCCATGATATAAGAATTTTTCTTATATGACATGATTAAGAAATCTTGACCATTTGTATTGTGTTTAAATTTTTTTATACTAATAATATTATTTAATTTTATTGATTTATGGTTTTAATTAAATACAAAACGATTAATTTAAGCCACCATTTAATTATTTTTATAAACTTTTAAAAATATTGACATAATTTATTTTGATAGGCTTCTAAAATTTGATACCCGTTCTATTAACAGCAATACGATTTCCACTGAAAATTATTTTTTAATGATATATTTATAAACGATTTATCATGGTTTTAATCGTCTCTTTTTTTATAATAAGTAAATACATTTGCACATTATAACAATATAATAAAATTCATTTATAAATAAAATGGTTTATATTTTGCGTATGATTGAAAAACTTTACTAGTAAATGTGTTTGCTTTGTTTTGGCAACAGGCTAGTAAGCTACAAATAAGCGCAACTTTATTCTCTGTATTATTTAAACAAAACATAAAACATCATATAAATTACCATGTCAATTATTATGTTAAATTATAAACTAAAAATAGTAAACACTTTTTACTTTTATTCGTTATTAAAAAATTATGGCTTTTTACTTTATTTTGGAAAAGTAAATAATGACATGTATTATTTATCATTTTTTAGTTGTAACTCTGTCTTCACGTATTTATTGTTTATAGTTTTATACTCATTAGATTTATAAAATATGGATTTCAAATTATATTTTAATATAGAGCTACGATATAATATTTAATAATACTTTATAATTCATCACTAGAAAAATATATAAAATTAATGTTTAATATAGGTACTTAGTTTTACATTATTTTATATTAAATTAGACAACCATTTTAAGTTTAAAACAAAATAATGAGCCAAGGAGGTATTCTAAAAATGAAGTATGTTTACGGAATATTGGTAGTTTTTAAAAAAAAAATGTTTAGTACAGTAGAGTACAATCATAATGATTATTTACCGATAATGGGCTAAAACATTGTTTTCAGTACTTTTTCAAACATTTTGTTAAAATAATATCATAAATATCATAAAACTAATTGTTATTATAAGAGTATTATTGCAGATCGATTATACAAATCTCATTCTGAACCGATGTTGTTAGTATACCAATATTGACAATGTTGTATACAAGTATAGTAGGGCGACAATAATGTGGTGAAACTCGTTTAACTGCAGTCGGTTGAGAGGAGTCGGTACTGTGCGTATTGGGGTCGCGCGCGAGTGCAGTATGTGTAAACTGTGGGCATATTACAATGTGGCACGTGTTATATTATACCTTATACTTACGAACAACTATAGTTTACTTGGCACGTTTAACGAAATCAAAAGACCTATAATACTATGATGATATGTAGGGTGGAATTCGGATGAACACTGTGACCCGACCCGTACCAGGTGTGCATGCATGTAAATATATTGTGTACAGTGTACTACGAGTACATAATATTAAGTATTTCAGTTGGGTATATATCATAGATTAAAAATAAATAATAATTCTGAATATATTAAATATATTTAATCTATGAGTACATCCACTGAATGTATGTAATTACTTTAGCTTAGTATTGATTAATTTTATGAAATTATTATTAATCGCACACGCCACAACGTATTTTACTATTATCTAATACTGCAAAATACAGTACACAGGACGATTCCGCAAATTGACATAATTGGTAATTTTTTTTTTTTGTTATTGTTTATTTATTATATTTTAGATAAGCAACTTTTTTTTAGAATTTTTAGTATAACTATGACAGTTAAATAATTAAAATATTAGATTTAAACAATAAATATAATATCAGATACAAAATTGAAACGAAACGTCTTATAAAAAAAAAGCTTACATACTAATAATTAAATAAATATTATACAAGAAAAGCTTAAATAATAGGCACTTACATTAGACATTAATTATAATTAGTTGTTATTGGAAAGAGGCTTATTTCGAAGACACTTAAACTAATTAATATCATCATCTAGATATTTAAATGTGTATAGAAATTAACAAAATTTAATACGTTATATTCATATGGATGTGTATTAAAATAGTAATGCTATCAAATTCAATAGTGACATAAAAAAGTACCTATATGTTAATGTGCTCAAAATTATTTTTATTCGTTCACATCCCGCACAATTAAGTGCCTACTTTAGACCTATTTAATAATTGAGTATGCATTTGACCATATTTTTAAAAAAAAATTCACAGCTCATAGTTCTCTTCTGCATTCGAATGCGGAAAAAAAATATACCATCCGGTGGTGGTGTCGCGAGATACTTACATCCTTTGTGACTAAGGCTTAGTCAATGGATGTGGAGAAATACGACATCCATATGCCATTACCACCCGTAATCTCATCACTATGGTGTATTGCATGCTAAAAATCGAACGGTCGCAGCGAAGTGAGATAATAATATATATCTGGTTCAATGAGGGTTGAACCACACCACATGACAAAAAAAATATATATATATAAAACAATATCATAGTATATATTTTATTGTTTTATTGTTATAATAGGAACTAAAATTTAAAATATAATTTTTAATACATTTTATAATATATTATCGTGTTAAGTTTACTGTGAATAGCACGAATACAAATTTATAATTCATTAATATAATTATTTTACTTTATTGTTTTCCAAGGTATATAAAATATTATTTATAACAATTAATGTTTGGCAGGCTTACCGAGGTTACGTGGTTTTGCCTTGCACATAAGCACAATATGGGGGGGGCTAGAAGGGGGCTTAGTCCCTTAAATGTCCAAATGAGCCCCCTCCCAATATACATCAAGATTAAAATTAAAAATAAAAATATTAGGTACCTACCTAAAATAATAATTTTATAATAACATTTAAAATTGTATAACATATATATCGTTTTCTAAATTGATTAGGATTTATTTTTATACAACAAATATCATATATTCACATTCAATGTATATACATTTAAATGAATTATTTATCAAAAACTATGAAATTATATTTAAGATATTTTTGTTAACTTAATAGTTTTGTTGTTCTTTTCTTATATAGTAATATTGTGTTTCAAAAAATATAGCCCTCCGGTCCCCGATTAATCTCAAAAATCTCAAATTGCACCTATTCCCCCGCACCTAAAATATTTTTTTTAAAATTGTTGCCTATAGGTACATCATGCATTCTTGAATTCTTATGAAATCTTCTGAAAAAATAATTAATATCCATTAAACCATTATTATTTTATTAGCTTTATCACAACAAATAAAAATTGAGTTTTTATAAGTATTCCTCTGTCAACCCATTTTTATCTAAAAAACCATAGAAAAGAATATTGTAATGTATTATACTGAAATAAGAAAATAGGATTGAAGTGTTGTAATCAGTATTACATATCAAAAATAATAAACTGCCAAGAGTCGCGTGAAAACTTTTATTTGACTTGTTGTTTTATCTATAAGTATCTAGATATTTGCGTATTATTATTTAAAAAAGAGGTAATCATAAAAAAGTAGTTTTTACTTTTTACAGTGAATTGTTTTTTTAAGACCCATCCCGGAGTATATAAATTTGAAAATACGTCAATGAATATAATAACAAAAGTTATGAGTAAAAAGAGCAATAATAATAATGATAATATTATTGTTTGCCGACGATTGTATACATCACAGACTTGGGAACAGCTAAGGAGAGTGATGTGTTTTTCTTAGCCGTTTTTTCCCTTCTCTCTCTCTCTCTCTCTCTCTCTCTCTCTCTCTCTCTCTCTGTCTGTCTGTCCCTGTCACACACTCGCGCGCGTACGGCAACGGTCACATTTTCTTGAGGCACGCGCGCGTTCAAAAATAATAATATGTGTTTTAACGGATCCTCTGTCCACGGGCGCGTGTCCCGCGCGTGCGCACGCGCCCGAGGAAGAAACCCGTTGGACCGCGTCGGCCGCACATCAACATAAAAAAAAACAACATATTTAACGACATACAATTGGGGCGCGCGGGGAGGAGAGAAGAAGTAGGCGCACTTCGCCCACGCGGCGACGTCTTTTCCAAAAAGAAAATAGGAGAACGCAGCCGCCGAAATCGTGAGCCGTAACGCGGTGGCGGCGGTGGCGGCGGCCCGTGACGTCAACCCTCGGCCGCGGCGTATCTTATCTTCCGGAGACCGTTAAAATAATAACAACAACAACGTGCACGCACACGACGACGACGTCCTCTCCTCGTCAACGCGACCGCGCTCAGTCTTGTCAGTCGTCGTCCCGACTTCATCCCGACCGTGTGCCGCGACTTCTCCGACCGATACCACACACATACGCGCGTGACAAGTCAACATTGCACAGCGCAACTCCGTGGGTTGATCGAGGAGACCACATCGCGGTGGCCCGGTCGGTGTTTGCGATAATAATCGTTTTCGCGTACCGTAACGTTGTCGCGCGCTGCAGTGTTTTTCCAGTGTTTTTTTCCCGCCCCCGAGCGCCGCACTCGGTTACGCCGGAACACCACACGCGAGCATCCACTACACGGCCCTTTCACCCCGGTAAGCAGTTTTTTTTTTGGTTTATCTACACATAGGTTAACTTCAGTAGTATACAATATCATATAGATAACGGTATTATTATCGTACGTACATACGTTACGCACATAATATTTTATCATCCGCGGTCAAAACGTACTACGGATGTACTCTTCTACGACCAAATTTCGCGTGGGTGCGTGTACGTGCGATGTCCGGAATGTTGGGGGGGGGGGTACGGCACGGGTAATTGACATCATATCCACTCCGATTTTTATCATTTACATTTTTCATCACTCCACTGTTATCCAAAACAATACACCAACATTATGATTAATTTCAAGTTTTCAATTAATAGACATCCCTTTAATTACCTACTTATTTCGAGTCACTTTGTACATGTCATGTATGCATGCGTGTGCGTTTGTGCAGTGCCGGATCAAGATAGGAGGGAGGAAGGGTGATAGGGCAGCTCCCCCGAATGATAAGTATCGGTATAAATATAATAATATTTAACACACAATCCCTTTATATTGTCTTTAGAAGTGGCTGCGAATCGCATTGTTATAAAAAATGTGTTTATGTGCACCGAAAGTTTAATTTTCGAAATTACAAGATGCAGCGGAAAGTATCTCTTTTCTGTCTAGCATTAGTAGTCAATTTTTCGGCCCTAGGCCGGAAAAGGCTATTTTTGTCCGCAACGCTTGGCAAAAAAAAATATCCAAAGATATACCTACATGATGTAGTGAACTTTTCCGCCGGCATGCGTCATAACATCATCTCTTTGCACAACCGATGTGCAAATCTATATCTAGTTTTTCATTTCCCATGTTTATGACGATTATGTATTACTGCTGTCGCATTAATAAAGATAATGGGCGTGAAAAAAATATTGTATGTGTAGCTTGTATGAGAACGGAGGAGGCAATTTTAGTCTAGTTCGAAACGCGACTAAAATTGCTCACTTCCCACCCTTACCAAAGTGCGCGCGTGTAATACAGAGGTAAACGAACCGATAGAAATCGTCCAAAACCATTTATATTTCGATCGGACGCAGTTATTTATTTCATTTACCGTCAGATACTGTAATAAATCAGTGGCATGTATGAACGGAAACCAAGAAGCTATATAATTACTCCTATCACCTCATCCCTTGTTGACATTCATCGATTTCTTTTTCTTTTTTTCCTATCCAAGCATGAAGCATCATCAATAATGATATCTAAATAGACACAAATTGACCGAATAATATTCAATATAATATTAGTTGTAATATCCTGTCGGCGTTATGATAACGATTAAATATTGTGTTAATAATAAATACTAGTTCATATAAGACAAATAATGATACAAATTTTGAACATGAAATTGAAGAAATTGAAAATTTCTGTTTTTCCAAAAAAAATTTTCATTCTTCAAAAATTTAATTTCAAAAACCTCATTGATATAAATGTAGCGGTATTAAGTATAAACATATGTGTTCCCTTTTTATGACATCTTTCGATCACAATAGTAGGTTTACTGCTCAATAAGCGCATAATATATATTTTCTTTATATATTATATCAAATACTTTTTTGTATTTCAATGTATTTAATATGAAACGAATTATGCATTTATACTTAATCAGATTTTGAATATGCAGCTTCCTAAAAATTATGTGGCAATTTTCCCTCTTTTCCGCCTCCTTCCTGCCGTGGTTAAATACGGCCCAGCAGTGCTTATATTTATTTAAACACATCTAACGGGTGTATATAATTGCAGATGACACCGTAAACTTATAGATATTTCAATACTTTTTGAAATAAATTTCAAACATTTCAGAAAACACTGAAATGTATATGGATACTAATTTTAATAGATTAAGCACTTTTTCAATCATTTTTTGAAATAAAATTATCAGTTTCAGAGACTAATATTTTTTTTAACCTTTGAATATCCGTATTATAGAGATGTGAAATACTTGATCCATCAATGATGTAGTTACACACAAATTTTCATTATAATAGTTTACGGTACGATGAAAATATTGATAAAAATGTACTTATGATGTTTTTAATAATAAAGAATATAGACTTCAATACTTATATTATTAACTGTATTAGCTTATCACAGTAAAAACTAACAACTTAAAATTCTGAACAAAATAAGAGTGTTAAATGCTAATGTTTCTACACATCGACATATATTTACGCATTTTTTTATTTCAAAACATTTGTCATCACTCATCACGATACAAATTTAAAATTCTAGGAAGTGAATGTAATAGAAGTTTACTATCGTAAAAAAATAAAATTTATAAAAAATATATCTGAAATCAAATTACATATAACATGTTTTATTTTACCAGAATTTCATTAAGTACATTATCCTTTTGCTTCTATCATCGTTATCACATTCAATAGTATTTATCTGTATAATCAACATAATATATGCAATTTATAAATAATGAATAATATAGAAAAATTCCGATAATTTTTAAACATCCAAATAAAACTGATTTGACTCAACTGTAACGGTGCAAAATGAAATTTAATACGTTAAAATAATCAGATCAAAATTTTGTCAAGAAAAAAAAATGTATAGTTCAAAAGCATCATTAGTAATAAATTATAATACTAAAACGGTTGAGTTATTAGTAAAACTAACATTTATTATCTATAAATAACATTTTATATATTATATCGATATATTATCGAAAATAATGATCCAAACTATCGATTTTTAAGCTTACAGTTTTTCCGTTAAAAACTGTGTGTCTACCGGATCAAATATATGTTATTCACCCATTATATTATAATATGAATATACAATAAATATTTGAAATTAAATTATTTAAAAAAAAACCTAGTGACGTTACACTTCATATCATATGATTTTTTGATATTTAGACATAGCTACATTAGAAAATCGTATAAGTCTCGATGTTTAACCGGAAATAGCAGGAAACGAAGACGACTAAGTAGCGGATATCGAATTACCCGTCAAGGGTTACTTCACGGTAGAGCAATTCGAGTATACTAACGCCGTATTTTTCATGTGGCTAAAGAGACATGAAAGTATCGAGGTTGCCTATAAGTCTCATATTATAGGGGACCTTGAACTAAGATAATCGACTGTTATGATAAATATTTTATTGTATTATTATAATATCGCATTACTCAACCAGAAGCAATCATCATAAATCTTTTTTAGGAATTATTTATGTCGAGACTTCTATACATACACGATACTAAATCATTAAAAATCCTATAACAAAACTGTAAAATTCACATGAGGCTTTTATAATGAGTCACTGTGTAAAGTGTTAGTAGAAGTTGATAATAACGCACTACATTTTGTGGCAGATTTAGGGAGCTGATTGGGAGCTGAATCACCCACCGTTCTACGTATTTTCATTAAAAATAACTAATAACTAATTCAATCGGTTTGCTAGAAAAAAGAAAAGAAGAATGTAATCAGAGGAATGGTCAATCTAACTGTATAGTTATGTACTTATTTAGAAAATTATATAATGTTCATTTAGTCTTTAGATATAATTATATATTTTAGTTAATAACCATAATAGTATAATATTAATTTTATATGCCCATTGTAAGATTGACTTTCCCCATCATTTAAACTTCAAATTATTTTTTCCTCAAATTGTTCATAATAAACACTTTATTTTCATAATAATTAATAAAATCATTACTAGCAAAATAGCACCCACTATAAAAAATCCTAAATCCACCACTGATCACATTGTATCTTGTAATTCAGCGGAATTCATGGAAAATATAATTGGTAAAATATCTTAAAAACAGTTGAGCGTTTCATAAGCGTAGCGCATTTACAAATTAAATTACTATCCATTGAATTCGAGGTGTAGTACTCTAGTAATCTGGTATATACTAATTTTGTTTGGGATAACTTTATTTTAATAAACTATATCTTATCTAAATATTTACTCGATTTAATAGATAAATTATATTATATTTAATATATTGACAGATAAATATTCAATTTTTCCGGTATTTCAGGAAAAACTTATTTTTTTATGCAATAATATTATGTAAGTTTCAAGGTAGTTCCAAAGGTATTTGTATTACGATTTCAACGCTGTGAAATAATATACGAAACTGGTTACTGGTAATTTTTTCCTTATTGTTTGGGGGGGGGGCTTCGAAATAGTCGATGATGGGCCCTGTCGTGTGTGTAAAACAAAACCTAAACGCAAGTATTCCGTGCGAACGTTGGCGATTGTTGTTTGGCACGGTCCAGAGTTCCTGACGTTAGACCCGCAGAGAACGGTGCCGGTGTCGACGTTCTGGTGGTAGCGCGGACGCGGGTGGCGCGGTTGCCGTCACGGAGGTCAGCCGCGGCAACGTGACGGCCGACCGAAAGTTTCTGCGCGAAGACCACGCGCCCGGGGACAGATGGCGCCACCGCAAAGGCGGGCCGCGCGCCACGGACCCGGCGGCCCGCGGGTATTCTTTCTTGGGGCGGCTTTTTTATGCAGCGCGCCTGCCCGGAAAAGCTGCGGGTAAAGCCCTCCGCGGCGCCACGCGCGTCTTGCCGCCGTGCGCCCAAGTCGAGCGACCGCCACCGCCGCCTCCACCACCGCGGCCGTCACCACCACTACCACAACCGACGGCGGCGTAAGTCTTAAGTGCCGCGCCAGTCTCTCACTCGGTCCGCGAACGTAATGCCGGCACATCGTCGTCTTCTCGTTCCGTCGCTCGCGTGGTCCCGCTAAATAAAATATTTAAATAATCTCGTCAACCCGTTGTAGTTGTAATTTTAGTTTGTTTTTATTTTTTAGTTTTTTTTTTTTTTCGTTTTCATTTTCGTATAGTTGCCCGCAATCGGAATAATACTTCATACTTAGTTGCCTTCGTTTTAAATATTCTTCCTATAATTATTTCTCGATGGTTTTTTTTTTCAATCTCATATTTGCACATTACTCGCGCACATTATAATCGAAAATCGCACGAAACAACACTTGTCGTCGTCGGTGGACCGAACAATTCGTCTACACATCGTCGTCGGTAGTCAAGTATTATAAGTCGTGAAATAATTATTGGTCGTCGTCATCATTCCATCAGTCGAGTAAGTGATCGTTATTTGTTTGGGTTCTATAAACTTCTCAAAAAAAAAAAAAAAACAATATTTTTCATTGTCATACACCTGTTCGAGCCCGTTATGAACACATCAATATCCTTTAGTTCTAATAAAAATAACTAAAAAAAATTTATAGTTCGAAATTTTTTTCCTCACGGATCTGGGAAATATAAATACCTAAAATCGTAAAAATATAACACAATATAAATGTATCATTTTTTTTTTTTTTTTTAAAAATCAAACAAAATAATTTTTATTGTTATTATGACCTCTCAACTTTTTGCTAACATTATTCATAGGTGTTTAACACAATACGTATTTTAATAATAGAGAAGGGTAAAACCGGTTTTTTTATTTCAATTGAGTATTGTACGGAAATAGTGAACTAAATAAGACCTCACACCTATTGAATTTATGATATTTTCACAAAAATAATAAGGGATGGTCTTCATTTTTTATAAACATTTTTTTTATTGCATCACGTTTATAAAATATTTGTATACATTTACAAAGTTTAACGCAAAAATTACTATTTTGTTTTTATTTTCATTTCTACTTTATTAATTTTTTTACGTTGGTAAATTAAATATTTTTCAATTTTAAGATGAATTATAAAACAGAAAATTATTTAATTTTGTTTACATATTTAACCAAAACGTCTAAAACTTTGTACAAGATTTTATTTTTAAAAACGTTTTACGTAGGTACCTTATAATTTTAGGTGCTACGATAATATATTATTACAGTCAACTTAATAAGAATTTGTTTGAAAATAATATTTTATCAGTTAATTTGTATTTATAATAATTTAATAACCTACAAATAATTTTATTTATTATAATAAAATGTACATAATATAATATAAAGTTGTGTTCGATGTTTTCCAAGTCTGATTAAAAAATTATAATTAATAAATACAAATTGTTATAATAAATAATGAACTATTAAATATTTCAATGACTACATATTTCTTTCTGTGTACGTACAAGCAACATTCTAAAAACGTTCAAACCTACTAAAATAAATTCTTTGGCAAAACTTCATTTAATCTTTACTAAAAACCTAAATGTGGTAAAATTATCTTTACTACGTATGTATTCTGAAGATATTTAATTGTCCTCTATTAATTTTCAAAAACTTCATAATTATATGTATTATGATTATTATTTCAATATAATCACCACGCTGAAATCAATTTATAGATCGCAAATAAAACTAATTAACTGTCGTAAACCTAACTTAATATAATGTAACATCTACAAAAAGACAGGGTCATAGAAATAATGAAAAAGATTTTCTTCTGAAAGAAATGATAATATAATTCTTAATATATTCTTAATAGAATACCTAATTACTTTTCCATTACCTAAATTCATTAATAAATTTATATTTATAAAAATCATAAAAACAATTTATAATTGAGGTACTCTACGTACTATATACGTGCTATATTATTGTAATACGTTGAAGGGGGTAGCTTTACTATAAAAGTTGTATTTTCTATGTGCTAGTGGCGCGCTCTAGGAATCTTAAATCATTAGTAATCGAAGAACAGTAAGATGAGAAAAAATTATAATTTTATAATACTTGTATGATTTAAATAAAATAAATCGGCACGGGTGATCCAAATATTACCTACTAAAAATTATTAGTTTTATGAATCCCGACAAAATTAATTTCACGAACTATTATTATTCAAAGTGCTGTCAAAGACTTAACTATTTACTTTTCTCCGGTAGATGTCATGCTATGTACTCCTGACGTTCAAATACTAGCAAGAAAAATAATGTTAAATTAAATGTTGTGGTTTTTGCACCTTTTACATGAACATATTAATATTTTTTTAGTTTTTCGTTTACCATTTCTTTTCAATGCATATACCTACAAACACATTTACTAAACTTCCATTTGTAGAGGCAAACGTTTTACATAATAAAAATTTAATAATATACAACAACTAAAAACTTCGTATTAGTGTACCTACGGTTTCAAATACGAATAATCCAATTTTAACATAACAATTAATAGCATTATAAAACCGAGTGGCGATTCGGTTAGACATTAATAATACTTATAGGTATCTATTGGCTAATAAATTGTTTTGAAACGCCTACAATATAACACTGCTAGAAATATTAAACCATTAATTTACGACTTATAATAACAATATTATTATAGACCAAATTTAATAATGTTTGGGTTGTATAAATCAAGGAATAAAATTGAGCGCAATGTGAAATTTAAAAGTTTCACTAGAATATTTTATTACTTATTATTGTCAACTTTTATTTGAAATCCGTGTCAATTTTATTTTACATTGTAATATTATACATTTTACTTAAAAGTAAAAATTTATACGACAAATAAACTTGATAAACTATACATACAAGTACAATTACCTACCATTCTATTCACGGATTCATTTAAATTTATAATTGATATACTTTCCGATGAATAAAATGTAATCCTCAATAAACTTATAGCACAATTAAAGAGAAAAATATTCCATTGAAAAAAATTCAAATTTTGTAATGAAATTTATATACCCGTTTGCTCCCTAAAATGATATTATTGTTCATCGGTTAATAATACATGTTTTACCCACTACAAATGTGTTAGCTATTTTTTTCCTTGGAAAAGATTATTTTTTTAATTATTATTGCAATTTATAATAATTTTTTAAAAATATTTTCCGTGTTATTTATAATGATTCAAAAAAATAACCCTAAATATACATTATTTACATTTAAAATAAACTTTTTATAGAAGACCCGTGTATGAGTCTCTCCAATAATTTGAACGGCTTGAGTGCAAGTTGCATAAGATGATAGTGTTAATTAAAAAGAATAACACGTATAACGAGTAACGACTAAAAATAAATCGATTCAATCCTTTCATTTACATCCTTGGAAATACCGTCGTGTCGTTGAAATCGAGCTCGTCTAGGCCTCGTCGTGTACACAATATACTACCAGCCCCTTGTGAATTATTAAAACGTGTCGTTGCTGCTGTACGTGATACCTATTGAATTCGCGTTCTCGTATCTTCTCATCCGAATATCTTGCGGTGATACCGACGACCGACATCGGAAGCGTTTCTAACATAAAATAATAATGCACATTTTATTCGTTTTAGTTCGGTTTTGAATCAATATGGCATTTTGGGGACAAAAAAAAATACTCTTAAAACGGGTAATTTTACAGCATTCCGTCCTATACGTACGTTGTGCGTAGCAGTAAAAGTTATGTTTATAATTTTTTTCTCCTACAAGAAAAAAAAAATGAAATAAAATATAAAAAAGTAATAAGTATTATTATTATCGTTTTGCATACGCGGAGGCGGCGGCGGCGGCGGCGGTGACGGTACGTTTGGTTGCCGCGTCGCGTCCAGCAACGGGGTAAACCGATTATAGCCGTGGTGGAAATTTCCAGTTAAATATATCTGAAAACCCCGACCAAGAAAAATCAAACCTCCGGGTACGGTTTAAAAATGTTATACGGCTCATCGAAACACGGATGGAGGGGGAGGGGAGGGCAGTAGACAAGCGGTTCAAGGGATGTAGGGGGTAAGGGGTGGAAAGAAAGTTGCTGCGACTGCGGGTGCCGGAAAAGACGGTAACGGCGGCGACTGCTAACGCTGACCAATAAGAACTCGCGGGCGGCGGCCGGCCGAACAAAACAAGGGAAGTCGTTAAAGTACGCGGAAATTTCCGTCCGCCAATCGCGCCCCTCCCGTCCTCTCCCCACCGCCGTACGTAGAACCTGCCCCTCTTGCGCGTACCTTTGCCGCCGTCATCTCCACATACCGCCGCCACCACGCGTGCACCCTTATATAACACACGCACACGCACGCACGCACTTGCATTATATTATATATAGTACAACGTCTACTGTATTATAATATACGTGTACGACTACGACTACTTATGACTTTCTATTATTGTACCTCGTGCTTACTACCTGCTCCTATGCAATAATATTTATAAACCTATATACGTATATATACACACATATCAAAATGTTCAGTGGTGGTGCAGTAGTCCACACTACGCGTGGTATATTACGTTTTGCATTTACGATGCGTTATAATAATAATAATAATAATAGTAATAATAGTAATATCTTGCGTGGTGCAAACGCGCGCGTGTGTGTGTCGTGTGTGTATTGTCTTCGACTTTGGGTCGGATGTAGACGTGTATAAGGATTAGGTGCTTGCGAACCGATTCGAAAGACACGTGGCGAACAAAAGCTACTTGAATCGTTACAAATGTCCACTAAAATCGATTTTTGATCATATTTTATAACGCACATGTTTAAACATATACACACGAATAATCAATTTAAAATAATAAAAAATAAATAGTGCAGACGTTATTTTTATTTTATATCTATACGAACTGAATAATACAGAATGTTTTTTTTTTTTTTTTAATATTTATTTCTTTACAGTTTTAAGTGCATTATATGTAAATGAAATCGTTACTTTATGTTATGTATAGATACAAGTAGTTTTCGATGTATTATCATTACTTTGTAATGCTCATAAAATGTCCTTACACAAGATTTTAATGCACTCGTCTCGTAAATATTATATGTAACACATATTCTATACAACATTAAGAAATTAAAAACAAATACGAAAACTTTACAATAACATTAATGCGTTCTCTATAATATAATGCTGTAATGGTTTGGGTGCAAAATACTCGGAACGTTAAGTTAAAGGGCCTCTTGCATTGTTTAACATTACGTGAATTTTTATCTTATTTTTTTAATTTATGTCTAACGTAATTTGACAAACATAAAAAAAACTAAAAAATACAGCTATTAACATTAATATTATAATGTTATAGATTTTTTGTATATAAGCTAATTCATCTATATCTGATTATATTTGCTTATATAAATCAAGTAAAATGTATAATTTAATATTTAGTTACAATGATATAATGTAAATTATGTTTATTTATTTCATTGGAACTCGTATGTATCGAAATTATAACCAATATAAAACATAAAACTGTAAAATATGTCTTTTCACTATTTTGAAAAAATCCATTAACTCCATCCATTAACTTTTTAAAATGCATAAAGTATATACAAATATTTTAAATAAATAACTGATAGATTTGTAATTTATCTAAAATTTTGAGTGCCATTAACGTAAATAATTATTTGATATTTAATATTTATACATAGACATATCGCATACGTTTAGTTGACAAATATATTTAAAATCGATACTGTATTTTTATTTTAAAATATCCTATTTTTATGGCCATCTATATTTTTTAATAATTATTATTTTCCTGCTAGTGTACGACATTTAGTATTCAGTTGACTCACGCGTATATTGTAATCTAAACAATATATATATATATATATGTATATATTTTGTAAAAAAAATCTTTGATACGTTCCTACTTCGTCCAAAAACGTCCGCACACCACCGGGTTATATATATTATAATATTGTATATAAGAAACAATGCGACACATATATATATATATATATACAGAAGGGCGACAACTACTAGTGACGGAGGTAATACGTGAATAAAAACAAGACGATGGCGCGAGGATATTAATCCGGGGTGGTGGAGGAGGGAAAGGCTTTATTTTAACGCGAGGGCATTATTAATGTACTACCTCTCGCGCACGCAATAATCATAGGCCACACTGAAGAGATGAAATCTTTAATGCGAATTTTTTTCTGCATCTTTTTTTTGCACTCGGTTTCTTTCTCTCACTCATTCTTTTTCCCTCTCTCTATTATATATATATATATATATATACTCTCTTCATTGACGTCGTCTCCTTCGTCACCGCCCTCCCACACCGCTACCATAGTTAAGACAAAAGAAGAACCCCCAACAGCAGACGTATCGATATCGAGGGAGAGAACGAAGAGTTTGTAACGGTGGCATAGTCGTTGTAGTAGGAGGTAGGGAGAAGACGAAAGTAGGCAGACAACGTTAAGAGGTCCATATACATGCAGCAGAGAGTGCAACGACAGCGCGGTGACGACGACGATCCTTAAGGACCTTATGCATCGGGTGACTGAAAAAAATTCCCCTCCTACGCACTCCGTACGCGGATACGATGCCTACTCGACAGTGTTTTTTTTTTTTTTTAAGAAGTACCCCCGAGACACACAAAGAGACACGTGATAATAAGACGGTCACGCGGGATAGGTGCGGTGTAACACGTTGTAATACATATGTATACATGTATACGCGTGCATTGAGGGTTGGTGCAAGTACTAAAGCAAAATACGAAACCAAACGATAAAAAATATAAAAAGCTCTGCCGCGGGCGTGTTTTCTCTCCACCCCTAATTTTTCAAGTCACCACGCAATCGTTTTCACGTTGTGGCTTGCACGGCTGCCACCGTCATCGCTGTTGTTTGTAGTGGGTCACGGCACACCCGAAAATGTAGTTTATTGAGCATACCAGCATCATCATTATCGTTGTCGGTGAATTTTCGCTAAAACATCGTTTATAAACACATACTTGTAACGCACGTATTTATGCGCATCATTTTACTCTAGAACCACCTGAGGTTTTGTGTATTGTTTTTGTGCAATGTATTATATACACATATATTATAATTATGTATGTGTAGGTACAATACTCAATAATCGTACAATGATTGTACTATCGGCCAAATTGCCGCCAACCAAGTTAATTATTTCTTTTCATTTTTTACAACTTTACTGTAATTTTTGTACATATCATCATTTATTGTCACATCATACCCTGTCACAAATTGTATCAGGACAATTTATTACATTTTAAATATTTCCGACTATTATTTACTTAGCAGTTGATAGTTTCGCACCGGTGATGGTAACTTAATTATATATGAGCTCGTATAAAACTATAAACCGAACATACTTATCACGTGTATGTATTACACGCTGTGCACCTATATAATATACACCTACGGGCAAAAGAGAAATTTTACTGTTACAAAGATATTTATAATATAAACTTCCATGATTACGAAACACGCGAGTACTAATTCATTTAACATCAAAAATTAATCATTCAGTCTTAAGTTTAAATTATTTTAAAACGTAGGAATATTTTAAATGGGGAAATTTTTCTAAGTAGAATCTTATTTTTTAAATGTTTGTATTTTAATTACGTTTATATATTGATATTTATTTTATATACTACGCAGTATTAAACTCCGTCGTCTATAGAACAAATAACGTATATTTTTTTATATTAATTACTGCATTTTCAGTCCTTATTCCATATTAAATAGTTAAAAAAGCAGTTCGTATATATTATTAACTATTTTTATTTAGAGTAGAAAATCAAAGCAGCTTATTCATTTATAAACTTTATGGATGTCGATCGTGAAAGAAAAACATGTATTTCAATCCTTAAAAAATGTTTATATTTAGTCGCTTGTTTTCATATTTCAACTTCAATGTTTTATTAATTTCTATATTAAAATTAAACTATGCTATAAAAAATTTTGATGTAAAATGAATAATAATAATAACCGCAAAAAATTCTTACTTGTTGATAACTTAATAGTTAACTAAACATTCATGTGATTTTTTATTCGTTCGCCAACCTCAAATTGTTAATATTTTATAGCGCTTGTGTGTAGTTTATTTTAACTTCCACCAACTGAATTATTTATATTGCCATTGTTTAGTACCCTTGCTATATATCACCCTGCTATATAATAATTGGATCTAATAATCGTAATAATAATTTCACAATACCTACTCTTAAACAATACGAGGGCTGTGTTATTGATACATCGAGAGAAAAATGGGTTGGCCACAGTATTGTGTTAAAATTGACCGTTCACCAATGATTCAAACTATAGTACGTTGATAATTTTGTTCTGATTATATTAAAATAAATGTAAAAAAAAAATAATTTAGGTGGATAACAGAAGGTATTACTCAAACAAATATGCTCCTTATGGAAACCTATTTTTTAGTGAGAGGTCGCCTTCATATGACTAAATTAATGTTGTTGATTTAAGTTTTTATGGTGTTAAATTATATTTAAATTGGTATATTATTATTTATTATACACAAATAATGCAAACTTTTTTTTTTCACTGTAATATTTAATAGATGTAAAAAATGAAAATTAACTGTTATGTTTATTACTTATTTTACACTTAATTAAAATGAACAACGTGTACTGGTAAATGTATATACATTTGTTTTGTAAACATGTACCTACTTTATATGTTACTACGAAAAAAAAGTTCGTTTTATAGAAAAGAAAAAAAGCAGCGACTCCAAGCGATCGATAAAGAAAATCTCCAATTACATTTTTTAATTCCACTGGAAGCCATATCACATTAGTCATTATTAGATTTTATAATCCATATTAGATTCTTCGAGCTTTTTGAGTCATGAAAATTTAATGCATATTAAGTCGAATTTTCTTAAAATGTTAATAGTAAATATTTTTATTGTCTTCACTCAATTGTTTATATTTATAAGACACGAAATAAAAAATTGTAATACATGAATATATTTTAAACTATTATGAATATAGTATTTAAAATTTAAAATAATTAGTAATATGTCATAATACCTCAGCTCTAAAGTACCACAGTAAATACATTCATCCAAAAATAATAAATCGGATTTTCTCAGAATACATCCGCTTCTTTTACTCTTTCGTTTTGTGTACATAATATACTTGTTTGTTTTAGTTTGCCATAACAATTCATGTTACATTTAAGACACGTTTGTTCTCACATATCGTTTGTACCACATATTATTGCGTGTGACAGTTGTCATTATAGTTCAGTATATTTGAGCAGTTTGTGGGCCCCAAAACACTTCATAGAGTATGTTGTAGAAGAGGGGAAAATAGAGAGAGAGAGAAAGAGAGAGATAAAAATATGTAATAAAATAAAATACCAATCGCTTTAATTTACCGAATTTGTTTGATTTATTTATGAAATCTTCCTTATTTAAACGTGCATAAACACTGCAATGACGAAAAAATACTTTGGAATTATTGAGATTTTTGTTTCAGTATAAAATTGTATGGCTAATCTTCCCATTAACTGTGTATGAAGTCTGAACAGAAACAACTAAATGATTTGTTAAATTCCACAGTGTTATTATTATCACATTGGACAGTATTACTGACGTGAGCGATTTTTTTTTTTTTACTGAAAATTATATATATGATCTGTAAAATAATCTTAATCATCATAAAAGCAAATAGACTTACAGACGAAAAGTGTACGCCTAATATTATATGTACAATACTATACTGTGGGGGAATAGTGCAAAGGGGAGTGCACCTTTTAGAAGCACTGGGGTGTGACGTGTATGGAAAAATAGGGGACGTTAGTCTATACTAGGCCAACGCGGAGGGTACGGGTGCGTGGAAGAAAGCAGCTGCAAAACTTGGGTCTCCAAGGTTCATATATTTGGTCAGAAGCAGTATCAATTTTTATGGACGACTTTTTTTTTTTTTTGGAGAAACATACTATTTTATTGCTATACGTTTTATGTACAGTATATGTTCATATATTATACTATTATACCTACAAAACACAATATGCGTGATTCTACACATTTTACAAAAATATCATTCGTTTTTTTCCCCCAATTTTATTAAATTGATGAAAAGTAGAACTTAATTATACACGTCTACATATATTGTGTAAACATATACTATATAATCTGTAAGCGTAAATATTGCGGTAACTTGAAAAAATGGATCACAATTTTAAATTTTCACATTCATTTAACAAGTGTTCAAAGCCGGTTGTGCAAACAGTGTCTAATATATATCCTGAAGCATGGAAAGATTTAGACAGGTGCGACAACTCGACAAAAGGAGTGACAACATTAGTAGTTGTACACGTCTATTGTAATTAACACCGCACAACACTTGTACGCCGCCGATTATACACCGATATATACTAAATGACGAGAGAGGAAAAAGACTGTATAATGTACAACTTATACAGTGTTCTAATTACTTTGTGACACACCTTCTGAGCCATATGTGTCGAAACAAACGAACTTCTGTCAACTAAACAATAACACGTATACGTAGTCAGTGTATGGGTTTTTATTGTTCGTCCGTTGGACAGAAACAAAATGAAAAATAAAAAACACTCGGCCGTGCGTACATCTTGAGAAGCGACATCGCAGACATTTTTCGTTCAATAGAATACGTGTGGGTACATATAGAAGAGTTACATGATATGTTCCCCGATTGGATAGGGGCTGAAATGTTTACAGATAGATAGGTGGATCTCATCACTGGAAAGCGTCGAAAGAGTCAAGCGTCGTCTCCCAAGATAAACCATGTAAACATTGGACGGTTGCTTACGATTAACATCTTGCCCTCTTGCATAAAATACCGTTTAAGTGTTTTCTTTGTAAAGAAAGTTTTTTTTTAACTTTGAATTTTGAAAAAACACGATACTTAGACTTCCGCCATTGCTGTTATGGTAGATGCGATTTTTATTATTATGTTTTCAAAATATGTGACCTTTTTCAACAGCACTGCCAGAGGGCTCCGTCCAAAATTCATGAAATATTTTATTTCTTATAAAACACTATAACAGGATATTTTTTTTCCATTATAACTACCTATAGTATATGTACTATAGGTAGTTATAATAAATATCATAGTACCTATGCTATTTAGTAGTTTTATAATTTTCTTTTGTGAATTTAATCATACAGATTAATTTGTAATACAAGGAATACGTTCAATTATTGAACTATTAATATTAGCATCGCTATAACATAGAACATCATATCGTATATTACATGTTTTGAAAAGAAGCTATATTGCTTTTCTCATGAAATGCGATTTAGCTATTCAATTCATTTCCAGTCTAGTGCGGAGTATTGAATTTTTGTATCGATTTCGTTATATAGCGTGTTGTTGAGAATTTGCGCATCGATCGTATATAGGAAATGCAAAACATTATGAAAAGACGAGAAGGTCTCATCTAAAGAAACGTCTAGATTTGAGGATCCTTAATAAGTATCGCAGGTGAACAGAAAAAGAAGATCAATGACGGCTCTTAAAAGTAGACATATGTGTCCGATAATATTTAGGTCGACCGCAAGTTAACCAACAAAACTCGACCAAATGGTTCGTATTCAGTTACTATCGTATATATATATGGGTATGATATTTACCGAAAAAAAAGGTGCAGCCGGGGATGAAAAAGGTATATATCTCCATTGATATATAATCTTCATTGTCTTGGAACCAAGGGGCGAACCTCTTAAAACGTTTTTTTGATTTTGCGTGTTTGTTGTGGTGGTGGTGACACACACATGTCGTGCGCAATTGTCGCGGGGGTGATGTTGGTGGCGGCGGTAGTAGTGGCGGCTAACTGTAGACTGATGAACCGGAACCCCCGTATATACGCAATTTCAGTCACGTCTTCAGGAAACTATAAATTAAAAAAACAAAACAAAAAGGATACAGTGGTCGTGTGTTCGATGGACGGAGTTTAATTGATGTTCGTGAGTACCACTTGCGTAATTAATTACAAGGGATATGGGTCTTTCGTGCGCAAAGATGCAATAAGCAATGCGAGATGGGGGAAAGAGAGAAAAAAAAACGTAACTAATAGTTGTAAAATAAAAACGTACAATAGTATAATAAAAAGGAACGTGCCATATGCGAGGGCGTGCGATAAAAACGTTGTTTTTTTTTCTGAGGTATACATAAATCGATTCCCGTGGACCGTATCGCGCGCGGAGAGAACTCAAGTCAAATTAACGAAACGTACTCACCGGCCATATGGCACTCTCTAACTGCCATCGTCCCTTCTGAACTAAACGGGACGCACGACGGCAATCGAACCGTTCTTTTATTATTATTATTATTATTTCACGTACATTATATGTTGTTTTCAATTTCGTCGTCGAACGCAAACACGCGATTCATGCTACAAGGACCACTGCTGCAGGTGTGCTGAAACAATGTTTCGTCGCCGCAACCTATATGTAATTTAAGAGACTTTCCTAATTGTTTCGAGCGAAAGGGCGAGACGAACGACGACGACGACGACCACCACCCTCTTTCAGTGGTGTGTTTGCCGTACCGTTAAGATCACGCTGATTGCGATCGAACGGTTAATTGATTGCGCGCTAACGTGTGACTTCCTTGAGAACCCGAATTGAGAGGGTAGATATCGATCTTCCTCGTCGACTATTCGGAAACGAAGACGCGTCGTATAAACAAGCGCCCGAGGGCCGAGGGCCACTTGATTTCGATAATTCGTTTTTAAACACTTATGGATAGAATTTATAATAACGTGCGACCCCGCGCCGGATTCGATTTGCGTGAAAGACATTTGCAGGGATTTTAATCACGTCATTCGCTCGTTTCGCATGGTCGACGTACCGAGGGCGTTGGAGTGGTCAAAAAAAATAAAAAAAACTTTATCCTTCGTATATTCGATGGTAGCTGATTGGTATTTTCGGCGGCGGATATTATTATTAGTGCTAGGGTGGTCCGCTCACGGCTCGTGGCGAGGGTCGACTTGAAATTCGTTTTTAAGATTATAAAAGCAAAAAGGAAAAAAAACTGTTACGCGCAACATCTGCAGTCTGCACGCGCTGTTCAGGTACGTCGTTTACATACAATACCATGGCCCGTGTACATATACCATAACCGTCTTTGTAGGTTTTCGCGGACCCGTGGCCGTCGCCGTTACATTGTTCTACAAAAGAATAAACACTGACCGCACACGCCCGCGCATGCTGCACCAGGGCTCCGGGTGGTCATCTGCGTGTAAAAGAAAACAAAAAAAAAAAAAAAACGATATCATATTTTTGTTGTAGTTATTGTTGTTATTATTATTATTCTTAATTTTATTATAATCTGTGTTGAAATTTTCGATTAATTCTTCACGGTGATCATCGCACCTGCGTCGGTACCTACACTACTGCTGTCCGTCTGATCCGATTGTGCGGTGTATGTTATAGTACACACATATTACGCACTCTCTGTGTACTGTTTGTTAGTTTTTTTCATTTTCGTGATGAAACGGATCGGAAAAAAAAACGCTGTCGACCTCCAGTATACCTAATAGTAATACCGACGATATTATAATACACTGTATACATACGTGTGCGTATACTAGCTATTATATGATGCATTGTATAAATTATATTCTCCGAGTAAATAAATTTTCGCTGTACTATCTATTCCACACTCGGGCATCAGCGGAGATATCGGAAACGTCGTCGATTGGTAATGCGGGACATCGTTTTATTAATTCTGCTGGTATACCGCGACGAATGACTTTCCAAACAATGCGGTCGGTTGCCCGTCGCCGTATACATTATTGCGACTCGTATACGACACGCGAGGGGTTAACCAGCGTAAAGCCTAATTATCTGACGAAAAATCACAGCGTGCGTATATTCGTGTAGGGTCCCCAATACGGCCTCCTCCGTTTTTCTGCGTCAACGATCATTATTGTTGCAAATGTATACGAGTACGTTCTGCACCGTTCTGCGTTCGCAAATTACATTTTAAGTTATAGCTTGAAACGGGAAGTAGTATTCTGCTTGCGCGTTTTGAAGTGTACGCGGGACTTTGTTCCAAACTATATATTATAATCTCAATCTCTTCGATTTTGATAAAATATTTAGTACACTTTATTATATCATAATTCATAGTATACTGATAGTCTGTACAGAAAATGATATGTTTTGCGAATAGTTGTATTATATAGCTGGTACTTGCACCGTTTTAACTGTATACATGAAATATCTATGACATATCACACACGTGTATCAACTTTCAAATTCGAGTAAACATTATTGATTTAACGAATAGACTTGAAGACGCCATTGCCGATAATAGCTCATATTTCAAATTAGTAAATGATTTTTAGTATTTTTAAACGCATTTATAGAGAAAAATCGTTTTATTCATTGATTAAATATTCACAAATAAATCCAATTGAAATATTTAGGAACCCCACGAGGTCAGCTATGGAGTTCCGTGAAAGCAATCATTGTTTAAAATATTCATTCAACTTAGAAATGTACACAAGTAACCCAAAAACAATGCACGACAAAAATGGACAATAATTTCTTAATGCCGTATAATATTCGAATTATTACCATAGTTGCTGTCTGACATTGGTCTTAACATTTTATATACAATATTCATATAAATATGTATCATCGACGAATATTAATGCAAATTATTTTGTCCGTATAACCATATATTATTAATGACAATGCTTTTAACTTGCGGCGGGGTGGTATACAACCGGAAAAATTACAAATTGTTTTAATTTCGTACTTTTGACGAGAGAAGTATATATCGGAATATACAGTAGGTATTCTCTTCTTACACGTATATTTTAAACGCCGTTGGTTTGTTTGTGCGAGATAAATAAATAAAAAGAATTTCAAGAATAATTATTTATGTTTTATATTTTTTTCGCTCTGCTGTTATTAAGTTCCGAGAATTATTACTTCTAATGAACCGGCAGCAGCAGCAGCGCTTAATACGCGGAAAGGATTGCATCTAACGTTTAAATATATGGATCGCGCGTGGAAGGTAAACTTGCATGCGTTTATGCAAGGGTTGTCTGTGTGTGTGCCTGTGTGATACTAAAGGAAATAGATGGTGGGAGGGGAGAAAGGGAGTAAAAGAGAAAAGACAAAGGATCTTGTTGGGATTTTTTTCACCGCAGATGAGTTTAAGTGTTCTGTCATTTAAATTCGCAAAGGCACGCATAGAAACGAGTCGGAAAGAAAACAATATATCGTATATCGTGCACGCGTATAAACAGTATATGTTGATGCGAAATATTCAAATATACACAATATAAACTGTGCTCGATCCCCTGCCCCGCTCCCCTTAATTCCCGGGCACATCAATAGCGTTATGGTAGCATGTAACTATGTATAAATATTTTTTCAGGTTTTTTTTTCTTATAGTAAGACGTTTACAAAAATATAGAGTATAAAATTGCATTTTTAACCCATATTATACATACATCTATATTACTATTATTACCTATATACTATTCTTCGATTTCACCAAATGTTTATTTTGTATGTATGTTATTGTCGGTGTCATTATCGTGTTTCCTGTGACGGACTGTCGTCGTAATACGAAATGGGATAGGAAATTAATTACGGGGTATATCTTGATGGAATATTATTGTTTTTTTTTTTTTTACCCCCGTTTAATGACAACGACGCAACCGGAACCACGTCGTCTTATGGTCTGTTAGCCACTGGTGATACTCGTGTACAAGTGTGTGTATTTTATGCTCGTAAATGTGTGTATATGTAATATATATATATATATTTAAAAATACAAGTGTATACGGGGTGTCGACTAGTGTGTCTTGTGCCTGACGCGTGTCCCGCCGGAAATTAAAACGTGTAATTTCGTCGTCGTAAATGTCCATCGAACGCGCGCGTGGTCGGATGACGAGATATTATAATAATATGTACTATCAAGTACCGGGGCACAAGCCGCAGTCATGTAAAAAATTGCTTTCCAACGGGACACAGGCTAGTGCTTTCCGAATTATACGGTAGCTAATGACTTCAATGCCTGGCCGCCACTCATCTGCAGATAGTTGGACGAAATTCACCAGTTGCGTAGTAGATTTAGAATACAACACAGGATAGGTCCCATTTGAAAAATTATCGTAGACAGCGCGTTATTAGGAAAATGTCCCTTAATTCTTTCTGCCGCAAAAATAATAATTAACATATTATGCGTTCAATATGTGGCCATTCTTCGGTAAACGACGGTTTCCTCCGCGGCTTGCACACACACATACACACACACATACACACACACACACACACACACACACACATACACACACACGTGCTCGTATACAATTAGCCAACGCGACGTAGAGGGTCATTGCGACGCTGCAGCAAAGACGGAAAAAATTGTTTGATCTGCGCCGACTAGAGTCAGAGTGGTCCCGCCATTGTTTATTAATTGTGTCATCTTCTTTGTGTAAAATTATTAATTACATTTGTTTAACTTTGAGTCAGCATTCGTAATAATATGGTGCGCACGGCAGTGTTTGCCGTAATCTAAATTCAAAAACGGTTTTTATTTTTTACTCCGGCGCTAGTCAATACGTGTTTTATCCCTCGGGACATAATATTGTGCAATTTTATTCAAATTAACCTACTATGAGGAATGAGGATTGAGGTTATTATATTACGTATACACTAAATAACACTATCATTCGTGTTCCGATCAGAATAAAAAGTGACCGGCACTGAAATCGTTTCGATAATATTATGTTCTTGTTAATATAGTAACGCGCGAGCCGAAATTTATTGTTTTCCGAATCTACGACCAGACTTATTCTAAATGAGACATTATATATGGTAACTCGGACTCCTCACCACACATTATGTTTAACAAGGGGACGTGAAATGTATAATTACGCCGCACGCCGTGAAATCCAATCTTGAATAGAAAAACACGCGGCATTCTGGTCGAAATAAATATAAGACCCCACCCTGCCTGTATTTCATTGTACTTAAGCAGATCGTAAATGTACACGGGGAATGAGTCTAGCTGCTGCCCTTTTTGTTTGTAGGTACCTAGAAAACCGTTAAAAGGTCTTTGTTTGCTTTGGTTAGGGGACCGCTCTGTTTTTTCTCCCTTCGCATCGCTTATTCCCTCTTCCAAACCGGTTGTTTTGCCACGGCAGCGTATAGAAGATACTATCCACGTGCCTTACGCGTGCCCCTAAAACTCACCCCCTGTGACGTCAAATCTTTTTTCTATCCCTAACACACCCGGTCGGTCTTGTGACGTCACTGCACGTATAAGAGACGGGTGTGTGGTCTTCAAAGGATTGGAATAATCGCAAAACATTATTATACATACATACATACATACATACACACATACATACATACATACATACATACGCATACAAACGTACACGCATACATACACACACATGTACTTACATACACACACATGTACCTACATACACAGTTCTTTTGCATGTGCCCTTTGCTATTGCTACTATTAAATGACGAGGTGCTCTCCGCGTGCGCGTGCACCCGGCACCGCAACCCTTTTACTTACGATATTTGTTGGAAAATTACCGCATCGACCGGTGTTCAAGGAGAGGGTAGGGAAAGGCAAGCTGCGGGCCAACGACCAGGTGGTTTTGTTTTTTCCAAGGGTGGGCACGTGGACATATGTATAAAGGTGCCAAACCCGAACTTAGGGAGTTTCGCCACCATCTGCCTATCTCTAATCGAACTGTCCATTGACTCGCAGCAGCAGCCGTCAATCTTATCCTTTCATAATAGTCGGCTATAATATAATAATATTTTCGTGAAATTCAGACTTAAAACCAATGTTAATCGACTGAACTCCGAACTACGCTCGTATAAATTATATTTTGCCAACAAAAAAAAGCGATTAATTAAAACGTTAAAGTTCTTCAAACAGTAATTTTTTATTATTATTATTATTAATCACGGGTGGGTGTGCGTGAACATAGGGCGTTGGCCTATTACGCGTTTAGATTATGTACATTTAATGTGTTAATTCAAATATAAAAGCGGTTGCCGTCGCCAAGGGGAAAAATGTAGAGTAGGTCGTCTTTGTAAAGGAAAAAAAATCCTCAAGAATGGCACTGCACGAAAATAATGAAATATAATGACGTCACAGGCGTGTTCCTTCGGATGCGTCAAAACCGGTCGAACAGCTGCTGGTTGGTTTCTTAATGCACTGCGTTACGTTCCTTCATTCATGGTGCACAAACACCTTTTATTTTACTATGTTCACGTAGGGATCTTGGGAGGAAACTCAAGGTCGTCGTCACGGACGGTGCTCCCGACGTTCATTCAATACGACGACGACGACGTCACACACACACACACCACACAATAAGAAATGCACCATCGTAGCAGCCCTGTTACAGGCTATAATTTAAACTACGTTTTTATTCTTGGTTGTTATATTTCGTATTTGTCCCTTCTTTTTCTGTAATTTTTTTCTCGTCATTTCTTTTTCGCGCCTTTCCGTACATATTATTAAGACGTCTCTGAGCGCAAAAAGACATTAAGCACCTCCGTAACTTCCAACGAAATATCTGCACGACACCTATTGTACCAGGCGACGGACATGTACGTATATTGCGTGTAATAATATATTATGGCTGCCACCATCCACGTCCTTTCTTGTAATATCGCTGTATTATAATCCTCGACGATTTATTGCGGTCTATCAATGTATTGCTTACACACTCGTATCGGTGTCAGCCAAAACATAAATGTAAAGACACGTTTTTTTTCCCTACCTTTTATTGTCGTCTCGTGTCCGTAACAAGCGTTTAACAAGCACCTCGCACAACATAAAACGCGCGTGTCATGACAAATGTGCGACGCGGGTGCTAAAATAAATTACACGATTGTAAATACCGCCCCGGCAGCAGGGTTGTTCTTTTTTAAAGAATTCGTCCGAATGGCTCAGCACGTGCGCTTTGTGGCCGCGAATATATTTCCATTTCCAATAAACACGTTGCCGCCGACTCCGGTATCATTGTCTCGTAGACACACAACGCATACACACAACTCGTACTTATATTATTATTACTTACACACGCCGTCTGTCCGGCAGGCCCTTTGAACTCTTGTCGTCAAACAGGCGTTACTGGTCACTCTTCGATCTCTTATGTAACACTCATCCGCACACACATACCCCCAATAGAGTTATTTACGTACACACACACAAATACATCCGGTAGTCATGTATTTGTACGAGTTTTCGGGATGAATTTACAAAACAAATATGAATTTCTGGATAAATCCATAAACATCAACAATAGAAACCAATAAATTTAACAACACGACATGTTCGCCGAAAATGTTACGTCTTAGTTGTAATCGGCAATGAAGAAGTTTTCAAAAAATAAAAATAAACCGGCGTTTGAACAAAATATTTCCAAACAAATATTTCCAAACAATTTTCGATATTGCTTAAAATACCTATGTCACAGATCCACCGTTTGCTAATAAATAGCTCTGCAAAAATATTACTGTGTCCTCGACGATATCGATCTGTCACGAGTATTGTTCGTATTGCGGTGGATATGTAGTTACATCGTTTCAACAAACGGAAGCACGGTCCAGTTGTTGTTTTTAAAATTTGCAAGTTTATTTAGAATAAGTTTTAGTTTGTAAAATCACGTTCTGCAAATTATTCTCTAATTTCAACAATCACAAACAAAATATATTTTTCTCTTTGACCGCAGACAATAAATCGGTCGGAACAATGGGATTTGGACACATAATTATTATAAAGCACACCAAACACACAATAATGACTGTGATCTCAGTTTTCGATTTCTTGTTTCATTCGTCGAAAAAAAACACGAATATACACGTCATTTGAAAATCTGGTATGGCTTCACGGATAATGGAAGTATATAGGTACCGCGCGCAATTGTTTTCGTTATAATTGATGGTCACTGTAGATTAGTAAAATGCCTCGTTGATTTTTTTTATCAAGTTTGTTATTTTATTGTTAGCTTCTCGTCGTCGCTGAACCATTGCCATCGCAGTGCATGTGTGTGTGCTAGATGGTATTATAATTAGCCAGGAACTGATGAATAAGGACACGCAGCCGGAGGCCGGAGGTGTGTTTCCGTTTTGGTATCGCATCCGTGTATAATCGGTATACTACGAGTACGTACACGTAGGAGAGTAATAAAATAATGGAATAAAATAAAAAAGATCGTGCGGTACTTTTCGGTATAGTGACGCGGAAGGGGTCCGGTGGAGACGCGAAGCTCGGAGGAGGCGGTGGCGATAGGGTCGGGCCCAATGATTACGCGTGTGGTCAGTGGTCCTTGAATCCTTTGCACGGTTTCCGGTGCGGACACAAAAAACGGAAGTAGAAAAACGCTAGCCCGAGTAATAGTAGTGTCGTCTGATTGGCAGACCGACACAATCGGCGAACGCACATATATACGTGCGCGTGCGGAAGGAATTTCAGGAAACTCGAGGCCGTACCCACCCACGCACTCGATTCAAAAGTTTCTCGTGTGCCTTACCTGTAGGTTGTGACTACACAGCCCCGGTCGTCCAGAACTATTGTTCATTCATTAGAAACCCTCGCTGCGCAGAACGGTGACGACATTTGTTTAAAAGAAACAAGTGACACTTATTAACGACCACTGCCACATGTAATTACTTGTCTAATTACAGGAATTCACTCATTCGTTGTAAAAAAAAAAAGAGTAAAGTTATCATTATTAGCTGCTTATGAAATGCGCTCGGCGACGATGACTACAAGTTGCAATAGGAGTAAACAGAGTTTTTTTTTCTAAAACAAAAAATATTATCCTACCAACCTAATGTTTAATGGCTTTAAAAATGATTATGCATTTATACGTTATATTTAATATTTTAATGAAATAGGAAGTTTTAATATCAAAATATATTTTGTTTGCATTCATTTTCAACATTACAAAACAATTATAGTTGGATGTAGTAGTATGTGTTCAAAATTCTTTATTTATTATATGTTATGAATATCCAGTAGGTATAAGTAAAAATATTACATTTGAAAATGTGGATGTACCATGAATTTAGGTACATAGTATATAATATAGAATACCTGATAATATTCACGTGAAAAATTCTCACGTCCTTAATCTTGGGTTTCTCTTTATATATTTTTTTCTTTGTAAAAATGAACAATGCTATTTCAACCGGTGTTTGCTGGACGTGGTGAAATCGTCGTTCGGAAGCATCGATATAATATATTGTTATCGCAGTTCGGGAGTGCCTTTCCTCTGCGTTTTGTTTGCCAAACCCTTTACATACCTATATGCACCCGTTCTCGGGCGAAAATCGGAGCAGATGTGTTACCGGCACTTGCAGATGTCTTAAAGACACCTACCTCGGCTGATAAACAACATCTTAACCCGCAAAATCGATGTTGGTGAAAGAAAAAAAGGGTTTCGGCACCATATATATACATATATATATGTATGTATGGAGTGAAGCGACGCGTTTCGGGTCATTGTACCCGTATTATTTTCCACGGGTCATTATTGTGTATGTAAGGCGACGAGTAGGTACGAGATATTGTTTTCTGACCCGCGGGGGTGCCTTCAAAGAAAGGGTGTGTGCGATATTCGTACGTAAACGAGTCCGCATCTGCCTTTCCAAAAGTGGCAGATGTCTTTTAGAAACCGGCACACGCGCGCGTCGTTATGATGGTATTTTTTCTAAGCACGCTTACGTTTGTATAATATATGTGTCCCGTTGATGCGTATACTAATACATACCGCGGCACACTGTAACTGGTAATTACTCTAACACCTTTTCGTTTTCGTTTATTGAAAGCAATACTGTACAGCAGTGTGAAACAATAGCCGTATAGTGTACATAATAATAAAGCACTTAATAGAAAAACAGAAAAAAAAGAGACCGAACAGCAACGACAATATTTAAGGCGGCACCATAATAAAGTTTTATATGTATATTTAATATTTATCGTCTCGATCGTATGTCCCTGTGGGTTACGCGAAATTTATTGTTGCGTAAAATCACTGGACGACGCGCGTCTCTACTGTTTGATTAGGGAAGGCCACACAATAGTAATCCATCATGCGAAGCTCGAGTGTCCGACATTGATCTACTTTGATATAGTTTTTTATTTTTAAGTTTATCGGTCTCGCAGATGCGCGCGCGCGCGTTATTGTTCGCGTGAATACGCTCAATGGTCGCGTGTCAGTTAAAAAAAAAAAAGAGATCGAATCAAGTTTAAGGGCAGATGTCTGCTGCTGCACCGCCGCCGACGGCTGCTGCTGCTGGTAAGGGATGTAAGTTAGTAGGGCATGACGTCACCCCTGCAAACGTGAACGGCTACGTCAGACAAATAATAAAAATAAAAAAAAAAGAAAGGCTAAATTCGGCGGGGTCCTTAATGAAACGGCTCGTAAGGGGTGTGCGGCGCGGAAAGCCCCGCGGAGAGTTGTATATATACTCGTCGTGGCGCGCGTCACACACAAAAGAACCCAACACAATATTTCTTCTCCCTCGTCCTGTAATTTCGGGAGGGTTCCCGAAAACTGGTCTCGCCCTCTTCCCCCCATCCTCCAAGATGGAAATTTGCAACTTTTAAACGTACACGTATACACTATAATATTATGTATGTGCTGTGCGTGTGGGGTTCGTCTGTCGACTTGTGCGTTGCAGTATTCACGAATTGCAGCTGCCCCGGTGTGTGTCATTCCCCCCCAAAAACGTCCTCTACTTTACTACTACACAATAATACTATATATATATATATATATATATATATACTTCTGTTGCTACTACTGCTTTTACTACTACTACGACTATAATATTTTCTGCTCGCTCATTTTTGCCCGCGCAAAAATCGTATACACACATTAACGCACGGCTGCAGTAGGTGCGTGCGATGACGTCGGCACTCGACGACCCGTAGCACGACCAGATACGGCCGGGGGCCGGGACGAAGAGGGTTGAGACTGTATTTGTGTACATTATCGTAGTATAATGATTATTGTTCGTAGTACGGTATCGACTCGGTCAAACTGTATTCGCTCGTTGTCGTATACACCGCCGCAGAGATACCGATAATATGCATTTACGAGACCGAGTTATGCGCGCGGGCGCGGCGAAGGAAATCAGAGTCGGTTGGGGTGCGCGCGTGAGGCAGTTGTGCAGGAGTCAGGAGAGAGCGTTAAACGAAAGTTTCCGCGTTCGGTGATTGATTGTTTCAACGAACGTGTTTAAAACACACACACACACACGTGGATACACACATACATACATACATACATACATACATACATACATACATACATACATACATACATATATACATACATACATACATACATACATACATACATACATACATACATACATACATACATACATACATACATACATACATACATACATACAGTATACACACATTAACACGCGCACTCACATATACATAATATATTAATATAAGAACGACGCACGCCGCGCTTGAGCTAGTAATGAGGAAATGACAAGGAAACTGTGCAGAGGCAACCGACCGACAGGGTCCTATATTATGTGATATCGCTTAGACTACATATATAATAATAACCATGTATATGGGAAAAAGACGAGAACCGGACAGAGCTAGTTGACTGCCACGGATGATGATGAACGCGACTTGTGAGCACGTTTTATTAGCATATATACGTTGACACGTTTGTGTTGGCATATTTAGGTGTATGGAGAGCGAGTGAGTGGGTGATGGTAGACGTACTGCCAGAGAAAGGAAAACACAGACACACGCGCGTGTGTGTCAATCACCGCTGCCGCCACTGTTTGCGGGAGCCCCCGAGAACCCGTTTGCGATCGTTTAGCGGATGTCGCAACTATATTACCCTGTGTGTATGCCACCGCCGCCGCCGACTCGTCTTGTGACCGACAGATTTACTCGAGAGGGGAAACCGTTTCCTCTCCCCCCCACTCAACCACCACGACGTTAACACCCAATTGTCTCCTACGCACGAACAAATTGTTTTGCCACGTTATTATTATTATATATACACACACATTCGTTCGGTTAAAAAACAGACCTCGTTGTTGTGACACTTATCAATTACTATATATACTTATATACATTATACGTATATACATACATACATACATACATACATACATACATACATACATACATACATACATACATACATACATACATACATACATACATACATACATACATACATACATACATACATATATACATACATACATACATACATACATACATACATACATACATACATACGAGCTCCGCACTTGAAAACCCGTACACACATCAAAATGACAAATTTTTAACACAATATTTCTATTGAGTTCGATTCGTACGAAAAACAGTGTACGTCGAGTAGTTTCGACCGATGAAATGTATTTATCGTTGAAACTCTCTTATTCGTATTTTTTCAAGCGGATCATGAATTTTCACCCATCGCTCCGAAGTCGATAAAGAATTTGATTATGCGACGACTGATATTGGATTACTTCCTTCCCCCAACAAACGTGTGCTTCAGAACCGGCAACGCAGTATATTATTATTATTATTATTATTTCATAAACGAAATCATTACACCCCTCGGGAGAGCGCACTAAGTTTACTTGTAGTAGTAATAATAATAATTCTGATATTATTTATTAATAACAATAATAATAATGCAGCATAAAAAAAAACAAAGATGTTCTTGCAAAGTTTATTTGTAACAGGGTAACGCGCGCAACCCTGCCCCACTCCTACTGACCTACCCTAACGGTACAAACATTTTAGTATTTTACGCGACTGCTTCTGTATGTTGTTTTGACAAAAGTTTTCCCCGCCCCGTCGTCAAATCCTCTACCGTCGCCTGGTCGGATTGAGTGGTGACAAACAAAAAATTTGTTTTATACGTTTTTCATATTTTCTTCTTTATTCTATATTTGTATGCATGAAAAAAAAATCACTAAAACACAGCGCAAACGACAACGACGTGAAGGAGGAGAGGGCAAAAGTCCACGAGACGTAAGACATTACACGGGTAGTTTTCCGTCTCCGTTGCGCGTACCCAAGTACTTATAATCAACGGGGTGAATCGAAAAGAGGGCGAAAAACAAGTTCAAGAAGGGAGGAGGATGAGGATGAAATAAAAAAAAATGGAGCCTCTTTTTATAATTACAACACAACCCCTTCTTTCCTTTGACTTGTATTTTGCATTCTCGTCGTCGTTGCCGTCTCCACCGTCGTCACCGTCATCGTCATTAATCCGCAATTCATACACCGAGCCGTTTCTTAAGGCCCTGGTGTAATAATTATCCGGTATTAATATTACACTGCTGCAGTAAAAAAAATGTAAAATCATAATTTCAAAAAATAATCAACTTCATGTCATAATGCACCGTACGTTCGTACCGTACTTACTTGCGCTATTCTCGAATATACTATCATCGTGCATTTTTTTGATAAGACCTCATTTGTTGATTAATTATTTTAATTATATATTATTTTATACGTAATATTTTGTAGGAAAATAGTATTATACTTCTACATTAAATCTATAACTTAATAGCTTTTAATAATTACATACACGCGTGTATATCGTATATTATTAGTTAAATTTGCATCTATTACGTATTACATCAAGCTATTTTTTGCATCAACAGTTTTAACGTTTTTTTTTTTTTTATTGGTAATTACTTTATTATATTTTTATGTTTTGAATTTTTTTCGAATAAAGACTATATTCTAGAATAATATACAAATGCATTTGTGTGTATAAGTGTATTCTGCTTTAACAACTAAAATATCATAAATTAAAACTGTGTAGTGTATACGGCAGTTAAGAACAAGTTGTATAATATTATAGACAGTACCATATGTTACAGTCATTTATTGTAGATGAGTTTGTTTTATTTTCGTCTCCGTAAAAAATAATTGGTAATAGACGCTCTGCGTTTACGTCATTTGTATTCCTGTTGTGGCTAAATAATAATAATAATGAAAAAAACTTTTGAATGACAATATAACTACTGCTGCAGTTCGCGGTCGACTTAAAGGAAGCGTGGAGTATCAATTTACTCATTCCCACATCAGTTAAAAACAATGCTATTGATCTTACACGCATTAGACGGTTTTTTTAGAACCGCGTGAGCCCGCGTTAATTGAGTGGTCACAACAAGTAATAGTACACGACGTGTATATTATTTTCTCACACACGGAACCCTGCCAGTTGCGTTAGTAAAAACGCGCATGCATATTGCATATAACTATTTAAGATAATAGAAGCGGTAATTTTTATATTTTTCATATTACCGGAACGGCGACATGTGTGAGTGATGTGTATGTGTGTGTATGCGTGTATTATAATATGTGTAGTGTGTACAGTTATTTGTCGTTGTCATGGACACACACTGTGAGAATTCAGTTTACCTAATATATTACGTTTTTGTTTTGTTATCCAGAATCCAATCTAAAGAGTTCACCAATAAGGCACCCCACCCCCGACCGAGTAACGAATTCTAATTTATTTGCGTGAATATATTTTAGTGCACGTATATATGTATGTATATATACGATTATTACGTGCTGTGTCCGTCTCTGTCAATTATCTACTTCCTTCCTGGTCGATACACATAGCCATATGTTACCTGTGTGGACCACCAAACTCTCCCTTATCGACAGACCGTATCGGTCTACGAGAGTGTGTGTGTGTGTGTGTGTGTGTGTGTGTGTGTGTGTGTGTGTGTGTGTATGTGTTTGGTCATTGACTACGACCGGAACTTTTCGGACAAAAGAGAATTGCGCGTGGAGTAATTTCAGTCGTGTGTTTATTTTTTCACCCAAACAATAAACATTGAAAAAAGGTAAGGCTCCGTAATAACGCAAAGTTCGTGAAATATCCCTTGATGCATGAATAGCAGTGCGACGTGAAGGGCAATACCACCGGCTACCATCAACCATTGTAAATAATTATTATATACCAAAGCCCCCGCACATATTGTTCTCAGACGATTTCATTATTATCATTATTTATTATTATTATTATTCCATCATTTCGTTTTCCGTTCAAAGATCACACGAGCAACAGTTGCATTTTAATTGATACAACATGATTCAGCAACAGCAACAACCGGCGCGAGCAGTATTTGTAAACTCGAATAGACCCACGCGCGTTCGCAAGATGTGCAAAGTGTAGCTGACGTACGTATGTATAGGCAATACGGTTTACTGCAACGACGAAAAACAAAGGAAATCGATTGATTGCCAATAAAAAAATAATAATAATAAACCCTGAATCACGTGATACAACGGGTTTAATGATTTGGCAAAAAAAAAAAAACTGTTATCCTGTTTGCCCTTGCGCACACGTCTTCTATCTGCGATAATGTAAACCACACTCGCGCGCGCTCAATATTGCCGTTATGTTGTGTTATAATACGCGTTTTATTGTGTCTACACCGCAGCCGAGCCGCCACCACGTGAGGGATGATAAACGGTCGGGCGCGCAAAAAAGTCATTAAAACAAAAATAAAACGGTCACGCGGGTACCATAAAAATAAACAATTATCACTAAAATGTATTTTTGATATGCACTTGCACACTTGGGTCTGTTCATCATTTATCAAATTCGAAATTAAATTAGCAGCGATATATCGATGGTCGGCGCGACGCGGGGCGTCTACAAATGTTTATTATAATATGACCCGAGACAAATAATATATGAATATACGGTGATAATATTGTGTTGTATTAGTTTAAAATCCAACGACGAGAGAGATCAATATTAATCAGATAGATTTTAAAAGGAGCTATTATGATGTAAATAAAAAAAAAAATCTGCAAACTTATTACCTACATTGAAATAGTACACGTACATTAATTTAAAGCCGTTAGGGGCGCCTAACGGCTCATGAGGGTCGTCATGCAAAGAATGCGAGTTGTTATGTGAAATACCGAATGGTAATGGTGGTGAGGTGGTAGTATTTTTTTTCTTGGTTAATTGGTCTACATATTATGTTGTGCACGCTGTGCGTATATATATATACAAAATCAATCGAATATTTATTATACGTATTATAATATGTGGGTATATATATACATTTTCACGGGTGACGATGGTGTTGTTCAATTAAACCTGAGAACGAGTGCGTGGCTGTGAGAGAGTTTGTCAGTATAGAGAACGAGGACGACTGTGTATGTGAGTGTGTGTGTGTGTGTGTGTGTGCATTTTTCAACCCCTTCCCCTTGCGTCTGTCTCTTTCAGTATGCGTATACCTATATACAGCACATACGTGTTAGCACAGTTGTTCATTAAAAACTGCGAAAGAGCCGCAGAAAAAATAAAAGATGTGGACAAAAGTCTTTAAGAGCAAATTGTACGGCTCTTTTATTGCACTCATACTATAGGACTGTACATACTCCACACTTCCACTTTCCTATTCCATACATATGTATTGTAAATACGTACATATAATGAATATATATATATATATATTATATACCTATAAGTGAATATACTATGTGTGTGAGTATATAAATAATTAATAATCGTTTTTTTCTTTTTTTAATTAACTCTTTTCCCGATAAGTCTAGGCGGCAGCGCAACGTGAAAAAATAACGCGTAAAAATACGTGTATTGTAAAAAAAAAACAACTAATATTAAATAATAATATATAAAATGCGTTTAAGACGTTCGTAACGGAAATATTTACTTGCGTACACATGCTTACTTAAGTATAATAACAAAAAAAAAATTTATCGTTTCGCAATACGTACGTCAAAGAGTGCCCGCAGAATCGGGTCGACGAGGCAATATATAATATGTAATACTACGTGTAGTAGGTACGTGTAAAAAAAAAAAATAGAAACGACCGTTAGAAGGGTGCGCGCCCCTATGTCTCGTATACGTCTTGAAGATATTATTGTTATTATTATAGGGGACCTTGTGTGAATAGTCGTCGCCGAAAAGACATTTTATTGTGTACCCGGAATAACCCTCGGTGACTTCCTTACAAGACGCACGGCGGAGAAAAAACCGTTAGTCTTCCTGTTTTTCCCACGAGCCAAAGGCGTTCCTGCACCACCTGGTTCCGTCCCTCTTTCTTTTAGCTTTTGCTTCTTGGCGTTCGTCTTTTGCCCGCTCTCCGGACCGGTTTTCTTTTAAACAATATTTTACCAACAACGTTATTTTTTTCCCTCCGCTTATAAATGTGACCGACGAATATTTCTATTTGCCATAAATCCCAACAATATGATTTTTTTCAATATACCACGATTTTACGATCTTAAGATCTCAACAAAACGGTTATTTTTGTGTGAAGAAAGTTCTCTTTTTTCCAAGATAAAAGTATTTATACCTTCATACATATAAATCTGTTTATAATATTTTCAATTGCTGTCTCATGTTCCTATCTCAGCCTTATTATATATGGCTGTATATATACTGTTATATTTCAATCAGTTTAATTTTAATTGTATTTACACTAAAACTCTGCACGATAAACTTGAGAAAAAAGTGAAAAATACATATAAAAATGATTGGACTCAATTAGATAATATAACAAAAAAATAATACCGGACTCAAACACATAATTATATGTTAATAATAATTGATAATAATATAATTTAAATAAATTATGTATTCTTATATTGAATTTTAAAAATGAATGAAGTAATTGATGTATGTGTAAATCATAGTTCTATATAAAAAATCATTTCAATATAACCAAAAATTTATATCTGCATGAATATACGAACTTAATGCAAACTAAAATCAATGGCATTTTAGGAATTAAATCAGTTAACATTATTTAGCTTTGAATAAATAATTTTTCTTTTTTGGGTGACGAATAAAATTGAACCTGTCTGGCTAGAGTTCATGTCGTTATAATTCAACTTGATCGTTAAATACAACTAAAATGATTTATGATCATGTCAAAGTTACCGTTAAACAATACTCCCCAATTGATAAATATATATGTGATTGATGTAAATAGTTAAAAATTTGAGGTTTAAATTTTTTTTGATAAGCATAACTTGGTTATGGTATAACTATATAATTTATAATATAACAATAAAAATTTGCAGTTTCTAACATGTAAAGCATTTTTTTCATGTCACAAGTTTAACACATTTAATAACGAAAAATATTACGAAAAACCCTATAAGTAAGTACTACAAGACTTAAGTAGTTACACTAAAAATAATTTTAAAATATAATATACCAACGATGTTATTGGAACCAATATTTATAATTATAAAATATAATGCAATTTAGTATTGACTACATTTATGTGAGTAAAAATATAAACGTAGAAAAACAGTTATTGAAAAAACTTCGATTCAAATTATAGAAATGAATTATAACGTTATGTACACGTCATTACTAAATAATAATAAATATTTGAAAAGGTTAAATAGCTTTACAGCTGGCACAAACTTACTATACAAATTATAGTCAAGAAAAGTATGTATTTTCATTGCGGCAACTTGATTTATGAACTAATTGGGAAATATTTTTTGAAATAAATTTACAAGTGCGTGTACGTACGCGTTAATTAAATATAATTAACAATTTACCTAATATATTACAACATATATATATATTGTTTAGTTATCATTTTTTTGTTTTATCCGTGAACAAATTCAAAGGTTGAAATACTAAAATTATTTTTTAATCTTTTTAATTCACTGGTGAGAATATTTAATTTACGGGCATAGTTTTTTTTTTTGTATATATGTACCCATTTTATAATACGTAAGTAAGTCTTTTATTTTTTCAATTTGGGTACACCCAAGGAATCGGTTGAAATCTCATTTCAAAGGAAGGTAAACCATTTTCGAAATTAAATTAGGCTCGACGTATATTATATTATACGGTATATATATATATAAAATAATATAGGGTATACACTTAAAAACGATTTCGTACGATAAAGAGGAACAAAAATTAACAAACAAATACCGTGTTGATGCGGGTAAACCTTACGTCTATACTTATGGTCTATAAGTTATAGAGAACAGTGCCATGATGCGGAATATATAATATGTAGTGTTCGAGATATTATTATAGTTCCGGTCGTAAGATTATTGATTAGGATCGAGTGCGTATAATATAATATAATATATAAAACATTTGATTAAGTGCATGTAATATATTATACATTATGATATTATTATATTATTTACGCGTATAATATGGTACGGTATAGGTACATATTATATATATATATATATATATAGGAGGTATACGTGGCGGGCAACACGGGTCGGAAGAAGCAGATGCATTGGGTTTTTTGACATAAGGCACGAGCCGCCGGGTATTGTGTGCCGTCCGCGGACGCATTACGATGTGTTGTACAGTATATATATATATATATATATTTATTGTCCGTGTATACACACACATACACGAGCCCAGTTGTGTATACCACTACGGTCCGTGCGTGTGTGCATGCGTATTTACACATAATAGTTATCACTAGTAGTAGTAGTAGTAGTAGTGGTGGCGGTGACGGTTGTAGCGGTGGCAATGTATCGTAGGAGTAGCAATAATAACGGCGGCAGAGACTTCGCACCGTATGGGAAGGGGAGGGGTGGAAAAAAATAAAACTCCAAACAGTCTGTTGTGTTTGGTGATCGTATAATACATGTGTGTGTGTGTGTGTGTGTGTGTGTGCAGGTGATCCGGTTGATGCGCGAAGGAAGGGGACCACCAATCGGAGCCGGCTATGTCGTCTGAGGAGGACGGCGGCAACGGCGGTCCTACGGCGGTGGCGGGGGGAGCCGAGTGTTTCGTCGGCAACGGCGGCGGCGGCAGCGGCGGCAGCGGCGGCGGTGGTGGGGATTCGTTGGACGGTTCGGCCGACAAACTGTTGAAGAACAAGGCGAAGCGGAGCAGACAGCGCGTGGATGCCGGCGAGCCGCGTAACAGCTACTCGTCAATACCGAATTTCAGTTCGCGACCGATCGTGTCCTCGGCACCACTTATAAACCAGGCAGCCAGTTTCTACGGAGCGTTCTTTGGCCAGGGCCACCACCAACAGTACTTTTTCAACCAGGGCTTTGCGCCCGGTAAAATGCTAAACGAGTTCATCGGCCGTCAAGTCAAAGAAGAAATGATGACCATGGACTCGGCGGATTGCATGACGCAACCGCTGCCCGGCCTACCGAATTCTCATGTCACCGGCCCCAACAGTGAACTGGCCCATCACATGCTCCGGGATATATTGCAGGGCAGGAAGAAAGATTTCCTGGCCCTGGAACAGGAATTCCGCCACTCCGACGACCCTTCATCGCCGGACAACAGCATTATGAACAACAACAACAATATCAACAATAACAAAAACGACGTCAGTATGGACGACTGCACCAGCGCTACTTCTAAGGAGCCCATGGAAATCGTCGACGGCTGCAACAAACCGATCGAACCCTCATCTGAGGTAAGCTCTATTAATAACAATAACAATATGATAAATAATCCGGACGTGGACGACCTGAACGAGGGTAGTGACTCCGAAAGGTCCCTCGGGTCGCCGGTATCCGATACCAAAGAAATCGCCGTAGAAGAACAGAGCAAAGACTCCGAAGTGAAAGTTGAACAGAACGAGTTGAAAAAAGCCAGAGTGGAAAATATAGTGTCTACCATGAGATCCAGCCCGTCCCTGCCGGTCCAGGTTAACGGTTGTAAAAAACGTAAATTGTATCACCCTCAGCAACACGATAACAGTGAGCGATACAACACGATCGACGGAGACGACGACGATGATGACGACGAAGAGTTAAGTCCAAACGAACTTAGACAGAAAATGGTCGAGAAAAACGTTTTAAAAAATCAATTGCGCACCATGCAAGAACAGTTGGCTGAAATGCAACAGAAATACGTTCAACTGTGCACCAGAATGGACAACGACGACGAGCCAGAAGACGTCAGTGACACGGAACCGGAACAGATGGAAGTCCCAGCGGCGATACACAGTCCTCCTGCCGCACCCAAGTCGACCACACCACCACCGATGCCACCGTCGCCCCAGATAAATCCAAATTTTTCGAAAATGGTCAAATTCTTACCGCAAACACACATGCCCATCCACCCATCATTCAACGGGGCCCTGTCACTACTACAGCAGCAAGTGCTCCAAGAACAGCACAACACTCACAGTCAGCACCACGCCATCAACAATGCGGCGGCCATGTATCTAGGAGTCAGCCATAAACTTTTCATGGAACAAGAAGCCAGAATTGCCAAAGAAGCCGCGTTAGCAGCCGAACAGCAGCAACAACAACAACAGCATAAACAACAGCAACAGCAACAACAGCAGCAGCAGCAACAACAACAACAACAACAACAACAACAACAACAACAGCAACAACAGCAGCAGAAGCAGCAACAGCAGCAGCAACAACAACAACAACAACAACAACTACAGCAGCAACACGGTATGCAACATCAACAGCATTTAAATGCGCACCAGATGAACGTGTTGGCCAACACGCCGCCGTTGATGCACCCGCAAAAAGCGGCGGCGGCGGAAACGCCGGACAAACTAGCCGCGGCGCCCTCCGGCTCCGGTCGACAGACTTCTTCGGCCGTGTCACCGCCGTTACCGGACTTGGAATCGTTGGCCGACGCACTTAAATCCGAGATATCCACCACGCTGACGGGACTCATCGACACGATAATGGCCAAGTTCGTGCACCAGCGGAAGCAGTCGTCAAAGCTCACCGACTCGGAGCTGCTGGCGAAGGACGTGGACCGCAAGTCACCCAGGACGAAGGTGATCGACCGTGGTAGCCACGGCGGCGACAGGAGCTCGGCCCTAGCCAACGGGTTACCGAAAATGATGAACGGCGGTATCTACAGCGGCGGCGTAGTCGGCCCGAACCAAGCGGGCAACGGTAATGGTCTGCTGTCCAACGGGCCAGCCGATATGCGAAACGGACTGGTGAACACGACATGCGGCTTCAACGGCACGGACGCCACGGTCCTCGGCCACGTCCGGGGCCCCCAGATATTCGCGCCCAAGATACACGGCTCGGCCGGTCTCAGTAACGCGGCCGCAGCGGCTGCGCTGTACTCGTCCATGAGCGGGCTGCCATCACACCTGAACCCGTTTTGCATGGAACGCGAACCGGCCCCGGAACAGGCCGAGGCCCTCAGCTTGGTGGTCGTACCGAAGAAGAAACGGCATAAGGTCACCGACACTCGGATCACGCCGCGCACCGTTAGCCGGATACTAGCCCAGGACTCCATGAACAACAATAACAACACCAACAACAACAATAACAACAACATCAGTAACAACAACCACAACAGCAGCAGCAGCAACAACAACAACAGTTTCACGGACACCAGGGTACCGGGAAACCTGGGTGGTGCGGCAGCCGCGATCCTGCAGCAATCCATGCCCTGCTCCACGGCGGACGACTCGTCACCGCCGTCGCAGCCGCGAGTTTTCCACCAGCAGTCACCGGTCGCGCCGCCCCAACCGCCACCACCGATGTTGCCGGTGTCGTTGCCCACTTCGGTGGCCATACCTAATCCCAGCCTGCACGAGTCCCAAGTGTTCAGCCCGTACAGCCCTTTCTACACCAGCCAGCATCAGGGCGGACCGCATCACATCCCGTCGTCCAGTCCACCGGGCATGTCCGACTCGCCGCCCCCACCAACTCAGCACCAATGCAGCTCGTTGCTCCACCCGGCCCTGTTGGCCGCTGCCCAGCACCACAACTCGTCACCGGACCTGATGAACATGAAAGCCCGTATCGATATGCCCATGGGTAACGGTGGCAACGACAGCGTCGACCGCATATCCGAGTGCAACTCCGGAGACGGTCCTTACGACGGAATGTCGCCTATAATATCCTTTTTATACAAAATAAAAATCATGAACAATAATATACTTTTTTCAGCTTTATTATTTTAGCCGATGTAGTGTTTCGTTTGGGGTAATACATTTTGTCCTTTTATTTTCTGATTACACGCAATATTGTATACGGTCTCGCGGTATCGAAAAAAAAAACAACCAATACTTGTCCCCTTTATAATATTCCGTAAGAAGTCCAACGGCAGTCCGAGTACTTTGAATGTCCGAAAGAAATTATACGATTTCCACGAAATAGTTAAATCTATCTGAACGAAAAAGAATCGTTCGTTATTGACATATTTAAACGCTGCCACGTGTACATTTCTGATGTTGGTTGTACGTATATGTATAATAGGTATTATTGATGTATGATTAATTTATGCACTGCTTACCCTCGCACTCACCCCCCTCACCCCCTATGCATCGACGACTCCGAACGGTAGAGGATTAATTACATGCACGCGTCGCTTTCCAATAAATCTGTCTTGAATTAATGTTTTCTCTCGGCATATTAATTGATAGCAAAAACGAGGCTAATCATCGTGTTGTTTTATTATCATTTAGTCAATAAATGAATTACTTAGTTAATAAATGAAGTAAATGAATTACGGCCAAAGAACGATTTGTACAAGTGTGTGCGTGTATTATTACTATTGCTATAATTTATTTATCCGACACAATAGGAACCCGACACTTGAATAAATACCGGGTTTTGGGATGAGTATATGGCGTGGGACACAGGGAAGCCCCAGGAAAATGTATTACACAAACAAACGGAAGACCTACAAAAGAAACAAAACTTGCGCGATTAATTCAATTACTCGTCGCTAAGATTTGAAAACGATACCTTATCGGTATTACTTAAAACGCGTGTGTGTACGTGTGTATGTATATACTGTACGCCGTACACACGCAATGCGGCTGTAAAATTATAAAAATATAATATAATCATTAACTATTATCTGTATGACGAAAATAAGAAACACAATTTTTCCCTAACTGTTATGTTTACTCGTCAACTCTGACACCGATGCACTTGCGAAAAGCCAAGCTGATGTTCTTCTGGGTCCGATACCCTAGCTCAGCCATTCTGAAGATGTATTTCCCCGACATCAAGTTCAACAAGAACAACACCGCACAACTAGTCAAGTGGTTCTCGAATTTCAGGTAAAACATTTTTACATGCTCCAGTAACTCGGTATAATTATAAGTAGCAGTTTAATGGTATTTAAATGTTTAATATACAGTGTAGACTATAGTAACTCGCAGGAGGATCGGATACAAAACAACAAAACATACATTACGGCATAATATTATGTCACACAGTATTATTATATTATATTATATACGTCGAGAGTCGTATAAATGAGCGATTAGTTTTTATATCGAAAAAAAATATATATAAGCGCATGGTTGATAAAACACGAAGAAAAGTAATTCATCCAAACCATGTGGGTGTTAAATTTATTCTAGCTTTCTTTTCGTCTCCGCATGCGGGCTACGTCCTATTTTTGTAAAGCACCTGCTTTAAGTGTTTTTCCTCTCCCTCTAGGGTATAGCGAACATTATTTTAATTCCGTTTATATACGCGTATATACGGATTTATACATGATACATATCGTGTATATTTTATTATCCGAATAGGATGAATTGTCAACTGGGAAAAAAAACCGTACCCACTGTGTATATCATACAATATTATATTATAACTATCTCGTTTCCTTACCGGGGAGGAAATTTACACTTTATTTAATATTTTCTTTTCATGACGGGCGCGCGCACTCGCACACACGTCACTGTTTTAATTAACGCAAAACGAGTCTGCTGTATGGTGGTTTCTACTGTTTCTTATTAAATGTCACAAACGTCGGTACAGGAGTAGTGTAATCTCGAAAACTAGGGGGAAACACGCATTATTGTGCCTAATTTGCGACTTGCTAGGGTCGTAATTACGGTAGAAAAATTAAATTAAATAAAAACGTTTCATCGAGATGGAAAGGTACGCTCGCGTACATAATATTATTGCTATGCAACGATCGCTGAACACTCGGGATTTCCGATATATTATACAGAAAGGGGTAACGTGTATATTATATACAATGAAAACAGCAAATTTATTAAGTATCTCGTATTTGTAAAGTGTGCGAATGTATACATGGCCCGACGGCCCATAGAAATGATTGGCTTTTCATCGCCGTCATCGTCCGTTATCCATAATACACAAATAAAATAATGTATAACATCAATTATTAAACTTGTGTATACGCACATAATGTATGTAATATTGCGTGTTAGGTAGGTACCCATCTTCGCACGCGGCTATTCTTCGCCGCCTCGTATATAATATCGAGTACGTTTCGGAAAAGCGCAATATGCACGCGCGCACTCGAATCGACTCGATCCACTGAATTCCGCATTTTGTACATTATTCTATCTGTATATTTTCGTATTTACACCGTATCCCTCCTCGCTATAGTCTTTTCGCCGTATTATAATATATAATACGTCATCGTCGTTTTGAGGTGCTCGACGAGTGTTCCAATTATAAACAGTCGTCTTTTTTTTGTTTGTCCCCAACAGAGAATTCTATTACATTCAAATGGAAAAATACGCACGGCAAGCCGTGAGCGAGGGCCTACAGTGTTCCGAAGACATACACGTGAGCAAAGACAGCGAAATCTACAGGGTTCTCAATCTGCACTACAACCGCAACAATCACATCGAGGTGAGTGTTGCCACCGATGACAATATGACATAACATGTTATAATATTATGTCGTACTATATTCAAGCGCTACGTATATACCCGCCTAATCTCGAATGTCTCTACTTTGTTTCAGGCTCCTAGCAATTTCGAATATGTGGTCCAGCAGACGTTGCGCGAATTTTTTGTGTCCATCCAAAACGGCAAGGACACGGAACAATCGTGGAAAAAGTCCATATACAAAGTGATTTCTCGCATGGACGACACTGTTCCGGAGTACTTCAGGTCTCCGAACTTCCTCGACCAGCTCGAATAAACAATATATATATATATATATATATTTGACATCGCGTCTGTAAACTGTGCTTTTTTTATGTACTATTATTATCGTTTTTATTTAGAGATACAAAAACAAAAAAGCTCAATACAATGAGTTTTTGTAATGGGTTATATTATATTCTATATTATGCATTGTTGTGTACAGTCATTTTGAAGACAAATTTTATAACATTCATGTTTTACTTTGGTTTCTAAATATTTTTATAAAATTATGGGTGGTCTCTTTGTACAAAGAAAAAATTATGTTGTACAAAAAATTGAAATCTATCTTTACTTATTTTATTTTTATATAATTATATATATTTTAAAAAAAGAAAAAAACCTATGTATCTAAATTATATATATATATATATATATATGTATATATAGGTATTTGTATATGAAATAGTCTAATGTAAATAGGGAACAAGAGACCCACCAATTTTTATTTTATGGAAAAAAAAACAATATTATGATGTATAGTAGAGATATTATTGTCCCAACAATGGGTCGGTTAATGTACACAACATATTTATATATATTAATTGATTGTTAAAAAGTAAATTTTATTCACACGGGGTACCCATTTTATTACTATTATTATGTATGATTATTTTTTATTTTACATCAATGTTTAGGTTAAATTATATTGTTATACTCACAAATTTATAGCACTTAAAAAAAAACGGCCGACGGTTTTACCTTACGGCGTTTTTCTATCCTCCCCTTACCCCACTCACGTGATCTCACATTATCCCGATTATTATTTATTTAGCATAATTTTTATTTTTTAGTTTATTTATTTTATTTTATTTTATTTATTTATTTTTTTTTTTTTTTTTGGTGTGGTGAGTTTCTCCTAGTCAAATAAATTTAAAAAAAAGGATCATTATATATTAGTTCTTATGATATTATCATTTTTTCGTTATTACTTATTATTGTCATCACCATTATAACTAATATAATACGTATATATATTTATTTATATATATATATATATATATATATATATATATATATATACATATATCATTTTATTTCCCCTCTACACGCGGTACCTCTGCCGATTAATATTTTCAATTATTAATAATCATTAACCAGTTTACAGACAGCTATAATACACTACATACAAATCTACAGACTACAACACATCACAAGTGCATATAATAATCACATACATACACATATCAATAATATATGTATGCAAAAATACACAAACATACACATATATAATCTATATAGACACACATAGACACACATAAGCATATACGAAACGTACTCGAATAGCACTCGAAGAACATCGTCACAATCAGTATACACATATACAAACAAACTATTTGTATTTGATTTTTTTTTTTCGATTAAAAATTTTTGTTCGCATACATTATTAGTTATACGTTTCCAAGATTATTTTTTACTACGTTCGTATATATTTTATTTTCAATCTGAAACCCCATGCGGGTAATTATTCATAGACAAAAAACACACACATACACACACACACTTACACAGCTAATCTGACACAATTGAATACTCAAGTCTTAAGACGCATAATACATATATATATATCTTTATATATACATATTAGAAAACAGCATACAGACACTTATTATATACACACACATACACAGATATCATACGACATAGTATTTATGTATCTACACGCGTAGAGAACACTCACTACAATCATCACAACCACATGTACAACTACAATAATACGTTATATTTAAACGCATATATTTATAATAGAAGAAGAAGAAAACACCCAGACTCAAACATACACACACACACACACACACACACATTTACACTCAATACGTACACATGCACACGCATACAAAACAGTTGGTAAAACTCAACGAATATCAAGCATATTCGCCCCTATTTCAATTTTTACCTGTACGCACTGTAAACAACCCAGGTGGTGCGCGTGCCAGAGGACTCGTCAGAGCACACTCGCTACGCAAACGGTCGCACGGAAGTCTACCACAAAACATTATCATACCGAAATACAAATTGCAATAACCCCTACACAGACAGTTATGTAGCAGATATATGCTAAGTACCTACGAATATATAAATATAACATAGCATCAGACACGCCATAATTGAACACACACACACACACACACACATACATACACAGGGGATACGTAATAACATATTTCTTATAGATTCGACCGGTATAATATAGACACACACACACACACATAGGAAAATATGTGTAATATTTTTAAGAAAAAAATAACGTGTTTTTAAACACCTTCAAAAATGGCATTGTAGATTATAACTCTAATAATATTATTTTTTATTCAATTTTTTCACTTACTACTACATATTATTATATAGAACGGATAAGATTTCTGTTGAGAATCATTTTTACTACACACACACACAGTGTGTAGGTTTTTTTATGTTTTTTAAGTTAACTATATGTTTAAGTTTTGACGATTTTTTTTGTTCGGGTGTGTATCTACGAAAAAAATCTAAGCTACTAGTCGTTTTTTTTTTATTTATAATAGCTGAACAGTTTTTCGAGTGTGCTAGGATAATATTTACAATAATTAATTTAAAAAAAAATACTCATAGACATACGCATAATATAATAATATTATTATATAATAGTTCAATGAAAGTTATGCCCTGGGCTCAATATTATTAGATATACCATTAGGTTTTGTTTAATTATTATTTAAATTCGAATATGTTACGTTTATTTTATTTTTTTTTAATATTTTTGTTTTAATAAACGTATAAACGCATAACAATTAAGTTTTTCCGATTCTTATAATTTTATTTTTAACAAGACTGACTAACCATTTCGTTTGTATAATAATAATATGTAATAATTATTATATTCTTTCCCGTCGAGTTACCGTTTTCGTTTAAACATTGGTTTGCTCACATTTTATAGGGAACACGACGAGTACATAACATATTGTACATTTTTTTTCTTTTTGTAATTCAGCATAGTTGTTATAGTATTATTGTAGTTATGACTTATGTGCAAATCTTACAAATCGGCTATTGAGTGCAAGTATAAATCTTTTTTTTTCTATGTTGATTATTATTATTACTGCACCTATAGTCGAAAATCGTTTAAAATGTTAACTATTGTTGAAGTTTTTTTCTTTTTTTATATTATTAGTAAAGAACAATGTAAAATGTGGCCCGGGGTATCTAATTAATGCATTTTTTTTTTTTTTGTTAGCATTTCTTTATATTATTACATTTAATCGAAGTTGTTTACTTATATAATATTATAATAATATAAACTCTCAAACCATATTAAGCTAATCATAATAATATGTGTGTATGTTCCGAACATGTTACACACGCCTCTTATATAATAATATAAATAAAAAATAATAATAGTTATTATCGCATTACTATACTATCATGTACATGTAATCCTTATATTGTTTTATTTTTTAATTTTGTTCTATTTTTTCCATTTTTTTTTTTTTTTCTAAGATAATATAATAATATATAATATGTACCTAATAAAACAAAAGTAAACTAATGACCTAAACGTAAAACTCGGTGTGTTTATTCCCTTTGTCCGTCCACACTTAAACGTATTGTAAATTCTTTGTTCGCTGCAGTGCCGTGCGTTTCCCAAAATGAAATCGCCTCGATGACGTAAGTTGCAGCGTATCGCCGCCGTGTAAACCGGAAGTTTAAAACGCACTGTGCACAATCGTCAGAACTCGGTCGGACGGACCCGAAGAAATCAATTAAAAACTCGGCGCAAAGTATAGGCACTCGGCCACCGCCTCAATCAACATTCCTCGGGCAAGTTTCAAGTCACGAAATACTTGCCTCACCCGCGCGCGCACCCGTGCAGGACCCCACTGATCGGCAGAAGAAACAACAAGACCGAAAGAAAACACCGAAATGTCGTCGTACGTTTCGTGCCGCTTCTCAGCCGACGATCGGCAACCAAACACGCGTGACAGTGGTTCGTACGCAGGGATATTATTATTATTATTATTATTATTATACTATTTGATGCTCTTGTGCACGGTCTAATACCTATAATAACTTGCAGAGCTCGTAAGTTCATTCGCTACGATATGCCGTAAATAAGCACTAGAAACTGGTAAAATATACTTTAAAAAGTTCGGAAACATGCATTTTCTTGCACTAAAAATGTAAAACTACCAACTAAAAATGTGCGCATTAAAAAAAAAAATCGTTAACAAATTTTCAATTTTGAAACAACAAGATACATCTATTCATATTTTTAAAACTTATATTTCCATTTCTTAATATGTCTATCAGTTTAAGAAAAAATCAAATATTAATCGGTGTACGTTGTGACCCTTCTCATTCTCCGTACATACTAGACCAGGGGGCTCCAACCTACAGCCCGTCGATGCTCGGAATACAGGTACGGTCTATACCATTTATAACAAAAGAAATAAACAACGCGGAAAACTGGTACTATTCAAAATTTAATTTTCAGGGGTTCTAAAATATTTACAATGTTTATAATATAATTTTAATAAATCCCCATCGTCAACAAGTTAAATTATAATAATAATAATATCTATGGCGGTAATTTCGAATATTTTGTTTTAACAAAGAAAAATTTCCAACTGCTACAGCTGTATCCTCTGTACACATACAATCATTAAATTACAACGATATTCAATACATTTTTAAATAATAAATTATAAAATAATTATTGTCTAACTTGGAATATTGTACATGATAGTTGATAATATTTGACTTGGGGTTTCTCGTGTTCCTACACATTTTTCCTTTATACTATTTTTAACAACAATTATCTCCTCTATTTTGTTTTTAACTGTGCACTTATGTGAAATTTCATTTGAATAATTTACGTACTAGAATTTCAGTTAATTCCATAAATACATAAATAAAAATATATTATAATATAATAATATTATAACTAACCGGTTTGATCAAATTAGTTGTAACTTTTCCCGGGCATTTCAAATTTGTGTTTTGTGTGCATTTCCACCAGATAGAATTATTATTCTTCCTCAAAACCACATAAAAATATTTCTTATATACTATTAACTCTGAGCCTCTTTGACTTTTAAAATTGTCGTATCTTATCGTTATCGCATTATTTTCAATCGCAGTCACTCGTGAGTCGTGTTTTCCCATCGATCGTCGATAAAATAAAATTAAAAATATTCGTTGACATTTTATTCTTTTTTTTCATAAAAGTTTGGGAAACCTTTACTATTGTGAACCGTACCAGTATTCCGCGTTTATACAGACCGTACTAGTTTTCCGTTTACCCAGCCCGTCAAGCTTTTTTAACTGACCCACTAACTTTTGTTTTGAAAATATTATAATAATTTTCAAATTGTTAATTTCCTATTCGAAAAATAATTTATTAGACTGTAAATTATAGACTACATTCATTTTTTCAGGAGTTGTTTTTTATAACTATATTAAGATAAAATATACAATTTTAAATTGTTAAAAAATAGTTCTTGCCCATCCTAGATTAAATTTTCTAAAATCTAATTTTTTTTATATCTAAAAAAATGACAGTAGTTTCTCCAGTCTCCGCAAAGATTAATTTAGGTTTTAGCAAAAGGGTTATCGTTATTTAATATTAAAATAAACGTAGTTTAAGTTTAAATTAGAAATGAGAAATGACAATAATGGTTTTAATTTATTAGATAAAAAATGTATATTAAATGAAGGAAAATTCGAACATAATAATTCAAAATATTTTACTTATATTATATTGTTGTTTGACATCTAAACTAAAAAATATTAAAAAAATAATGATCATAGGTTCTTGGAGACTATTTGGCATTACATTCTCTTGCTTTAGGCTACAATATTTTTATAAATTTATTTCTAATTAAACTTCTTAAAATTCTATCTCTGATCAATAACCAAGGATATATTATATTACATTCTATTTTTTCGCTCAGATACAAGACATTTGTGTCTATTTTAGCAACTTCTTCCATTGCTAATCACTTGTTTCCAGTCGGTATGTGACTACAAGAAATTTTGATTTTTGAAAAATAAAAAATAAATAAGTAAAACTCGGTAATCAAACCAGCGGTTTTGGGGGTGAAGCAAAGAGGACGGTGCCTCACTTTTAATTCTCAGAAATTAAAAAAATATTCATTTGGTCTATACTAGTACTAATTTGAATATCTACTTGAATTTGAAATATTTAACATATATATATGTTATACGTAAATCTATTAGACGTAAGTATTAGACTTTATCTGCAAAAATATAAACAAAAATTTGGAATACTTATTGCCTTTCACGTGGACGCCTACAGTAAAAAAGCGTTCCGTACGCCTCGGTAACGGCGGTTACAGTAAATAGTAATACGCATGTCGCCTTGTTTCAATATCAATTAAATATTATATATTATGATAGTGCCTATCGATAGTTCTCCGCGCCTATCAATAAAGACTTGTGAGAAAAAAAGCTATTGTTGGATGAAGTCCCGGCTATAAATACTAGTATTTAATATTGCAATGAAATTAATAAGTTTTACATACATTTTAATACTTATGAATGAAAAAGAATACAGAAAAAAAGAAAATATTGTTACATTTGCATTGAAATTTGGACTAACGAATAAATGAATAATGATTACTTTTTCATTTTAGAAAATGTATGATATAACAATTTTTTAAAAAAAAACTGTCGATTTTAACTCCCAAAAAAAAGTATTTATCATAAGCCCCTTTCAGTGCAATACATTTATGTACGATTTGGAAACATGTAATCATAGTATATATAAAAATTACAAATTACAAAATATTCATATTTACAAGTACTAAATAGCTGTAATACTTTTATTGGTATCTTCATAACAAATTATTGTGAATAACTATATGAATAATAAATATTACAAAATAAATAAAAATTTGAAGTTTAGAAAATAAAATATAAATTGATCTAAGTACTTATATTATTACAATTTTGTTTTCTGAAACAAGAAAAAAGTGTATTTTTCGTATTTTAGATTCTGAACGGAGTGATGGAATCTATTGGTTTTACAATGATGTGTGTTTTTTTTTTTTAATTTTTTTTTTTTTGTGTCTGAGGACACGATTTTTGGTAGTAAAAATGCTTCGATTTTCTTAAACAGCAACTTTTCTGATAGGAAAGTGAATGTAGATGGTACTTGGGCAAGTCAAAAATTCAACTTTTTCAATACTTTTTTAAAAAATCGAAAAAAAACGATAAAAAAATTACGAAAAAACGGGAAATTTTACGCAAAATCACGTTTTTACAAACTACATTTTTTTAAAATGTTCTAACTCAAAAACGAAAAACCGCAACAACTTGAAATTTTCACCAAATCTTTATATTGGTGTTCTCTATACATGGTTAAGTTTTCAAAGTATTTTGACATATTTTGACTTATTTATAGACAATTTAAATTTTCGATTTTTGTAAATTTTTTTTTTTAAACACCTATAAAATTTAATTGGCTGGCCGAAAACTATCGAAAATTTAATACAAGGTTTATAATAAGTTTAACTCATCTTCACTAGAAAATATCGGTGATCGTTTCACTCAAATTTTTTTTATAAGCTCATAATGCTCAAATTTGTATAAAATGTGTCAAAATCACGATAATTTGCAAGTTATTTTGTAGATAAAAATTCATAAAATTTTTCTGTTTATACTTAAGGTTCAAAATTTTGACACTAGTTTATTCATAAGCTAATCTTCAAAAATATATAACAAAAATTTTTACCGGACCCAAAGGAAAAAATTTTATGACCGTTTGAAATTTAAATTTTTACGAAATTGCATAAAATAGCAATTTATGGTCAAACGGTTTTAATTATTTGTTATAATTCAAAAAGTATAAGTCGCAGAAACTTGAATTTTTCACCAGTTGTTAAGATAGGTATTTCCTTTTTGTCATATTTTTTTCAAAATATTATATTGATTTTTAAGCTACTTATAGGCATTTACAAAATTCGAATTTTTTCATTTTTTTTTTTTATAATCGGTGATAAAAAAAATTGACTTTTACAAAATACTTGAAAATTTAATAGAGTATTGCGCACAAGTAGTTTTTATTGTCATTTAAAAATCATCAAAATCCATAGGCACAATTTTTTTTATAAGCGTTTGAACAGCAAATATTGACATAAAATTACATGTAAAATATAATAAAATATATAAAATTCTAGACTGAGAAATCATATCATTTTTTTTAAAATGCTCTGACTCAAAACCGAAAAACTGCATTAACTTGAAATTTTCACCAAACCTTTATATTGGTGTTCTCTATACATGGTTAAGTTTTCAAAGTATTTTGACATATTTTGACTTATTTATAGACAATTTAAATTTTCGATTTTTGTAAAATTTTTTTTTTAAACATCTATAAAATTTAATTATAATTAACCGAGTAAGTTTAGTAAGTTAAGTTTTTTTTTTAACACCTATAAAATTTAATTGGCTGGCCAAAAACTCTTGAAAATATAATACAATGTTCATAATAAGCTTAACTTATCTTTAATAGAAAATAACGGTGATCGTTTCACTCAAATTTTTTTTATAAGCTCATAAAGCTCAAATTTGTATAAAATGTGTCAAAATCACTATAATTTGCAAGTTATTTTGTAGATAAAAATCATAAAATGTATGACTGTGTTAAATTTAAATTTTTACGAAATTGCATTATAATTCAATTTAAATATAAAATACTATATTATTATATACACATTTTAGATAAACATATTAACTCCGTTCAGAATCGTTATTCGTATACAATGATATCTATCATTGCATTCAAATTTAACAAATCCATTATAATAATGACCTATCCTATAAACGAGGTACACTCCACCCCCAATTGTACAGCAAAGCGAGGCCCACCCGTTCTTTTTTTTATTTTATTCATGTCATAATTTAAGTTATTATTGTTATTAAAATAACTTTAATAATGATCGATTTGTTTATAAGTAAGTACCTATCTAATATGATTTTAATTATTTTAACTTCTTTAAGACACCGGATACCGAGATTAGATGATTTTTTAATTATTTATTAACATTATTTTTTCCACTTACATAAGTAGGTAAGTATACTAGAAGTACGTATCAATCGGCTAGCAAACATATAACAAGATATGTTTACGGACTTATGATGTTTTAACATGATATTATAACAGTTAGGTATAACACTTAAAACACTCTAAAGTAAATAAGTCTAAAGTAATTATTCTCGAAAATAATTTTAAACGATCGTCTTTATAAATAGGTTTTTATATAAATTATAAATTATTAAGCTGAAATTTAATTTAGATTTCGATTCTCAGTTATAATTTCATTAGAAGGTAATAGATACATATTATGTAATTTTGTATTATTTTTAATTGAATTTATTTAAGTAGATACCTATTATATAAAAAAATTAACAATACAAATAATATTAAAGTTAACAGAACCCTGTTGAGAATTTCAGACAATTAGGAAATTTTTTCCTCACATTGCTCGAAATCAAAAGTTAGAATTGTAATATTTAATATTTTATAGACATATGTCTTATATCTGTTCGATAACGAAGTATGATACTAAAGAGATTTAGTATCGAATTACACATTTTTCGAATTAGGTAAGTATAGGAGTAACAGTTTTTGAGCGAATCTATACATCTCTACATTGATACCTAGCTCATAGCTGCCTCTGTATATAGTTATGACAAGGAATTTTTTTTTAAAAAATTACGTCCGCTTCTCATTTATATATTATCCTTTCCACCCACTTTTCCTCTTTAGGAGTCCATAATACCATTTATGTGTTTGCATAATAAAATATGGTAACTACCGAATAATACCGGAGAATAAAGTTTTACATAACATTAACATTTACATAATTTTGGTGTAGGAAAAACCGGTGAAACATACTATATGATATTCAAATAATCGCAAACGCATGAGCATTATATTCAACGTTTGATTTGAGCTAATAATTGTACCCTACAAGAAAAATGAAAGTTGTATTATTGTTTACCAAGTAAAAAGTATGATACGCAGTATTAATTGGCTTTTACATAGGTACTATAGGTTTATATAGTATATAGGTATTATTTTTAATAGGAGGTACTTGAGTTTAATTTAGCCTTGAACTGTTGCAGTATATCTATAATATATATGTATTATATACAATACTGCTAACTTTTCCGCGTTCCATTTTTTTCATAGACATTGAATATAATTCTAAATTACCAGAAATAAAATTTTTGCTGGAATAAAATAATATTTTTTTGTGAAATATAATGGTACACAACTGTCAACATGGTAACTAAAATTAAGAAACACGGCTTCAACTAAGAAAATTTAAGGACTGCCTAAACATCTTTTATTCAGTAATTTACATTATTAAATATTAAGCATATAGTTATTAGATATGATTTAAACTAGCTAATATTAACGAAAAAAAAAGACATTTAACAAAACTTAATATGTTTTTTGTGATTTCTTAATGTATAATAATGATAATAATAATAATAATAATATATTTTATATGGTTTTAAATAAAAATAATGAATTCAAATTTTAACTTATTATTGTATAATTTTTATATTTATAACATTTTTTCGGCATTATTATCATGTTTTAAAGTGACAAAGATATAATCTTAAACATAAAATATTAAATAGAATAACAGAGAAGTTTTCATTACATGTGAAAGAATACATTTCTGTTTTTAACAAATAATAATTTAAACTATCAAAATAATAAAAGTAATAAAACAGTTTTAAGTAAACCAAATTATTTTTATATGGGCATTGTTAAATTCCGTGTAAGAGCATGATGTTTAGTAGGTAGCATAAAAAGTACAACACATTTAAAATAAAGTATATAGTACCTACCAGCTAAAATAGTATTTGTTAACTATATTGGTTATATTATAAACACTATTGCCTACCTATTACTTTAAATGTGTTTTAAAAATAAATAAACGAATGTTTAACTAACACATTAAAATATTCTCTATTATTGACATATAACTTTACATATTGTACCTACTATTGATATACCTATATTATACAATTACTTAACAATTAAGTATTATAAATGTCACTAAGATTTAATAATACTTGAAGGCTTTTTAGTTATTCATATACTTATAAATATTAAATCATAACTAAAAAATATATAAGAACATTGAAAAATTATTCTACAATTTCGGCAACTACCATTGTACCTAAACCTACCTAATGGATATTATTAGCATAATGGATATTAAATGCACGTATCAAATGAAAATGTCTACGAGTGTAGGTAATGGTAGACGGTAGAACGCTACTATATATTCATATTTATTCATTCTTAAATAATAGACAGTTGTGTCACGTACCTATATTATTGTAATACATAACTACGCGCTATATATATCCCCACGGAGTTACGTATATTGGTACTCAGTAGGTACCTATATCAGTCGACAGTCAGATATTGTTATTAAGTATTCATATACCTACTTTAAAATATATTAACTTTTAACATTCTTTAGCGTACTTGTTATATTCATATTTCATATACATAATTTTCTCTGTATTAATTCTAGTATTTTTTGCTCGAAGATTTCGAAATATTCAATAAACAATAAGTACCTTTCTACCTTTCTATATACCAAGTACTATTTTCGGTTATTCTTATTCATATACTTTGATTGTACCTCAGGCAGTCGGGCCTACAATATGTACATGTAAATATGTAATGATTAGAACTACAGCATAATATTATGCGTATTACACTTGGGCATGTACGATGTTGTGATAATTAGTTGATTATTACAGTCGGTAAGATATAATGAGTAGGTACGAGGAAAATGATTCTTCCTATTGTTTTGCTCCTCGGACAAGGTAACTGTGTTGGCCATTGGTTGTATAGCCGCATTATGGATGTACAGCTGTCTCTTAAAATGGTTCACTGAATGAACTCTCTACTTGCAGTTAAAATTATAGTGACATATAATATATCATAATATTTATTCGGCGTTGAAAATTAAATGTTGTCATTCAATCAGCAAAAATATGAGTGTAATATAATTTTAACAGAGTTGTTTTAGTATTATTGTACTTCCTACATTCACATGCTCTTGAATAGGTATTGAAAATTTAATAATTAAATTATAACAAGATTAAAGATCAACATAATGTAATCACTGTGAGTTAAAGATTCATTTGTTAATATATTAAACATTATAATGTACGACGTACATATAAGTATAAATTGCATCCATGTTTCAAACACGAAATTAAAAAATCATGTCATGAGAATACGTCAATACAAATAAAACCTTTACATTTTCAGCTTGAAATTAATATAATAAATAATGGCACAATGTATGATTGCATAATTGTATGCTGTAATTATAGGTAGTATAGGTATAAGGTATACCTATTACATAAATATATATTATTTATAGTTAAAATTAAGTGTATTATTTTTGATTTAATTTTATACCCATTATAACCTATCAATTATCAAATATTATACTAATAATTTATTCGCAATGAATGATCTGATATTAAAATATTAAATTTGTTGAGGAATTTAAAAAACATAAAGTGCTGTACAATTATAATATAACTTTCTTGGCTTCCTAGGTATTCGAAAAAGGACTTACTGAATCGAAAATGCATGGCACTTGCCACTTGGGTAAACCTGACAGGTTATAATATTAAATACCTATTATATTTAATTAGTGATTAAGTCTATTATACCCATGTAATGGCTATGTTGTTTATTTTCAAAGCTAAGACAAATTAATAATCATCCTTTTGATTGATTGTTTTATTAATCGACAAGAATTATGCTACGTATGTATTTATATAGATATAGGTAGGTACCTGCCTATATATTCCTAATTTTTATAAATAGACGTAATGTAGTCTGTAGAGGATTAAAGTAAATAATCATAACAATTAGGTACTTATACTTCAAACTCTTATACTTATTAATTATATGTAGGTAATTAATGTGTATAATAACAGTTCCTAAGGCTAATTAGGTACCTAATTAATTTTCTTATCCCCATATTAATGTAAACAAATTATTAGAATAAACCTATAAAGTTACCTTGTTTTTATTTCGCTATAGTTTAATACATTTTTTCTGGATAATATTCGTCGAGTCAATTAGATACTTTTAAGAGGATTTCTGATTTACTCGAACATAGCCTAGCCGAATAATTAGCAAATAATTGAAATAATTCCAATCCGATATATAGGCAAATATATTTTCATGCAACATCATATTGACAGATCCCCGTTGTAATCGGAATCTCTTTTAGATGAATAATTGGAGTGTGCACATAAAAATCGAATTTAGTGGAATACTCGCTAATTTCGAAATCAATGGCCATTTCCATAATATTGCGTTTCAGTTTCAATAAACATTAGTTTGGTCAATAAATTACGTATGTCAAATCACTTATAACTTTATAAGGTACCAATAAAAACCAACAATAACTTTTCTAAGTCAAATAATTAACTTTACGCGCCAAGGGCCCTTAAACGTTTTTTGGGGACACAACGAATTTATAGTAAGTATTATTTAAGTATTTATTTATAAAAAATCGTGGTGATACCGTGGAAGGAGGCGCGGCGTTATCGACTCACAGTATTAGTAAAATGTGGGTGGTAGGCACCGTGAACTCTCGTTGTCACTACTGTGGTACTGTTATCATTTTCACTATCGTCGGTCGTTCTCCAATTATATAATAGTAGTCAATATTCTTTGAGGACGCCGAAGCGTCATAATTATTGTTTATACCGTTGGTTTGCAGGTTTCAAATTTAAATTGCAACTGTGCCTTACCTATTGTGATGTCCGTCTCCAAGCTGAAATCCATCGGTTATCCATTAGCTTCGGTATTCGACGAAACCGGTATGCTGTATACTTGTACAAGTTTATTTTTGATTTACACTTAAGCTATTGTTGTTATTTTATTTAAAATTATCGGTCGCATACCTAGCACCGAAATGTGTTAATTTACCTACAGGCCATACACACAATCTTTTGTTCGTTAACCGTTGGGAATTTCGGTGCCAGGATATTTATTATGTACATTGGATAGTGTAATAAACTGCATTTTCATTTGGAAATTAAAATTTAATTATAATAAGAATTTATTAATTAAACTGCATGTCTTCATTACAGTAATATAGTGTTATAAAAATCTTTACATTTACAATCTGTAGTTTCAAGTGGAAAATACACTTTAATTGATATATTTTGATATTATTATTAATTTTTTTGAAATCATCTATTTTGTGCTATTCAAGTAACATACATGTAATATGTTATTTCTATGAGTTACTCTGGTATATAATAAAGATGGGCAACTGGTGGCCTGCGCATCCTTTTTATCTAGTTTGGACTACATTTTCAAATCACTTCAACAACTTTTAATTTTATTATGTTTTTTTCTAAGATGTAAGTATTGATTCTTATCTAGTATTCAACTGTAGCTTAATAATTAAATAATATATTATATTTATAGAAGCATAGCTGACATAGTGATTAGATACTTTTTTCTGTTGATAGTCCTTGGTACGCTAGATTTTAAAGTTTTAAAAGTTGGCCTTGTAGTAACTTATGAGTAGCCTATCTAGATATAAGTATGTACCATTTATACCTTGCGGGGCAGAAGCATTACGCAAACAAGTACCACTCAGTCGTAGATTAAACGAAAGAATAAAGTATCTAAGTATACCTAATTAGAACTTGAATTTACTAAAATGCATATATAGTTACTAATTTTTTATTTACTATACTCTTGACTGTAAATTATAATAATTATATTATACTATATCTTTTTATCTTTACTATTTTATGTATTTTTATTTTTATTTAGACGAAAAATGTTTACGGATGTTGGTTTTGTGGTTGGAAGAGAATATTTTGCAAACTTATGAATCAGATAAACGATCAGAACTACAGAATATAGATTCTGCTGAATGGGAGACAGCATTTAAAAGCTATTGCGTATCTTGTTCCAGTCCATTAACAAGTAGAGAAACCATAGATAATTTGGAGTGGCTTTTAGGTATGGCTGTTAGAAAAGTGTATAATGAACAAAGTAAGTTGATGTATTCATTTTATTAATTCAATATATAGTTTTTTGATCTATTGTTATTTATTCTTATAGAGAGCAAGTTTGATTCCGAAACAAAAACAACACTTGAAATTAATTCTGATGTTCCAATGATCATACCATCCGATAACCCAATTGATAATGTTGACGGTATTATTTAATTATTACAATTATACTTTTGTATTATTCATAAATATAATTTTTCTTAAATAATCATAATAACAATAATAATAAAAAAAAAAAAAAATTAGTCATGAATAGTTTTTGTATTAAGTACAGTAAAAACAATATAACACATTTTCTGTTAGTCCCTTAATATTTTAACATAATCATTTAATATTTTTGATCAATAATATTATTCAATGTATTATTAATATTAAAAATTATATGTTAAAAAAGTTATTTATGGGGTAATAATATTTACATCTTTAAGTTACTTAATTCAATAATTTAATTATTTGTTAATTTGTTTATAGTTTACAGTAATGACTTTAAGAAAGGCGTTGAAATGCTTGCTGATTTACTAAATATTTCCAAGCACCCTGACCACATAATAACATTAGAAGCTATATGTAAATTTATTGATAGAAGACTAAGTGAAAAGGCAATAAGTAATCCATCTGCTGTTTTACCCAAAGTAAAATATTTTTGATGATTGTATGTTTTCTTTTGTGATGCAACTTTTGTTTTTACAGGGCGAAGCTTTTCCATTAGAACAAGTTAAGGGCCATAAAATTGATTCCAAAGATCAAGCTGTTTTAAAAGCATTGAAAGTTTTGAGGTTAGCACAGCTACATAGGTTACGTGATCTTCAGACTTACATAAATGAATGTATAGTATCTATGCAGAAAATTACTTCCGATCCAAAAACAGACACAAAATTAGGAAAAGTAGGACATTAAATATTGAACCGTTTAAAATAAAATAAGTTGTATTTATAAATCACTGTATTGCAAAAAAAAAAAAAATGTTTTATATATATATATGATGATTATAAATAAATAATACGTTTAATGTACATAACTTTTGAGTTTCTTACATTAATACTTAATTATTATCTGAGGTGTTGAAAAGACTACCGTTTGTGGAATCTTTCAGTACTGTTCAATTTATAATTTAATGAAAATGCTTTATGAGTTTTAATACTTATAGAATAAGAACAATAAAAAATGTTTTCTAGATCAACAAATATAATTATTGTTTTCTTTGATTATTTGACTTGTATGTGATGTATCAGTAATTCTTACTGGATACAATTGGTTTATATAAAAAGCAAAAATCCTTTATAATACTTTCCTCATATAACTATCCTAAGTTCAATACCTCATTATTAACATTAGCTAGTTAATTAGTTAATTAGACAGACAGGATAGCTTATCGCATATTAATTGATGATATTTATATTGTATATATTTAATACAGATAGAGATTAAGTTTTATTAATTTTATTTTTTTTAATTGACAAAATAATATTTTCTTTAATCTGCTAAGGATTTAAGATGTAAGAAATTAAAATTATTATTTATTTATTAGAACAAAGTGGATTTTAAATTTTAAATTTAAAATTGATAAAAAAAAATATTTGTTTCTATTTCTCAACTTTAATCTTTCTGAATGTTTTTATTTATAAAATTGTTAGGTATTCACTCAAGTTATGCAAAGTACAATTTTGATCAAACACAGTAGTTTATTGTCACTTGAACACAATGTGTAGGACAAAACAAAATACAAAATAATTTATTTAATAATATTTTTATTTAGTACTACTCAATAAGTTACAACTAATAAGTGTGTCTACAACAAATTTAGTGATAATCCTATATTATAGTAAATTACCACCATATTAGGGAAGCCATAATAAAGTAACTCTAATCAGCCTCGTTCATTTAAATCATTGGTTTTCATCATTTCAATCAACACAATACTATGAATAAAAGAAAAAAAAATATAACAAGACTAATACACTAACAAAAATTCAACAATTTAAATTAAAATCAGGTGCGTATCATAAGTTATATTCAGCCTGGATATGGGAATAATGATTATTATCACAATAACATAACTTATAACTAATATCAATAAATGAATTTTAATGTACAAATCCCGTAAGGACAATGAACAACAGAGCACATAAGGTAAGGCATTTAAATTTTTGATATTGTTTCAGACATGGAAGGAGGCCAGCAACCTCAGTAACCCATCTGGCCATATATATTTATATATATATACACACCTGGTTTAAGTTGTAAGTTAACAATATACAAGCCAAATTGGTTAATTATAACTTAACTATGATACAATGATTATAACTATGTCTGTCAGACTTATACAATATTTATATCGATAAAATAATAGGTTATAATTTAGTTTATAGTTAAACATAATAAAATATTCATTCCTAAAGTATGATAATTACCCTATATAATTGTAGTTTCCATAATAGACTAAAAATAGTTAATTAGCATAATGAATGATCAGAATTTAACTAATATTGACAAGAGTTTAGTTAAAATATATAATTGTACATATATAAACTCATTTAGTTAGATAAATATTTTGTTTTTAAAAATCAAAGTTTAATATCATTAAAAAGCGTATAGTTTTAAAAATTTATGATTATAACTTCCATCTACAAAGACAAACAATTCTCTAATGTATTTTAATATGCATGGGCCAGGTTAGGGTAATATTATAGCTGATATGATTATACAAAAAAATTATTATTTCATTTAAATGATTGTTATAAATTATAAGTGTGCCAAACATGAGAGGACATATCGATTTTCGAAACTTATATTGGAAGAATTTGAATTCTATACACATGGAAGTTATTTATAAAATTACGTCTTACAAATTCAGACTAATTACAGTGAGTTAAATTTGATTTTCAAAATATTTTCGTTTTTGGAAATATTGGAAAGAATATGCAATTGTTTCATATATACAGTAAAGAGTTGACGTTTGTTATTTTTTCAAAATTAAAATAGTATTTTGAGTTGGATTGATTTTATTTGTATTTATTACAGTAAATCTAAACCCCTACAAGGTGCAAATTATCAAAACTTAAATAATCAAAGTAATTAATAATTCTTGCTTATATGTAGTGTAAATATTTTTAGTATTTTGGTTATGGAAAATTTGATATCAATTTAACATATTATTTGATGAATGTTTCATATAACTTATCCTGTTTCTAGTGGAGAATATAATATAAATCTCAATTAAAACCTACCCACATTTGATTTTTAACTAATAATAATATGTTTTTTGGTTACTATAAGATTATTAATTCTGCTTAAAGTTAGTATTTCATTGCTTATGCATGTAGTTGTATACTATTCCACTAAAAGAATCCCAATATATATTTAGTTGACAAATAAATCCTAGTTTATGAATTACACTTGTAAACATGGAAAGTGTAATAGAAAGCCTATAAATATTGATACTTAACTTTAACATTATATTAAAATTAATCTTATAAATTAATAATATGTAGATAATAATAGTTTACGGCAATTGTATGATAGTATTTGATGATTTATGACAATTTTGTGACGGTTGAATTTTTTTATACTATTAAACTAAAACAATCTCAATATATATTTAAATCACAAATAAATCCTAGTTTACGAATTACACATGTAAATAAAAATATGTAAACATACAAAGTGTAATACAAAGCCTATAAATATAGAAACTGAACTTAAAAACATTATATTAAAATTACATTAAAATTAATCTTAAAAATTAATATTATATAAATAACAATTTTGTAATAGTTTTATGCCGCATTATGTTAGTTTTATTTTTTAAATTTATCATATAAAAATAATAATAAAATATAGGATATATAATTAGGGAAATTTTCAATCACGAATCGTTTATTCACTTAAGAACATAATATAAAATAATTTGGTAATACGACTTGGTCTAGGCAGTATTTAAGTAACTTAGTTTTTATTAAGAGATTTAAAATATTTTGAACCTTATATTTAATTAAACATTATTTAACAGCTATGAAGTATGTAAAAATGTTTTTTTTTTTTTTTTTTGAAAGAAAATTTTTTTAGTGTGCATTATATATTATAAAAATAATGGAAGAAGAAATTGCTTAAAATAGTAATTTAAACAACATTACTTATATAATTCACTCATAATATATTCAGCTACCATTACATACACTGCTATAAATGCTCCAACAATACTTGCAATAGTTGTATCCATCATAAAAATAATTATGGTTGCAATTCCTAAACCTCCATATGTTAGATAACGGGATTGATCAGAGCTCTTCCATTCGGTGTTCTCTACAAAAAAATAATACAATTTTGACATATTTTAGTTCATCATTAATATAAATAAGATAATGTTGAAATAATGTACAAAAAATATTAACAATTTATTTAAAAATTGAAGTCATTTTGTAAAAATATATGCTAGAATAAAAAATCAAATAATATTAGGGTAACCTAATAATTAAAAATATAAGTGGAGTGGGTTAAACTAAATTAAATATTAGCAAACTAGTTCAGAATATATTTAATAAAATAAATCTGTCTGAATTAGTGACGATACTATAAATACTTCTAAGTTATAATAACCTCTATATTTTAATAGCAATATGATTTGAATACTTAGTTACACTTATCACAATTTTTTGGTAAACGAATCGCTTTCTATCATTTTTAAATTATTTAATTATAATGTAAGCTAGAATATATATCTTACAGTGATATTATTTCATTTTTTATGATTATTATTATTATTTTTACAAAAATAGAACGTATTTTTTATCAAACAAAATATTCATTATTAAAATAGGACTATAAGAAAACACTGAATATCTTGTGCAAATACACAGAAATGTAATGTTGTAAAACTATGAGATTGGTTTTTCAATTACGGTAACTAATAACAATTTTACAATAGGTTTGATATACTGTTCAGGCTATACATTAATCAGAAATATATTTTTATTATTGTTATATATTAAATAAATAAAATGAACAGGAAATAGGCATGAATAAATTTAACATTAAATGTGTAAAAAATGTGTATGATAGGTAATTTGTATGCAAATAATATATATTTATAATTAATTATGTAAAATAAATTATTCCTTAAAATTCCTAATAAAGTAATTCTAACTAACATTTTAATGATATTAATTTGATATTTACCACTAATGTAAATAAAAAATATAAAAAACTAGGCCATTAAAACTATTGGTCTAAAAGTACTACTTACTCAATCTTTTCTTCAACTTCATAGCCTTCACTAGCATCTACAAATCATGCAAAACAAACATTACTTAAGCATCAGAGTATTAAACATGCTTCAATAATTCAATAATATGTTTTTTAACCGTGCATAAACTCAAAAATTCATAAATTAGAAAGTAAGCAATTCAATTTAAAATAAAATACCGATGCATTTCTTGTCTTTCAAGTTATATCCCGGAGCACAATTATAACACATATCATTTCCATCACCATAGCAGTCTTTACATGATGGATCACAATCTGCAAATATGGTTTTATAAAATCTAATCTAAGTAAATTAGGTCATTTAAAAAGTACTTACTCAAACAAGAATATGACCCTTCGTTATTAACACAAAACTGTTGTGAAGTACATAAGTCTTCTTCCAAACATTCATTAATATCAACACAACCTTCATCTTCACCTATGTAGATCCATCCATCTTTACAGTTATTACAACCTACACATACAAAGTGATTCAAAGTTTGTGTTACAAAATTATATAATTAATTCTCACTACTTGTAAAACACAACATTTAAATGACATTGTGTACACAGTAAATTAGTTTTGACTGAAAAATTGACTATAAATTAAAAACTGGATTTAAAAAAAACTCAAACTTCTTGTTAATAGATTGTATAGCAATAAATTGCTTAATTTAGCTTTAATTAATGATTTACAAATTTAATCAGACAATAGCTTTTTTTTTTATTGATTAAGCTAGACATTAGTATTGTTATCATCAAAACGGTGATACAGTTTAAAATGAAAAATCAATATTACAATTACTTAAAGTTATCATAATTTAATGATTAATAAAAGTAGTATAGGTAAGAAAATACATTTTATTTAATGTCAACAAATTTAAACTAAATCTTAACTTAACATGCTGGATTATGTATGTGTAACCACCATCTGTATAAATTTATTTTTATTTGAAAAGATTATTTCAGTTGCAGTTAATTTTTAAAAAAATGTGAATTAAAATATACCAGCCTGATTTCCAGATTGATCAAAAGTATCTTATATACTACTATTAGGGCCAGGCAAAAGCAGCATTGATCAAGCTATTGCTAATACAACAAAAATAATATAAAATACATTAGACCAGCGTTTCTCAACTTGTGGTACGCGTACCCCTGGGGGTACATAAGAAATTATGAGGGGGTATGTGAAAGAAAAAGCGTAATGCCGGAAAAAATTACAATTGGTGTATTTTAAATGGTTTATAATTTGTGAAATATTAAATAATGTGGCACAGCTGGACAATCTTATCGGGTTACGAAACATTGGTTAACACAATGTCAATTATTTCAAATTTACGAGTTTACTTATCATCCGAGGAGCCAGATTTCAAAAAATTATGTGCCAGCAAACAAGCCAAAGGATCTCATTAAAATTAAATTGTAAAGTTTATACTCGCGTAAACATTTTAAATTAACCACTTGGTTAATTCTTATATTTTAAAGACGTATTTAAAATGTATGTCTGTAACGTATAATAAATTTATTTTTATAAGTCTATAGATTTTAAAGCTTTGTATATTATAGCATTGAAAGATAAACAAACAAGTTTTATATCAGTTTTATTATGTTGTACGAGCTTTAAACGATCTACATTTCACTACTTCTAAGAACGAAGATTTTTTATTTATGACGAACTATCTAATATAATTATATTTACATGTCACGAAAATTTAAAATTTATAGACTTATAAAAATAACTTTATTATATGTTACAGACATACGTTTTAAATACGTCTTAAAAATATAAGAATTAACCAAGTCATTAATTTAAAATGTTTACGCAGGTAAATTTGGCGCAAATGGGCTGTTGGAAAAAACATACCTTTTTTATTTTGGCACTTATGGGCTATACTCAAAATGAATTAATTTTTTTGGTGCAAATGGGCGATGCCCGAAAGTATAGGGCACAACTTCTGAGGATAAACCTAAATAATTGATTGTATCACGGAGACAGCATCATCAAAATCAAATTTCAGAGGAAGAAATGACATTTGAAACAATTTCTAACTTTAAATATCTTAGAGTAGATGTGAATGAAAATGCAAATAGCCATGAGGAAATCAACCGTAGCATCATAGCAGGGAATAAGTGCCAATGTTCAAGTGAAAATTACTTTAAAGGAAAATAAAAATTAGGCTATAAAAACCCTGGTCAGATTTATTGTATTATATGCATGTGGGGTATGGGAGTCAACGAAGGCAGACGAGAAGACTAATAGGACGATCAAGACAGCGGTGGAGTGACCGTGTCGAAGAAGAGCTAAAACTCCAAGGAATCGGGGATGGAGAAATCAGAGCATTGGATGGAGTGGCATGGTGAGGTATAGTTGAAGCTGCTCTAATGGGTCTAAATGGCCCAGAATTTTTGGTACTTAGTTCTTGTTCGAGAACATTTTTACTGACTACCAATAAAACATCTAAACCAGAACAAATACTGATAATATGACAAAACAACTTTGGTAAGTATTTAATGAACGAAATAAATAAAAAATCAAACAATGAACATAGTTTTAAAAGTGTAACTATAAAAGCTTAGATAAGCATATAAATACAGGCCCTTGAATTTTTTAGCATACATTTTGAAGGCATAAATTTACATTTCTGATATTAGGAAACAAGGTAAAATAATATTGATTAACAGCATACACACAAACAATACAATAATGACAAAACATACATATATATATATATAATATTTATAACACAAATATACATACATATATTATACATTTGGTATAGTAATTTATAAGTTGTAAATTATAAATTATAACCTAACCAAATCATTTGATGTCTGGATAGCGTATACAGATAAGTGAAGACAAGGAAACGGAATTTAAAAACCTTCTCCTTTATTTTATTGATTTTAAATGGCTTCCTCCAGACATAAATGTTTATACATTATTGATTCAGAATATACAAAATGTATTTAAAAAAAAATGTTGTGTATATTAAATCTTTAGAACTAATCTTTAGGTTATTTATACTCTAAATTCGAGCAAGTAAAATTTTTATAAGGCACTGTAAAAATAAAAAACAGTATTAACATCAGTTAATACTTATGCAGATGCTAACTTTCTTCGTTTCAATATGTATATTAGGAACTAAATATGATGGATTCTAATATGTTTAAAATAACATTATTAAATCAGTATACATTTTAAAAAACACTTGAGAAATTAATTACTTTTACTCTAACTGGCATTTCTAAGAATATTAGACCCGGGATTGATTTCGATTGTGTACTATCATATGTGACAATGTTACCGTTTATTGTATTTCGATCATAATTAAAATTGTTTAACTGTAACACTACACGTTCATTATTGAAACATTGCGCTATTATTTTATAAGTTTCCAAATTTTTCATTATGGCAATGGACGTAGGTTATCAATGTATGTTAATTAATCAATACTTATACTAAAACCTATGTAAGCGCGAGTATGTAAGCTGTAAGCTTGTATGGCGTGAATGTTGCGCAGTTGTCGTAGTTTTATATACGTCTACAATATATGCAACAGCCGAGTGACAGAGCGATAAGAAAAAATTGCCACCCCGCGCCGGGGCAATGTAAAATGAGCCATTCCTCATTTTTATGGATTCATTATGATGGGTGTAATTTTAGATTCTGAACTAATTAATGTATTGATTTTACAATGAATGTGTTTTTTTTTATTTAAATGTTTTCGTCTATCATCAGCAAAATATAATATATACAGCAATATAGTGTATTTGCTAAAAGGAAAGTGAATGTAGATGGTACTTAGGCAAGTCAAATTTTCAATACTTTTCAAAAGCATTGGGAAAAACTATAAAAAATTACGGAAAAATGGAAATTCTTACGCATAACCACTTATTGACAAAATACATTTTTTTAAATGTTCTAACTAAAAAAACAAAAAACCACAAATAGGTATTTGATTTTTCACCAAAAGTTTATACTATCATTTTCTATACAGGGATAATTTTTCAAAGTATTTTAACTGTTATTGATCTATTTATAAACAACTAAAAATTTCGATTTCTCTAGGTACCTATTTTTTTTTTTTTTTTTGAAACATCGATAAAAAAATTTGGCTTTTCAAAACATCTCGAAAATTTTAAATAAGGTTTATTATAAGTTGTACATATTGAAATTAAAAATCGTATGACACAATTTTTTTCTACAAGCTTTTAAATTTTTATGAAATCGCTAAATTTTGCAAGTTATTTTGAAGTTCAATATTCATAAAGTTTTTGGTATTTATTTTGGTTCAACATTTTAAAACATGGTTATTCATAAGTTTATCTTCAAATAATTATAAAAACATATTATATATACCTATTTTAGAAATCATCTCAGTTCAGATGATTTTCAATTCATTTTATGCAATGTTACGAATTACATTGCATTAAGATTTAATATATCTATTATAATAAGAATAACCTATACTACGAACAAGGTCCACTCCACCCTCTACTATACAGCATGACGAGTCTAGTTCTTTTTTTTTAATTTAATTTAATTTCGACTCGCAAACTGATGCATTTTTCTAAAAGTGTAGATATAAATATAACTATAATGTATAACTAATATACTCGTAACTATAAATATAATATACATTATATAACATCAATAATTATTGATAATAATATATATTTCTTAACTATTGAATACGAGATTCGTTAAATATTTAACTAAAATTCATAACATTTTTCTGAAAATCTGCTCTTCTCTTCCAAATCACTTTAAAATCCACCCGGCTCTGTTTTTTTCTCTCTCACTCTCTCTATCTCTCTCTCTAACGGGTGACGACACGACAGATCAATAAACCGTCTGAAATGGACCGCCGCCGCTGGAAACCGTTTTGCACAAGCGTATTGTGTTAACAACCCGGAGGATGGCGATTGTCGTACATTGTTCATAACTTTTGACTTTCGGCGCTCATTCATTATTTTTTATTTCAATAATTATTTATTAAAGAATGTTTCCAATGGTAAAAAGCATTGGTTATTAAAAACCATACAAATAATATATTTTGAAACAATTTTTGCTAACTTAAAATATAATATTTTACAAAAGATGTTAGTACATTATAATCATAATTTCACTTTGACAATCAAACTCCAAAGAAGTAGTTATGTAAGTTGTATTGTATATATTTCAATGTTTGTATAAATTTGAAAGTAAATATGAATGATCAAATTAGAAAAACAATGTACCTATATTATGCACGAAGATGTTTATACATTTTTTTCTAAATACCTACCGAAAAAATTGTGAGGAAAAAAAAAGATTCATTTTAAAGTATCATTATATTCAATGTTAGATCTAAAAATGGTTGTAACTTATTTACTACTCAAATATTTACTGATAGATAAAATAAATAACATTTGCAAACCAATGTATAATATGCATATATAACCTTTTTTCACATAGAATTTAAAATTAAATTAAAACAATTGAGGTCAAGAGTATAATAATTCATGAGCTTATACATCACATTACTAACTGGGAAGATACTTAGTCCATAAATGTACATTTGTTTTACCTAATTTAACATTTATATTAAAAAAATTATATTAAATAAATAAAACCTCACCAAAAGTTTAAAACTACCAATGTCAAGTTAGTGTATTATTACTAAGATAATAATTACTGTATCCAAAAATATATTTCATACCTTTTGGTCCAGAATTTGTACAGCCTTCTTTGCATGATTTATGGCATTTTTCACAGGTTATAGAACCATTCTTTGATGTGGCAAAATATTTTTTTGCACACAAATCACAGTTCTCACCACTATAACCAGTGTTACATTTACATGATCCATTACCTTTTCGAGTCCCGTCTCCCTGGTAAATAAATAGAAGTAACTTTATTCAACATTTAAGTAAAAATTAATGGCAAAGTGTAATGCGAGATCAAGGTATAAAACAGGTAAAACTCCATGGTAGGTAAGATACAGGGACAATTGAAAAGTAATAATAATTTGTTAAGTAATGGTAAGTTGGTTTCAAGTTTAAAAGACATAGTGTTATGTGCCATCTACTATAAATCGCTTTGGAACAGTCGATGACATTGTTTCACGATAAAATACCTTAGTTATCTTTTAATAAATATTATTTAATTTTAAAAGTAAAGCTATGTAAATATATAATGTGACATGCAGTTACTTGCTATTGATACACGACTAGGATTTGCCTGATTTAGTTTTATTGTTGAATTAAGTACTCTTTTATAAGGCTAATTTTATGTACTTGATTTTAGTCTTTTCTGCTTTCTAAGAAAATTCTTATAATAATGGTTCAAATATGATTTAGATAAGTCATTATCAAAATGTGAGATTGTACACATATAGTTATGTCCATATTCATATAACTTTATTCAAGTGATTTTGAAAGCACCTGACAATTTAAATAGATTTTAAGATTCACGATTTTTAGCTTAAGGTTGGACAAAAACTGTTTAAACGGTTCTTATAATTTGACAATAAAAACAGAACTTGTGTAGTTGTATTACACAATATATAGGAAACGATAACAATATCATTCACATGTCCTTGCAACCCACTCATTTTTATATTAAGTGTTCATGAATGAAAATAAATTATTTAAATACCAGAAATTTTACTACTTTCACTAAATTAAAAAACTATTCAATCCATTCAACAATAAATACTAATAATGACTTATGATTTATTACCTTACAACTGCCATGTAAATTGCAAACATTAGGATAACCTTTACATGGTAAACAATCAGGTCCATAATGTTTTGATGGACAACATACTTTTAATTTGTCAACACAAAACCATTGATATAAATCTTCTTGGCGTCCGTTGGTCCACCATTCTTTCAAGTGATGTTCATACTCACTTGATAAGTGAAAACACTACAAAAAATTAAAATTAAAAAACTGATCCCAGTCTAAGATTTTAATTTAAATTACCATGTCTTGATTTTCAGTAGTTTCAGAACACAGCGAATCATGAATTTCTACAAATCTAACTTCACTATCTGCATAGGTCAAAAGATTTTTTTCTTCCCATGCTGTATTTCCACCACCAAAGTGATCGTTCTTAGTTTTTTCAAGTCCCTAAAAATATTCAGTTGTTATCTATGAAGTATTTACTAGGTGCTCTTAACAATATACCAACATTAATTGGCAAATGATAAACACTCAATATACACAAAATAGTTCATTACCTTTTCAAATGATGTAACTAATATTTTACAACTTTTACATGGTGAACTATCAGCAGGAGATTTTGGAATCAAATTAGATACATCCAAACCATGTAACAATTGAAAGAACGGAAACAATAAAAATAGAAGCATCATCAATAATATCTGAAATTATAAATATTCATGATTATGTATAATAATTACAATTATACAAGCATTATAATCATTTGTAAAAGTAGGAATACTAGTTGGATAGGGGTTTTTAATTAGTACATCTTTGTCTGTTATTTAAAAATAATATTTACAAACATATATAGAGATTTTAAAGTGAAATCATGAGCTCAAACACCACAATTTTTAAATTTTCATTTTGCATTTATAAGCAATTGAGATTTTTTACAGTAGTAAACTTACAGCTCTAATAATTAATGGTTTCTGTTTTCTCTGTTTAACATTTTATTTTCATTGCATTCAACATGTTTTCAACATTTATTAAATATCTGAAGATATCATCACATAAGCAAGATTTACTTTAGTCGATTGTAAGCCATGATCGTCTATCTGCCTTTGTCTATGACATGCATAACATAGGAGTTTAGATGTTTTCTATTTCTAACATGCCGATAGATCAATTAATGCGATAAGTATTTTTAAAACTGATTTGAATTTGTTGTAAAATCTTCTTTAGATCGATTTTTTTATTTATTTTTTAATTATGTACTCGACATAATTAAAAATTAATTTTTGTTATTTAATTCTATTTTGTGAAATTTTGAGGGACAAAATCAAAGAAGTGAGAAAGTCAATCTAAAGTAGATTTAATGACGAATTTAAATTAGTTTTCAACACTTTTATCGCATTAATTGATCGATTGAAAATAGAAAACGTCTAAATTCTTATGTTTTGCGTGTGATAGACAGAGACAAAAAATCATGGCTTACAATCTTCTTAAATGTTCTTTATGCAATAATTTAATACACTTTTACAATACACACTAGGTAAGATTTAAAAAAAATCAAACAATAGAAGTGTTATATTTGCCTGTTCAAACTGTGAAATTGATTATTTGACAATCAATTAATAATTATTATATACTTATATGAATTAAATAGATTAAAACAACTGTCCTTAAAGAATGTCATTTTAACACTTCAACTTGTTTCAAGTAGTTTGGCTTACATGGGTTGCAGTAATATTATAATCTATTGTTAATATTGCTGTATAGAAGATATGTGGTTTTTGGTATATATTTTAATGCAGGAGTAGTACAATTATTTAAATGACATAATATATATGTCGCATCCACATAGTGAAACCACTCATTTCATGAACTGGATATCCAGATAGTGAAATTCGTCCAGATAGTGAATTTTGACGAAAATACATTATATGGACATCCATTTCATGAAATGGACAATA
>JAIPRK010000119.1:357676-382140 GCA_025469195.1 Chaitophorus viminalis
ATTTCATGAAATGGATGTCCATATAATGTATTTTCGTCAAAATTCACTATCTGGACGAATTTCACTATCTGGATATCCAGTTCATGAAATGAGTGGTTTCACTATGTGGATGCGACATATATACTTAATCCAATATAAAAATTATATATTGAGTTTGAAAATGTTATTTGGCCTATAAGTCATCAAATTTTTACAAGATATTAAAAAAATAATAAACCTCCATTAACTGATTGTAAACTATTTAATAAAGTTTATCATTCATACATTTCACATTAAAAAGATTCTGCTTACTTATAATTACTGGGAATTTAATAAATCTAAATAAGAATGTGCATTATTTAATAAAACCGTAGATAAAGAATAAATCATATTGTGTATTAAAAATAAAGTTCTTTTTATCATTGAAAGCAGACATATGAACAGTGTAAATTATAATGTTAAACAATATAAATGCAAAAACATTAAGTATATACCTAGTTTTTAAGTAGAGATTGGACTTTTTTTAAACCATTTTGTTATAGGAAATATATATACCTATATTATAGTGAAAGACGTCAATGAGGTAAATGACGTAGTTTTCCTGAAAATTGGTAAATATTATAACTGTAGACATTAACCGGTTATTGATGTATATTAGCAGTTAAGTCAGTAAATGATGTATTAAGTGCAATTTGACCTACTTAAGAATTGGTCAACTTGCATTAACGTAAGTGTGGTATTAGATTTTGGGAGAAAAATTTAAATTTATATTTTAAATTATCTTATTATATTTTTCAATTGCAGCTCAGTTAAGTCAGCGTATCAGTATTAGTCTTGTTTATGAACAAGCTAGGCTAAGTGATAATTTTATGTATCATAGCTTTATTAAACAAAAATATTATACCAAATGCAGATAGCTAAGTGAATAACCAATTTTATAAGCGATGAGAATGACTGATGTTTTATATTATATTACAGTGAACGAGTTATTTGATGAAATTCACATTGCACTTATGGCAGTAGGGCATAGTGGTAAAAATAGGATGATGGCTAAAAATTGTAATATAATAACAGAGGCAGTTATTTAGACTTATGTTGTAATCTTCAAGTATAACAATCTAATCCAAAGAGGACTTGTGACTAAACCAATCTTTCATTCCGTAATTCATTGAAGAGCACAAATTAATTTTATTGACAAGAAATTGCAAAACTTCAATAACTATTGATATATAATGAACTATCAAGATCATTTATCAAAAAAATATAACTGAGAATCTAGTTGTGGTATTAAGAAATGTTGTGCGATTCCGAGTGTCATAGTAATAATAAGTTGTACATATATCTTATAATATAATAATAATTATAAATATAAAATAATATGATATTTTTTTATCTTTTACAAACAGTTGTAAATAATGTCATTGACCAATGGAAAAAGTAAATTTGAATTTATATATATATTTTTTTTTTTAACATTTATCAGCATAATTGAATTATTTTGGTAAAAGGTATAATTTATTAATTATCATCTTTAACCGTAATATATATAATAATAATAGAAAAAAAATGAAGGATAATAATCGTAAGTTATTTTTTGATCAAATAATGAACCCATTACATAAAATGTAAGTCATAATATCTTGATGCACAGAGAAAAACTTTTATGTAATAATACAATTTTAAAATATTTCTTCAAAAATAAAATTGTCTCTCAAGATTTAATTATTATTAAACGTAATATATTCCAGTGATTAATTATAGAATCTCAATAAATAACAAAATTATACTTGTATATCAAAAAATTGTATAAAGGAAAAACTATACAAATTACAAATTGTATTCTTAATACTAATTATTATTCTTAAATAATAGTTTACTATTTAAAAGTAAAAAGAGGAAAACATTTTCAAGTAAGTACATCAAATTATTTAAGATAAATTTGGTAATTTATATCCAATTCATTCAAAACAAAAATATTCTAATATTTTAATTTTTTTTTTTTTATAAAATCTATCAAACCCCAAATTTGTAGTGTTTACTATACTAGTGTACTCATGAATTGGAAAAGGTTTTAACCTAATAATATCATTAGTTTTAAAAGTTACATCGGATAGATATGTTGTAATTTTAATGAAGGTACTAGATGATTATACATTTAGAATGTATAGTCATCAATGATATTCAATACACACATGATTTTTGATCAATTACTGTGACGTGACATACAAGATACAATTGAGAATGAAAAAAAAAAAAAACAGGCTTCACGGCTGAGAACAAAACCGGGAAGGAGGCCGTTAACAGAATAAAAACAACTTAAGCGGCTGCCGTCGGTCTAGTGTAGCCTTTCCCAGAGTGTTGTGAACTTTAGGGTTCACCACCAGATGTATGTGATTATTGATAAAATAATTTTATACTAAAAATTATTATTAAAAAACTGGAGTTGAGTTGGAATTGAATGGATTCCGCGAAACAAACTATATTTTAAGGGTGCCGTTTGTCGTTGAAGTTTGGGAACCGCTGGTTTAGTGTATTACTCTAGCGTTGACCGATGGAAGTAAATCATGTACGCAGAGGTACTCACCGTGGTCCGTAACGCGAACTCCAATGACGTGCAAGAACGCGGGGTGATGACGAGTGTTTCAGTGGGATTGCGGTGGACGCATGTCATTTGTCTCGGTAACGAACCGGTCCCGCGGGTTCACGGAACGACGTGAATATTTACGTGGCGTCGTGGCCCAATCGGACTGCAGGTGACGGATAACGCTGATAACAGGCATGCTGCTATCAGAAACACAAACACGTCGTATCAGTAAGTTGCTGCCATAGAGTAATATTACTGCACATATACACGTATGTATAGGCGTGTGCTTGGCGGTCACTCATGCAATGCTAACGGCGACAACGCGCACGGGATACTGTATGCAACACCCTGTATGTGCTGCGACGTATTGACTTTTGTTGTTGTTGTTGTTTGATTATCTTGATACGTCTAGTCGTCCACGGGTCCTTATCACGGTTATTGTGGGCCGTCCGCGATTACCGGGGTCGCGGTCGTACACTCAGCCCACCGCTGACGTGTGCCGTCGTAGGTATACCGTGTACGCACCATGAGTGGTCTGGTAACAACTAACAATTTGTTTTTGGTAGCTATGCTAAATATCATTAGCGTTCGATAACACAGGTCGTGCGGACACAATATCTCCGTCCCGAACTCACAAGCCAGTCACAGCCATTCAGCACGTATCGGCCGTCGGCATCACGTCCAACCGTTGTAGTAGTACAATAGAAAAGTCGTACGGATTCGCGGCGCTGGCGTGTATGGAAAGTAAAAACAAAGAACAGTAGGATAACAAAGATAAAAAAAAAAAAAATAAAAAAAAAATAAATAAACCAGAATATACAATAGGTAGTCAAATCACAATCATGGTCGTCGTCGCGTCCACCCGAACCAATTAACTCGAATCTCAATACATAATTAACAATTATTACAATCAGTTAATTAGCGACGACGACGTCTACAACAATCAAGGTCCGCCGTTCCCCTCTGCCCTCTTCCTGACTGTCGTCATTTTTGTGCCCGGCCCTTGTCTCCAAAACGGTTTTGCATAACTCCCCGTTGACCAAACTCGCAGGTCAGGTGTAGTAAAAACGAATCCCTTTGTGCGTCTTCTATAATTAACCGTCAACAATGTCCATCAATGGTAAAGAAGTGTCGTTCACGTCTATGGACGCGAGCAATGAGGTAAGTAGCGCTGGTCCAAGCTTTATGCGTTTTTCTGCTATCTGTTTTGATTTTCAGGCACACAGGGTCTACAAATTATGCATTTATTAGGTTTGTTTAATTTTTATTTTTAGAAAATAACTGCTGAAAAAATGCCTCATAAAAGCTATAGACCAAGATCTGTGTCTACATGTTCAACAGATTCATGTAGCTCTGGTAAATATTTTCTTTTATGGCTTTTATTTTTTTTTAATTATTGTATTGTTTATATAATGTCACATGTTAATCTCTGGGTCCCTTGTTATTTAGTTGGTAGATTTTAAATAATCTGTTTCACGAGATGGTTATACATTTACATTAAAAGACTGTTAACCATACTCTATTAGATAATAATACATGGATAACGCTATTCATTTATTATATGAACTGTTATTATTTGTTTTGGCAAATATTAAGGTAGTGAAGATTATCATTAACTATTAAAAACCGCTCATAGTGATAATTTTGTTTAGTATAGTTTCAAATAATAGAAAGAAGTTGAACTTATGAACAATTTTACTATTGCTTCCACTTGAGATTGTTTATATAAATACTTCTGATATCATTTAAGGACTCATACAAGGAAAACAGCTTTGAAAGATGTTATTTGTTTGATTTTTAAGATTTTCAATCGTTAGTGCAAAATAAATTGTATTAATTAAAGAAATCATATAATATAAGAATCAAGAGTATGTTGATTAGTAAATAGGGTCAACATGATTAAGTTACACATATTGTATTATAATTGTTATTTTATATAAAAACATGATATTTAAGTTATTTTTATCATTTTATTACTAAAATAATTAAATTATAAATTAATTGATTAATTACATTTTTTACAGCAAGTTTATCTGAAGACGACATTCCAGTTAAGTCAAAAAAACAACTTAATAGTTCGGGATTTACTGATTTTTGTATAAAAGATATTAGGCTTAAGGATTTCGGAAGACGTGAAATTGATTTTGCAGAACAAGGTAAAACAATGCAGTAATAATTTAAAAAGAATTCTTGACCAATTATTATAAATATAATATGTATTTACTAGAAACATATTTTAAGTATATGATTATTCAGCTAGCCGATTTTTACTTCTAATTGCCAAAAATATTTCAATTTTGAATTCAACAGTAAATTTTTAAGTTTATTATTAAAGATTAAGGTTTTATATAAAATTGGTAATAGTTAATTTGTATAAAAACACAAAATCATGTAGTTCAAGTTAAGTAAATGCTCTAAACAGCTCATATTAAAAAAAAAATGTATAATATATAATATGATTTGACATTTTTGCTACCATATTAATAATTTTTTTATACTTTTCTATTTTAAAAAGTATAGAAAACAAAACATTATGATTGAGTCAAATAAAATATATTTATTTTCGAAAATATGCGATCAAACAAGTAATTAATTTAATAGGGTCTATACCTAATTTAGATATTTTATCAATCTGCGTTTATCACAAACATTCTATCGACAAAAAATGTTAATGAAAATAGGTATTTGATTTAAATTTTATAACAAAAAAAAAATATATATATATATACATATATACTACAGTTGTTCTGGCATTTTTTTTCCTTCCAAAAATTTGCTTTAAATTTAAGAATTTCATAATTCCTAATACTAAATATGTGTGAGAATATGATGGTAATAAAATGAGTGCAGACATTATTAACATTTGAATATATTCTTTTCTGATTTTATGGATTTATGGATATGATCCACCCATACCTGTTATAAAAAATTACTTTTGAAAAATTTACATTTAAATAAAATGAATGAATTAAAATGTAACCTATTATAATTATCACTGTAAAGAAAGATATTTTAAATCTTTTAATTTTAAAGAAAACGTGCATCATTTTGTTATAATTGTATTACCTATATATAACATTATATAGTTTTCTATGATAGGTATAAATATAGTAATAAATAAGTTAAACAGCTTAACTCAAATTCTTCCTAACCAAGAATATTGTGTACACTCCTACTATTGAAAAATATAATTTCTTATAAAGTATATCCATGTATTTACAACAATTGTGTATATATAACATAAATACCTAGTTTATACTAAGTATACAATAATATGATTAATAAACAATATTTCAGAAAATTTATTTTAAATATTTTGTTAGTTATAATTAACATTTATGTGTAATAGTTAAATCTATTTTATTTTTGTTTTTTAATTATATCCTAGTTTCTAATGTAAAAAATGTTTGTATTATTTCAGAAATGCCGGGTTTATTATCTCTGAGAAAAAATATGATGGATGACAAGCCATTGCGAGGAGCTAAACTTGTTGGGTGTACACCTATCACGGCGCCAATAGCTGTTAGTTACAAAACTATATTTTTAATTTTGTCATGGATTTGTCTAATCACTAGGGGTAATGCCTGAAATTTTTCCAAAATACTTCACCAGGCATTAACTCTGTTGGTTACACTCTGTGGTAACGGCATATGACTGGCACAAGAGTATTTTATGGTTTTATAATGAATTTACAATAAAAACTAAATCATTGTTAGGAAACCTGTTCATTTTACTTATTAATGTAGTGTGTAAAGACATATTTATATGCCAATATAATGTGGATCATCTATATATTATGGTTTAAAAATCATATTATTTATGAGAAAATTTGATTATTTTTATAAAAAATATTCTAATTTTTTGTTTAGGTATTAATTGAAACATTAATTTCTCTTGGCGCTGAATTAAGATGGTGTGCTTGTAATATTTATTCAACTCAGGTACTAAACATTTAGATAATTAATCTAGTTTATGTTCTTATTTCTTGTGTATATCAATTGATTTTTAATATTGAAACAGTTAAAAATAAAATGAAGATAATTTAAATTTTGTTTTAGAATGAAGTTGCTGCTGCTTTAGCAGAAGCAGGTAATAATGATCATCACAAGTTATATATGTTGTTGATATGTGTGAAGTGTAAAAACTGTACAGTTACATCTTTTAAATATAAGTCATTATATTCATTATGATCCATTTTTTTCTAATATTCCTCAATTACATCACTTGTGAAATTATTCCTCACTTTAGAAGACTTCTTCATATACATATTGCACTGTGTATATTCTATATTCTCTTTTTTTATTTAGTATTTATAACATACTCTTGAACAACCAATGAATCGCACTAATGTTTTGAGTCAGAAATTAGGCATGTATTAATATGTAATTTGTACAATAGCAAAACAGAAACACTCTTATTAAACAAACATAAATTTTACAAATTATATATTGAACAATGTATGATTGCCTTATTTAATTATTTCAATGATAATTGTATTTATGTTTCTTAATATCAATTAAATTAAAACTTTTAATAATTTGGTATTCAATTACATGTTTTTTATGTATTTTTAATGTGTATTGTTATAATTTTTTACATAAATGATTATTGTAGTATCATTTTTATTTGTAAAATATAAAACAAAACTTGTCAATTTATTATAAATGTTATAATAATTAATACATTATCAAATTTTCTATACAATATTTTATATTATATTTCAAATCATGAAACGAGTTTCATAAAATCTTTGAATATTTAATCAGCTTATTTATTATAAAAGGTGCCTATTCCATTATTAAGATAAATATTCCTGTATGTTTGACCTTGTTATATTGTATTTGTAGTCTTCTATTACAAGTATTTTTCACTTTATTATTAGAAAACCCAGTATTATAAAAACTATTTACATAATAACTATAGTATTAATGCAGGCATTTGATTTAAAATTATATAAATATTTTAATAAATTTATGTATAGAATAACGTATGCTAGAAAACTCAAAGGTTATACATACTACATTTTAATTGTTAAATTCTAAATTTTATATTTACAAATAATTGATGTATTTTTTTTTTCTTTGAGATTAAGTCTATAAATTTATATAATAAATCAAACTTTTTCAGTTAAATTTACTAGGTATTAACATACATATTATAGCTTAAAAAATAATAAGTATTGGTTTTAACTACAACTATTTTTAGGAATGAAAATGGTCAATAATTCATTTTAAAACTCAACAATTGAAATAATTAATTAATATAGTTACTACATTTTAGGATTCCCAATATTTGCATGGCGAGGTGAATCTGTTGATGATTTCTGGTGGTGTATTGAAAAATGTTTTGAAGGCAAGAACTGGAAACCTAACATGATTTTGGACGATGGTGGAGACGCAACTAATTATTGTCAAGCAAAGTGTCCTAGTGTATTTAAAAATTTAATAGGTAATTGTATAAATGTTGCTTGAATGATATTTTTTTGTGAAGAAAATGAGGCTGTTGAATTTAAAATTAAAACTACAATTTTTATAATTGTAAGCAAAGAGGTAACATACTGATATAGATTATACTAAAATTAATACCTAATTTGCAATAATAATGAGTTTACTTGAAATATCCATAAACAATTGAAATAGTTGCATGGTTTCATACTTTTACTAAAACAGTTTGTATTGTGACTTAAACATTTCAAGTTAATTTTTTTTTTAATGATTTGAAATTAAAAAACAACAATCATAACAAAATAAATGAAAACACATTTTTAATAAATCAATAAACACCTCTTTCTCCTTTCAAAATCTTATTTAACAATAATGAAAAAAAAATTTATTTTAGTTTTATAACTTAAATCTTAATGGTATAATAATGATAATTTGTAAATTTACTAGTTAGTGATTACATATTATTTATTATATGGCTATTTTTTGAGGCAATTACTTATTTCTATACATACATAATTATAATTATGACCCATCAAATATAAAACTTTAATATAAATGGGAATGATTAATAAGAGTGAATGATATATTTTGTGTATTGATAAACAAAATAATTAATATCGAATAATCAATTTTTTTTTTTATTATATATAGTTAAAATTAGTTTAAAAAAAGGTATAAATGATTAGAATAGGCATGAAAATATTATACATACCGGACTTATATTTTTATACACTTGAAATGCAGTATAATGTAATTTTAATGGTTAGTATGGATTTTAGTGTGATTATTAATAATTTATTAAGTCATAATTTATATATTATTAATATATATATATATTAATAATATTAGATACAATGGTTCAATTTTTAATCGTTTTATTGGGCATTAAACAATTTTTTATATTTGAACCCTAATTTCAAAAATATTAAAACTTTTAATGCAACTGTTAATTAAGAATATTGATAAAATAAATAAAGTATCTAATAAATATATAAATAAATAAAATATTAGTGAATTCATTGATTTTTAGATATATCCTTAGTTCTTATGTATATAACAGAAAGTAATACAATTGTATCTTAAATAATGTAGCTATACATTGTACTCTGTTGTACACGCGCCATAGATAATGCAAGATGGACAACAAATTTCGCGGCAATTTTAAATATAATAAATGCACTGAGCATTTATTAATTGTCTGATGTGGTAAAATACCACTGCGGTGACACATGGGCCAATTAATTCACGAATATATTCCTAAGGTGTATCCAGTGTATGACCTAAGATAATTATAAAATGATTTAAATAAATTAGGATAAGAACATAAGTGACTAGTTAATAAATTAGATCAAATTTAATAATAATAATACGAAAAATCGTAAATTGAATTAACATTGCAATTACACATATGAAGAGTCAGATAATTTATTTGATTTATAACAGAGTATTGAAAGTTATATAATAATTAATATTGCACATTTCATATAATAATCTTAAACAATTATGTAAACAACATGTAATAAATGTATACCAACTGTTTACTGCATCATAGAAGAAAATGATAAATAATTCTTAACAATTAAGACAGTAAACAACATCCTAAAATGGTAGGTTTAATTTTAATAATGCAAATGCTTAAATTTATTAATTTTATTAATAACTGGAATTATTAATTTATCAGCTATATTTTACATTAAAATGTAATAAAAATATGAATAAATTTGTTTTGACTTGAAATATTAAAGTTTTGTTAATATTTATATTGCGAAATTTATTATTTTTTTAACTTTCACATTTGAACATTATTTATCTTAAGAATAGAAATTTAGAAAATCTGTATCACTTAAATTTTAGATTTAATGAACATAATTCTATCGAAAAACATGATTTTAAAATGTATACAATGTTTGTCTATTAGGGATTGTCGAAGAGAGCACAACTGGTATTCATCGCTTATATAAATTATTGAAAGGAGAAAAACTATTAGTGCCTGCTATTAATATCAATAATTGTGTTACAAAAACTAAATTTGATAACCGTTATAGTTGTAGGGAATCTGTAATTGTGAGGTATGCATGATTATGTTTTAAATATTTCTCTAATATTAATTGCTACATAAATATTATATTTTATATTTCTAGTCTAAAGAAATGTACTGATTTGATGTTTGGTGCAAAACAAGTTGTGTTGTGTGGTTATGGAGAAGTGGGTAAAGGATGTTGTCAATCGTTAAAAGGACTTGGTTGTGTAGTTTATGTTACAGAAGTTGATCCAATTTGCGCTTTACAAGCATGGTTTGTAAAATCAATTGATAATGTAACTCTTATTGAATAATTTAAAACTATTTCCATATTTTCAATGTTAAAATTAAATTAAAAATTATTCAAATATAAATTTTTTTTATTTATTCTTTAGAATAAATTATATATTTATTTTGCTTCATGTACAGGCTTAAATATAATTATTAATTAACATCCAGAAGTGTGAAAGATATATTATTTTTTAAATTAACTTAAAAAGCTTTTTTTCTTATAGATGGAGAGTATATTTATTATTATTTTTATTTTAATAAGTCAAGTAAAAATTATTAAACATCTATTGTTGTGAATATTATTAGATTATTTAAATATTTTATTCTAATAAATGTTTAATAATGGACAATTGTATAACCTTAATATAACTTATAATAAATTGTACCTATTCATTTGGATAATTTGGTAATTTTTCTTATAAAGCTTAAAGATATAAAACTTGCCACTAATTTTAGTATACAATTTTAAAATTGATAATGCAATAGATTTATTTTAATTATTTTTACTTTTAAAAATGTATAATGAAAATTTTTTTTAATCATTTTCTTAAATGTTATTATTATTATTATTATTTTTTTTAGTATGGATGGATTTAAAGTTGTTAAGCTAAATGAAGTAATTCGACAGGTGGATATAGTAATTACAGCTACTGGTAATAAAAATGTAGTTGTTCGAGAACATATGGATAAAATGAAGTCAGGCTGCATTGTATGTTGTATGAGCTATTGCCATAATGAAATTGATGTAGTAAGTTATGAATTTAAAATAATTAACGTTCATACATTCTATAAATAAGCATTAATATTATTAATCAATTAAATCATTTTCACACAATGAAAATTTAGAATACAATTTTGTAAAATACAAATTTGTGACAGTCATTTATATATGTTTATATAGATTTATGAAAATCAGAATTATTGTACTGAAGAAAGAAAAAGTATTTGCAATTGTATACTATTATTTTCATATTAGATCCTTTAACTTATATAAATATATATACACATACAATTTTTTATTAATTCTTTTTATTTGCAATGGACCTTTTTTTTATATTAAATTACATTAGGTTTATATAAAAAATGATTCAGTGTATTAATGATAATATTTACCAAGGTGTTATAAAATAATTAAGTGAATAAGAACTAAAAATATTTTAATATTTTAACTTCGACATGATAAAGTATACTCGTACCTAATAACTATTTTTTCTATATAAAAATTAAATTTAACTTACTTTTTAATTTATTTTTTTTTTTGCTTTCATCAAGGCTGCATTACACACACCAGAGTTAAAATGGGAAAAAGTACGGTCACAAGTAGATCACATTCGCTGGCCTGATGGAAAAACAATGATTTTGCTTGCTGGTGGACATCATGTAAATTATACTTGTTCTAGCATTCCATCATTTGTCACATCAATCACTGCTACAACACAGGTATTTATTACATTTAATTTGTTTTAAGAGCTAAACATGAATTTAATTGTAATATATTTATTAAGGTGCTTGCATTAGTAGAATTATTCAATGCTCCAATTGGTCGATATAAAAGTGATGTATATTTACTGCCAAAAAAATTGGGTACTATATTATTCAAAGATAATTTTATTTATATTCATAATCATTAAGATAAAAATTAAAATATTTATCTTATTTTAGATGAGCATGTGGCAAGTCTTCATTTGGCAACATTTGACGCACATCTTACAGAACTTAGTGAAGAGCAAGCCAAGTACATGGGACTACCAAAAAATGGCCCATTTAAACCTAACCACTATAGATACTGAAAGAAATACTATTATAAAAAAAAACTATAACCATTATACTAAAGTAGAGGGTATAAAATATTATTTTCATATACATTCATATTTACATACCATTTAAATAGATAAAATAGATAATTTAGGAAATTTTGAGAACTCCGAAAATTCCATTATTTTTATATTCCCTATATTCCCTCTCCCATAATTTAAACAAAATATTTATTCAAAAATGTTACTATAATTGTCTCAGATCTTACAAATAAAAATAATAGTATTTAATTTAATTTCATTCAAAATAAGTTTCAACTTCTGGTTTTCAATTTTCAATATAAACATTACAACAAGTTTTACGCAGGAGAGTTTTTTTTATTAGGTTATATACATAAATTATTTTTACTTGAAGTAATTGAGTCAGTTTATTTTAAAAGTCATGAGTTGAAAAATTATAATTCTAAAAAATTTATAGATACCCAACTATAAATATTTTTATGATAACACATCTCAAAAAAAATTGTATTTATATAAATTAATTGTGTATGATAATAGACAAACATCTAATTTAATTATATTTGATAAAAAATAGTATAATAATGGAGACAATAGTATAATACACAATAATATAAATCAAATGAGATGTTTAACCATAAGATATTTATTTAACATGTTCATAGCTAGAAATATTATTGGAACATTTAATTAAAGATAGAATTATACTGTACTGCCATAGTAAGCACTTTGTGTCAATTGAACCTGAATCATAGTTATTTACCATCATCATATATAATAGAATTTTTTATAAAGTAGTTATCATTCATAATTTGTTCATTAAAATTAAGTTTGCTGTGGCTGTGAGCACCACATTTTTGTCAATTTTCATACTTTAATGGTTGGTCATAATTTGTATAACAATAATATTAGATATTGAGAGTAAGTTACACTTTTCAATGTTAATTTATAGTTTTTTATAGCTATAATTATTAATTTAACAAATGTTTCTAACCTTTTCTGAGCCTGAGACTATTACTAATAAATTGAACATTTGTACGCAACTTTTAATAATTTGATCCATAAATTCAAAGCTATTGGTTAAACTAATTATATACTTGAAATTAAATCATTAAATATCAATTGTATATCTTTGGAATAAAACAATTAGTAATTCTATCAATCGGTTAGATTATTTGTTATGAATTGTCAGTTTAATGATAGTTGTAAAATTATTTAAAAATCCCATCTATTTAGATTAAAAATTTACTCAGCGTATTTTTAATTTGCTATGATACAATATAGATGTATATTTTTATCCCAAATAATTCAAAATTGCTAGTCTTGTTTCTTTTAGATTGATAATTATTTAATGTTTAGTTAATTTAATATAGATATGTTTGATTTTTTTAACATAAGATACTTAATATATATACACACATTTAGATTATATAACTAATATTCTTTTGATACTAATAAATAATTTAAACTTTATTTTTCATACATTTGAAATGTCTAACCTTAATATTTGTTGTAAAATTAAAATACTTTTGATTTTTATTATATTAATGTTGATATATTTTATTTTTATTTCAAATTTTGTTTTATGGTACCTGCAGCAATTTATTATAAATTATAGTTTGACCTATAAGTTATATTGATTTGAGATACTTATTATCTGCTAGAGTTGATCTTAAATTTTAAATGGACATAGTGATATACTTTATTTTGAATAATTATCATTAATTTTATACTCAAGGATATTCCATATTGTATAAAGCACTATATAATATTTGATAAGTAAAATATCCAAAAGGTAATAAGTTAATGTTACTTGAATAGATAAGCAATCAGAAAAAAAATTAAAAACGTAAAAAAACCAATACCTATTTTAAAAATTGAACTTTAAAACAATAGGTACAATGATTCTTGTTTTTAAAGTATCATTACAAATTTGTGTTATGTACTTAAAGTCGGTTATGAGATTAAAAATTAAATAGAGTCTAAATTAAGCTCGTAATTAAGTAATTAAGAACTTTTGTTTAAATTAAAATGAATTTTTTCAAACAGTAGATATAAGTGTAATATACATTTATCAATCGTGTCAAGATTTAGGAGTAAATATGAAATCATCGTAACATACAAAATAAGAATAACAATTTAGATACATCTTATAAGAAATGTATTACCTATACAATGTTTATTATTTATTTATTATTGGTAAATTTGTACTAGCATTTTTTTAGTGTGAACATTTTAATAAAATTGTATTTCTTATGAAGTATTATATTTTAAATGTACATATATAGTCTACATTTAAGTAGATACAATTAATTTAAAATACTAATTAACTAAAATATTTTAGACATTCTTAATAAAACCAAATCGAAACAAATATTAATTTTCTATTTAAATTTAAAATTTACAATGGTTCAATGAAGAAATTGGTCACTTTAAAACCAAACATCTTTATTAAAATTGTTATTATCTAAAATAAAATAATTTGATGGTTTTTGTTGCATGAATAATGTTCTTAAATTGTTAGTAAAAGACCCGCCTGTAGAATTCTCCTACTAATATCATAATTTTTTTTCGCGAAATACAGATTAATGTTTTGCCCTAACTATTTATTTATTCCGTGGTCAAACTTACCTTCGCCATTAACACAAATTATTGGGTAGTATTTCCAACGTTATTATATTGAAACATTTGAAACAGTGTTCAATGCGTTCCTGCTGGGAAATGAATCCGATACCGACGTCCACCTCGAGTGTTGCAGTTTGCAGGCAATAAAAAACCCAGGCCACTGCGTTCAAACGTCGCCATTGTTCCGACATGATAGGTCGTCCACCGCCTCAAGACGCGTTTGTTCATCGCTGTGCGAATAATGAGATTTCGAGAACCCGGACTCGTCCGAGTTGTGTGCCAAATTTCCACTGAACCCCATCTCCGATCGAGATATTACGGTTGGTTTCGCGGTCGAAATTCCGTTCGTGCCGAGTGCGTTCTCGCGTCGTCATTCCAATCGGCGGCGGCGGCAGTAGATCACGTCCCGAACACGTTGCGCCGCGCGTGAACAAATATTTACGATCGAAATGGCTTTATCGATAATAATTTAATGCTGCGACGACGGACAAGTATAATCATTACCGCGTTTTCTTCCCCCCCCCCATCAAACACATCACCATCCTACTGACACGGCGACCGCCCCCGTATACGGAACATGCATATACACGACGGTTCGACAAAAGTTCAATAATATTATTCAAAAATATTTACGCCGTCGGGTTCAAACTTCAATGATCCGTTACGCGAACGTTATCAGCGTTATTGCCGCAAGAACAGCAAGCGCGCACCTGCGTGAACGCGTTTCGCGGACAAATATTTCGCGGCTTTGCGCTCGCCGATAACGTCGTAACGCCGACACATTGATAAGAATCCCGACGCACTATCACGGGTTACGGACGAAAATCGGTCTATAATATTATTACTATTATAATACAATATCGTGATGGTGATGATAATCTTCGCGCGTCGTCGGGCACCAGCGGCGGCGATTCAATGAAATACTGCTGTCGTTGGCGTAATACAGTATTACAGTTATAGGCTTATAGCAGCCTACAGTGTACACGGAATTTAATATTTATTCATCTCTCGCTTTCTCCCTCTCTCTCTCTCTGCCGCCTTCTCCATCTCTCTCAATCCTTATTTTCATTACAGTACCGTTCTTTCACACGTTCGCCAGCCAGGTTGTATACGGCTCGCCATTTTGTCCGGGACCAACGTTTTCGCGACGTCGATTGAACCTGACGTGAGTATAATTGTCGACCATAAGTGTCCACCGGCGGATCGCTTGTCGCCACCTCGCCCGTGTCCCGAACACTATCCCCGATATGTCTACGTCCCGGAAGTGCACGATCATCATAAAAAACTCAACCACCCTATTTAATATTGCTGGTCTTCAGTATTCGTTCTCACACCCTGTAGAAATGTTTGCTCGATAAACTTGTTTCTTTATGCATTGCTACGCGATAGTCGCCTTCAACAATCATGTCCCACAGTCTCTACTGCTATTCCAACTACCAATATCACCAACGCTATAGTTATAATGTATATCAAGGAATTACGTACAATTCTTCATTCATATTTTATTTGTGTTCATTGTTTATCCTAATCCTACACAAATCAATGAAATAATAATATTTTATTCGGTTATTCATTATACATTTGAGCAGTCAATGTTGGTTTGGTTAATAAATAACCATTTTACTAAGTAATTTGAAATTGCTTGTAGTTCTATGATTAAAACTTCTCTGATTTTGTATCAAATTGGATTCTCTATTATAATGTTCCATTGACATCATCGATACTCAGTGGTTCGTTGCTTTTTAAAAATAAGACTCCGAGTAGCTCTTTTATATATATTGATCGACTTTTACATATCTAATCTTTTAATAGTTGCTTAGCTTGCATTTTGTCTAGCAGTTCCTAATTAGACATGTATTATATATTTAGAAACATGCTGTTCTCATCAGATTACATAATATACATGATGTATTATGTTATAAATACACATACTGCCTTATATAATTTATATGTAAATTAGAAATATATAGAAATTGGAAACCCATAAAAAAAAGGTGAATAAATATTGTTTTGATATATTTTAACACGTTAGTAGTTTTTCTCTGATAATCTTTCACTTGACTGAAAATAATAAATGTTATCATATTTATGTACAGATAAAAACAAGAAATAGAATTCTATATTAAGAATTTCCATTCAATTTAATATTTATAATTTTTCAATTTATGCATTTATATTATTTCATCATTAATTGGTTATATTTGTTTTTAGAATTAACTAAGTCTTAAGTTGATGGGTGATAGAAACTGAAACCTTAGTCATGACTAGTAGAAGAAGAATGGTGATTAAACCACTATCGTTAACAGAAACTCTACATTGTAAAAAAACGAATTTGATGGATGAAACTAACAATATTACTCCGGTAAGTTTATTATAATCAGATACTTACCATATAAAGGTACTTAATTATGGTTTATTAATAGTTATTAATATAGTTTATTAATAGTTTATTAATTAAGTTATTTAACTATTTATGTACCTACTTTTATTGATATTATTATAAAAAAATATGATGTAAATTTTCTCATCATTTTTAAATGTACATAAAAACTTTATTTTCAATTTCAAAACTGTTATATTGTTTTAATTTTGTAACGTAATATTGAACAATCAATTTATGTTTGGTTAAAATATGTTAATGAAACATGCTAAGCAGTTGAAATTAATAAAAAAAAAATTGTCAATTATTATTTGGTCAGGATTATGTACCTTCTCCAACTAATAAACATTTTTATTAAAAAAGGCTTAGAATGAAAGCCAAAGACTTTTTATACTTGGTTATTTAAAATAGTAAAAGTGCTCAAGCTCATAGCCAAATGTACTTAGTTGGAAATGACTAAACAATAAATTGTTAAATGGATTTAAATTTGTTATGTTAGTTATTAATATTATTGATTTATTATTTTTAGATTCCACCACCTTCTACATTAGTTTCTCCAAATAGTGAGAAAAAAAAGATTTTGCTTCAAGAATCTGTGCTTCCTATAACTCCTACAGTACAGCATAATAAAGTTAAATTATCATGTACCATAGGCAAAAATTTAACAGACTCTGATGATTCAGATTCCGATGATTCTACTATAAATGATGAACCCACAATGAATAATAAGCCTTCAAGTAATAAAAGACTGTACTACTCAATAATTTTTTTCTTTGGTTGGGCTGCTGTTCAGTATTGGATGATAGCTGTAGCTGGTTTTGGAGCAGTGTTTTTTGCTATCTCTGCACTTATTGCTATTTATATGAACACAGGTACAGGAAATAAACGCAATGTATTGAGTGCATATTCCGTATTTAATCCTCAATGCACACCTATTCAAGGAACAGCAGATCCTAAGCAGTTGGAACGTGAATTAATTTTTGGTGGTTTATAATGTTATGTTGGTTAATAGTTATACTATTTTCATTTGTTTTCAGGTGTTACTGTAATTATTTATTGTGCATTTTTACTATATTTAAAATATATTTATGGTTTTTAATTAAATAATGTATTTTTTACACAACTATTTTTGTATTGTTATAAACAAATAGAAATTATATTTTATGTATAATTTTCAACAACAATCTTATTTTATAATGATTAATTTCATAAAATATTAAAAAATTATAATTATTATTTTAAATATATTAATTTTATTTCATTTAGAGTTTTCGGATATATTTACATTGTTATAAATTTATATTTGAAATAAATTGATTAAATATATTTAATTTATGATTGATATACATCACAATTTTTTTTATCATATTTAAGAAAAATAACTCATACTATTGCATTTACTTTTATTGTTCACCTTTTAGAGGTTTTAATGGTCAAAATTTCATAATAAGTAATCAATATTTCAGAACTAAACACTATATGGTGAAATTTATTGATATTATGTTTATTTTTTATATTATTATCAGATGTTTATTGCAGTAAGAGTTCATAGTTCCCGGTCAATTAAAGTCGGGAGGCGGAAGTAATAAAAACAAATCCTTCCAGGTCTCTTAGTTCAGAAAAAAAAAGGTGGATAAAATAATGTTAAAAGTGTGCACCTTAAATGCAATTCTATTGAAAAAGCATGTTTATGTATAATTATTAATATTAAAATCATGAAATTGGAATATGTATATACTGACAATATTGTTGTTGAAAACTTTAAAATAATATTATTATAGTTTATTGTTAATTTTAAACATTTGAATTTTCCAAAATCATTCACATGACATAGAATACAAACTCAAACTAACACTTTGTGCTATATTTTTATACTTATAAAGTTTCTTAAAATTCAATGAACTAAGAGAATATATCATTAGAATTTAGAAACATAAAAATATGCTTTTGAACAAATTTTCTATTAATTTTTCAATGAGGGTCGCATAAAATATTTTTATGCATTTAAAGATGAATTATAAAAATTATTTAATTGCCAGATATTATTGTTACTGTCTGTTGAATTTTCTTATGAGTGTATGCTTAAGAGGACGTTAAATATTACAATTTAAAAAACTTAACTAACTTACAATTTTGTACAAAACTAGATAATATTCTTAATTTTAAGTTATAATTTATAAATTTATAAGTTCAGATAGTCAGATTACTCCTAATTATAAATCCTACAGCACAAAATTAGTTATAGTGAACGCAGATTTGTTATTATCTATATTTCTATGTTTGTAAGACTGAGACAACATATTATGCAGAGTATGCACATAGGTAGTACATAATGAAATGAAATTGTTTAACAGTGAAATATTTTTTACTGTTATGATATTTGAATATTTTTTAACTGCAGGTGTGCATATAATTTTATTTTTATAATTTAACTGTACATATTGATTTTTATTTTATTTTTTTTTTTTTTTTTGTAAAAAACTAACCAATGTACTATAAATTATAAAAACCTTTTGATAAATATCATAAAATATCTATGTTGGAATGACGTTAATGACGCAAGACCATTTCATGAGTCATAACTCATTTTAATTATTAAAATGAGCACTGTAAATTATTTTTATATGTTAGCCGCAATGTGTAAAATCATGGAATTTTATGTAATACCTCACCATTTTTAAAGAAGTATATATTATATATATATTATATATATATACCTAATAATTATATTTTTACAAACATTTTCTAGGTATTTTATAAAATAACTAGGGATTTTATAAAATTATATCAAAATATATTGGTAATGTGCTGAATACGAAAATCCATTTTTTTTTTTATTATAAACAACTAAACCTAAAATTTATTTTATTAGTACAAAAATATACTTGTTAAGCAATACCTACCAATTATTACAGAATATACGCATACACAAAAATTAATAATTTAAATTATAGGTTAGTACAGTGATTTTAATTTTGTTATTTTTAATCTAATAAATAGTATTAGTTTAACAAAGAGTATTTAGGTACATTTATTGATAATAACATATAATTAGGATGACATTTTGAGTTACAAAGCGTTTTATTTTTTAAACACTTGATAGCGATTATTAAATTCATTGGGAATTAGAGGATTCACAACTAATCCTTTTCTAAATTTTTGTGTTTTAATTGGTACGGTTTACATAATGACAGATAAATATTTACTTCAGAGCACGTGATATTTTTAAACTTACTATGAAGCTCATGAAACATTTTATGTCCTTCGTTTTCTAGCGATTGGCGAGTAACACATCAAAAACATCACTTTCTACAATATAATAGAAAATAATGTTAACATTAGATATATTAGGATAAATTAGTTCACTATTTACCTATAACATATTATTAACAACCAAAACATCATATTTTTATGTAACCAATAGTAACGTGGATTTTGTTTTTTTTTCTTTTTTTTTTCAATTTAATATTGGCAACATCTTTCATTAATTTATGATATTGTTCATCAGGTAAAAATACACTGATTTATATATCACTTTGTCATTTTAATAACTCAGTAGTATTGTAACGATGTTTCATATCACGAACTCAATATTCAATAAGCATTATCCACGCACGACATTTTATGAAAGACTGAAAAGTAAAAATTACAAATAAAGAGTGTAGGTAATGATTGTTTTAGTTGTAAATAATTGTCGACATTACCTCTTAATTATCGATATTACATTATCAATGACGATAAGATGCATTTAACGCATTACCTACCTATACATTGTTTGGCATTTCATATACGATTAGGTCATTTAAATAATTACGAATACATTTGGTACCTATTACATAAAATTCTTAGTCATCAATACCTATTTAAAATGTCATGATTATAAGTATAATTTGCCACTTACATATACATGCTTGATTTTAATGTACTAAACATTTTTTACAATTAATGAGCACAACATTATTAATAAATTTGGTAAGGCATTTTAGATTCTGAACGGAGTTATGGAATCTATTGATTTTACAATAATGTGTTTTTTTTTTTTTTGTGTCTGACGACAACTTTTTTTGCAGTAAAAATGCTTCGATTTGCTTATACAGCAACTTTTCAGAAAGGAAAGTGAATGTAGATGGTACTTGGACAAGTCAAAAATCCAACTTTTTTAATACTTTTTGCAAAAATCAAAAAAAAACGTTAAAAAAAATTACGAAAAAACGGGAAATTTTACGCAAAATCACGTTTTTACAAACTACATTTTTTTTAAATGTTCTAACTCAAAAACGAAAAACCGCAACTACTTGAAATTTTCACCAAATCTTTATATTGGTGTTCTCTATACATGGTTAAGTTTTCAAAGTATTTTGACATATTTTGACTTATTTATAGACAATTTAAATTTTCGATTTTTGTAAGTTTTTTTTTTTTTAAAATCTATAAAATTTTTTTGGCTGTCCAAAAACTCTTAAAAATGAATTTAAGGATTAAATATAAGTAATACTAACTGTCACTAAAAAATATCGGAGATGGTTTCACTCAAATTTTATTTATAAGCCCATAAAGTTCAAATTTGTATAAAATATGTTAAAATCGCGATAATTTGCAAATTATTTTGTAGTTGAAAATTCATAAAATTTTTTCTGTTTATACTTAAGATTCAAAATTTAAACACTACGTTGTCCATAAGCTTACCTTCAAAAATATATAAAAAAATTTCTACCAGATTTAAAAAAAAATTTTATGACTGTTTTAAATTTAAATTTTTACGAAATTGCATTATAATTCAATTTAAATATAAAATACTATATTATTATATACACATTTTAGACAAATATATTAACTCCGTTCAGAATCGTTATTCGTATTCAATAATATCTATCATTGCATTCAAATTTAACAAATCCATTGTAATGACCTATCCTATGAATATCCTATGAAATAATTAACTTTTTAGTACCTATTATAGTATTTAGCATAATGTCTTACATCAATACTGATTATTTTTTTTTTAATTATAAATAAAGAGAATACGCTATCAGCTATTTTTACTGATTATAAATTTAATAATTTTTGTTCTATACAAATTTACTTTTTTTACAAATAAAATGGAATTACAAATAATAATTTGGAAATAACGGGATTAAAACGGGACTTTTAAAAACGGGATAAATGGCGTCCCATTTGAATTTTGTCGGGACAACGGGAAATGATTATAAAAAAGATACGTATGGTCACCCTAGTATAGGTATTATTGTGTTATGCTAGTAACTAGTTACACTTATTTATTGGTGATATCGAGTAAATAATACATATGGAAGCAGAATATTATTACATACATACATTATTATATACATAAGTTTGTCCGTTGAGATAATGTCAAACATTAAAAAAATAACGCACCAAAAACGTGTATTTGTGTAAAATGTGTATTTTATACATAAGCACTATCGTGCACACAATAATATTTCACAAACTAAATTGGAATGTGTTAGTATTATATTATATACAGTATACAGGAGGAGGTTTAGGGGTTCAACCCCCCCCCCCCGAAATAATTTTTGTGTAATTTATTTATTTCAACCATCGATAACTACAATGACGGTTTATTTGAATTAGTACCGTTGATAAGATTTCGATGTGATTACAGCAATTTACGACTTTAAGTTACCTATTTTATATCTGCTAGGTAATCAAGATAATATATTGTTATCGCTAACTACATATAACGTACAGAAAGATAGAATATGTGAAACACCAAACACGATGGGTAGATCGTCATGATAGTATAATTCGATTTAAAGAATTATATGAAGCTATTTATCATGATTTAAAAAAATTAAAAGAATATTCAAATTCAGATACATCACAAACTGCTTTTCAACCTCAAATTCTATCAGTAGGTACTCAGTTTTTATTATAGCTTTACATGTGATTGAAAAGTTTTTCTCTTTAACATTATCATTGTCGATTGCATTACAAAAGGTTGATGTAGATTTATCATACTGCTATGAACAGGTGGTCGATATTTGTCAAATATTCAAAGAAATTCGAGATAATGTCGATGAAGAGTTTAAAGAAATATTTTCTTATGCAGAAGCTTCAATTATTGGAGGAATTATTGAAGTACTAAGAACTGTACATCGTCAAACGACGCGTGATAATATTCCAGCCGATTCTCCGTAACAATATTATAAATAAGATCCATATTTTTACCTTTTCTGGACCATTTTATCTGTCAACTAAAAGATATATCTACTAAATACCATCTTGTGATATCCGAATTACAATTACTTATTCCTAAATTTTTAAATAATGATACAGATTTAAAAGATTTACAAGAAGCAGCACTTTTTTATAAAGATATTTTACCGCATTATGAGACTTTCAACACAGAGGTTAAAATATGGGTAGCTAAATGGAATAATGTACCAGCAAAAGACCGTCCAACCACAACAATGACAATATTGATTGAAATTTCTAGTGATTTTTTCTCAAACATAAGCAGTCTTTTACAAATTTTAGCCACATTACCTGTTACAACTGCCACAGCTGAAAGATCGTTCTCAACTTTACGGAGGCTCAAAATCTATTTAAGGAACAATATGGGACAAGTTAGACTTACTGAATTGGCTTTTCTTAACATATACGCCGAAACTATGAAATAAACATTGAAGAAGTTATAAATAGATTTTCCAGATTACCACGAAAGTGAGATTTTGTACTTTAATATAATAAGTTTTACATTAAATAATACCCAACCTAATTCATATAATTAATTTTGTACTATTTTTGATTTATTTAAATGAATTTCATATACAAGTAATAAAATATAATATACGTAGTATTGATTATTGTAAATTTTTTATGAACTCCCCCTCGAATTTTTTTTTTGTGTACGTGCTTGATATACATATATGTACTATGCTCGTATGAGATGTTAATGTATGTAATTACGAAAAAAACTTATTAATCAATATAATAGTATTATTTAAACAGATGTTTGATACCCCACGATCAAAGCTACCTAATTAATATAATATACCTATCAAATATAAGTAATTTTAATGCTATAAATAATGATAGGTACACAAAAATAAATTATTAGGAAAACGGGTGAATTAAGTGCAATGATTTGCAATCATTGAGATAATATAAGTATACATTTTAATACACTAATTATAATACATGCAATTATTGAGAATCGCAAATAATGTTAATGTATGATGATGTAGGTACATCATCATTGTTGTATACGCCACGCAAAGGCTTGACGTATAAAACAGATATTTTTCGGTAGACCAATTCCCCGACCTAGAATTAGTAGATGTAAGACCTGTTGTAAAAGATATATTTAATTCTTCTTCTGGTGACCACG
>JAIPRK010000120.1:0-275030 GCA_025469195.1 Chaitophorus viminalis
CCTTTGACCATTGAATTTCAAAATAACTTAGAAAAACAATTTTTGATAATTTTCAATTTTACCAGTCAATAAATTATTATTTAGGTATAAAATCAGAAGTTTTATTATTACCAATATTGTAAAAACCAGTACAGAAAATTTGGGAGTGCTAAGCACTCCCAAGCCCCCCCCCCTAGTTGCGCCCATGAGTAAGTAAATAAACTTATACAATAAACATGCATTTTTGTGGAAGAGTCTTTTTATATTTGATTTCGAAATAAATTCATATAGAAAGTATAAGTGAATTAGTGAAATAAATGTTAAGAATCTTACCTTATTTTTATTCGTCTATTAGAACACTAGAGCTGTGAACATTCAAAATTCTGTTCGTATACTATTATGTTTTTTTAAGGTTTAGAAGATGAAATTAACAAATTTGTTAAACTGATTTGGACTCATATGTGATAAATGAATGTACAATACGGTTTGCTGATGACATGTTACTTATAATTTACTGATTAAATTTCTATAATTTGTCATTTTTAGTTACAAAACACTAATACATCGGCTTATCATTTTTATTAAAAACTGCAAACAGGAAATACTATTTTTTTTCTTTTTTTATCAAATTATGTAGGTAATACTTTTTGTTTTAATATTTTTATTTTTTGGCTTGGTGATAAATTATTTAATATCATATACAAATATACAATTATTACACTATCATTGAACATTTTTATTTAAATAGATATAGCAGAAAGTTAGTTTTGAAAAAATTTAATGAGTGATCAAGATCCGAAGTCTTAAGCTGGGTGTTCAGTAGGTCAGCACTGTGCGGGCTCCGCTATCAAAAATTCCAGTGACTTGTCGTGCTGGCTTACCGACCTAATGGAAAAAACAGTCGGCTTTATCCCAGTTCGTTGGGTAGTATCGGAGTATTTTCATTACAACATGTACGTGCCCACGCTTATCATGTTTTCAGTTGCTACGTCATTGTTTAGTTATCACGTTTTAAATTGTAACAAACTAAGAAAAATATACACAAGACTGCTCTGCGCTATATTATATGGACGGATGTTCAGATAAAATTCGCGTGGGATCGACTTCTCTGACCTAGGTGACGCCTAGATTTATATGTGTATTTAAAAAAAAAAAAATGGCAATGGTACATTTATATTTTGTATTGACTCCTTGAATGTTGTGATCAAGAAGCGGTGATATTTAAATTTGATGGTCATTAAACTTAAGTAACGGACAGAGTCCACGGTGTAATAATAATATGGATGGACGGAGATTATGCTTTAGAAAGTCTTTTTAATAAGTGTAATGAAGCAACAACTTAATTTTAATGAATTTTTATAATTTAACTGATGGATAAAAGGGTTTTAAATGTTTTTTTATTCTGATGGTACTAACATTTTGTATTTTGAACCGTCAAAAAAGTTTAGCAAGAAATATAATTTAAAATTTGGCTTACAAATCAAAAAGTTTGTTCATTTTATTTCAACTATCGTAAAACTATTAATGGTGTGCAAAAGTAAAGATGATTTTGTTTTGACTTAAAAGTATGATCACTAATTTTTATGGCTATAATATTATTAAAGAACTTGATAAAATAAATCATTACGTATTAAATGTCTTATAATATCCATAATCAATTATTGCCTTTATACGAGTAGTTGAATGAAAACGAGAAATGTATTGATAACAAATTGTTTCATATATTAAATTTTATGAAAACACATGATTTTTAGCGATTATTTTAAAATTTATTTCAAAATTTATTTCAATAGTAATTATAATATAATTATTATATTCTACATTTACAAAATTTAGTTTATGACTGGTCGTTTACAGTATTAAAATGAATGTTTATTTTAAATATAATTAGAAATTGTTATATTACATTATCTATAACTATACTATATATTTTGTATGTGCACTTAAAATTGAAATTGGAATGATAATTTCACTCCTAGCTTGGATTTTAAACCTACGCCTCTAACACAAATAAATCCGATGTTCCGTAATCATTCGCCTCGTATTGGTAAGAAGTTAAAACTGAAAAGTGAATGACGTCCGAAGATGATCGATCGCACGGTCTTTTTATCGGAAGGATAAAATGTCTGTAAATCGACCACACAAAACCCATCTTATGTTTTCTTTCAGATCAAGAGGTGCAATAACTGATCATACTAAGGTCAATTCAGCAGCCATAAATAAAATGACAATATAGAACGAATATTTATTATTAAACAGGCTATTGTAAAATGTAATAGCAGACTACGCACGTAAAACTGCTCCAAAACTCGCTATTGATTATATTTTCAACACTTATTTGTGTACAAAACTATGTACCTGGTGATCAACAATATCTTGAATAATCATCATGTCGTTTAAAATTGTGTATTATATTAATTCGAATTTCGTATACAGCAAGGATTTCCAACCAACGTCATTTTTGTCGAACCAGGGCTGTTAAAATAACTCGTGTTCTACATGAATTTCATAATCATACCTTATTCTTCTCTAAGCAATTTTCACCCCGATCCCGAAAAGATTATTGTCTATGATTTTATCAGCAATAAAAGAACCGTGGTATATGGTGTTTATTAAAACAAAATAATACGTAAAATAAAATGCATAAGTTTATTAAAACGAATGGTTTATAATAATTATAAAAAAAAAACCCTTAAATTACACAACTGTGTCTCAGGACACTTATCCTGTAACAGCGTCAGACGGAGTTCTTACGAAGTGGCGGGTTTGAATTGGTCTACCGGTTGTAATTCGGATGGATCGTTCGATGTAATGGCCTGGTGCTGACGAGGGCCAGCGTGAAGTTCGACGAGTCGGTCGTTACTGCGGTTTTGGACGCTCCGGATGAATACGAGACCAGAAGTTGCAAGTCCGTGACCACCGAGTACGCATCCGACGGCATTGCGGTTTTCGGGGACCGGCACACCATGTACGTGTCGTTTCGTGCGCGTGACGGTCATCGGTTCCGTCGCGGACCACCTTCAGGCTTGCCGATGTCGCGCAAATGAAATACCTGCCGCGCACCGTCAGCCGTGTGCCGCTACTGACGATGCCCTCGAACCTCTGGTGCTCGTCCAGCTCGGCGCCGCCGTTCGGGTACACGATCACGGTGGTGCCGTCCACGTATCTGCCCGGAGAACCGTCGAACCGGACCTTCACTCGGCCGACCGCGGGCGATCCGGCGCCACTGGTCGTGCACACGATCCGTTCCGGGTCTCGCCACCACGTCGTACGTCGCACGCGCTCGGCAATCGTCACTTCGGCCGCATCGCCCGCGTCCATGTGCCGTCCGAAAACCGTCAGCTCGTATCCGCCGTCAACAGGTACGCACGCCGTGCTGACGTTCTTCAACACCGGCTCGACGAACTCGAATAGCTGTTTGGACGTGACCGCGTACGTGTAGTTTTGCTGCGTCCGGTACGTGACCCGTACCGGTCCTTCGTGGTTCTGAACGGTCGAGTTCGGTGGCTGTGCGTGGTGTACCGTGCACGTGATCCTGTCCCTGATGTCGTACGTCGCGTTCACGCAATCCCATCCGGCCACGGTCACCGTCATCGTTCCAATCCCAAACAAAGCGTGTAATATTATTTGTTTGAATGAATTTATAGAAGTCTATTAATATACCGTCTAATGATAACGTTAGTTTGTACAAAATCTGACGTTTGTCGATTTTGTGATCATCAATTTTTTCGACTAAATAACGAGGACAGAACCGTCTTTCAGAGATTATAAATCGTCCCGTACGTAACATCTGATTCTCACATCGTTGTTTTTCCAACGACCAGTTGCAATTATATTCTGTATTATTAGTGCACGAATTGCACGTTAGATATTCGGAACAGTTATTATTTAGATAGTATTCTTCCAGTAATATACCTGCTTGTAACCATATACATAGAATTGCCTGATAACAAAAACCACACAATTATTATTTTTATTTATTGTTTTGTCTCTTAATCATTCAAGTTTTTTTTAAATAAATATCTGTTTTTACATTCATAGCAATCTCACATATTATATAAGCGATATTTAAATAATGTACATTTTAGAATAGTTTTCATTACAACTTATAGAATAGTTTTCTTTTATAATTAGTAAATACATACAATTTTATATTTGTATCCACATCATAATGTTATATCACGTGACTTGTGTCACTCTATGTTTATACAGTGGTTGAATTGGAAAAAAAATAGAAGAGGGATGCAAAAGTTTAAAAAATATGTGCGTCCCCCCCCGTGTATAAGGTATTACGTGCGTCGTAATAAATTAGAACGGGAACGCTAAAATATTTTTAAAATAGAAGTGGTACTACCCCCCACGTCCCCCCAATTCGACCACTGTTTATACACATATTTGGTTTGGTACAATGTTGAAATTTCATTAATTGTAAAAAAAAATGAAGTTGATATTTTTTTTTAGAATACGAACTAAGGTGTTTTTGGAAAAATTAGTCATTTAAAAATTAATTTTAAAACTGTATATCTGTTTCTTTTGACACTGGTTGTAAATCTATAAAAATATTGGCTGTACATTGAATATAATTATACTTCTGGAATTCATTCAACATCCATGTACGTATTAATAACTTTGTAATTGCAATTTATAATCATAGAATACTAATAATTATTCAATAAATTATATTTTATGTTATAATCATTGTGAACTAATGCAATCTATTGAAATAAATGTAATATATAATGAAAAAATTAAGGTTCTGGTTAAAACTTTTTGATTTGAGATTTAAACTTTAAGTAAACGGCGACACACATTATGGGAAATAAAGTTCGGAGTAAAATAATTAATGATCTAATATTTTTAGTATCATAAGTTGATAAGTAATTCACACTACCTACCATTGAGATTACGTGTAAAAGCACATTGGCATAAAATTTTATCCAAAGGTATTCATGCTTCCTTAGATGTCTCAATTCAACCATGATTTAGTTTCCTGCTTACTGCCCTTTAACAAATAATGCCATAGTATAATGGTATAATTATACAAAATTGCAATGTTACTATTATTATTTCATTGATTTGAATTGGTAAACTTATCGACAAGTTACTCTACAAAAAGAAATTTACTATAAATTATGTAATATTGCAATTATTATTTATAAATTAAATTATAATGGGCAATTTAATAACAAATTGCAAAAAAAAAATAAAAATATTCTGAGTAAAAGAGTCCAATGGGATCAGTTTATATTTTTAAAAATGGTTAATTTATTAGTAAAAGACCCTAATTTTATAAAAAGTAATAATAATTTTTAATCACAAATTTCAAATGTCTATATAAGTAAATAGTGCAGTCATATCATGGAACAGAAAATTCTTACCATTGTTGGGTTCAAAATCCAATCTAGGATGAGGATATTTATAATAATTCCTTTATGTTTTTCTACTATTTGAAGAACTGTTGAGAAATTGAAAAAGGAAAATAATTAAATAATTTAACTGTAGAATATTATTTAATGTTTTTTATTCATAGTTTGTCAAAATATTTTTCCAGTAATTATTCTCAAAATCTAAAACCATTTTTCGTTGGAATACAAAATCTTTCTCTTTATATCATAATATAATGTGCTAATGGACATATTATAACATAATAATCAGCTGCTCTAAATTAGTCATCTATGAATTATTGAATTTTGAAAAATAAATGTTGCAACTGACTTTTAACGAGTTGTTTTGTTTCTATAATATGAAAAATGTTTGTAAGTGTACAAATCTAAACAATTTAAATTTTTATCAAGAAAGCTATATACATATTTTTACTCGGTATAATTTTTTTTACGATATTTTAGTGTATCTTATTGAATAACATGTAACAAGAACAATATTGAGCCCTTTGAGTTTAATGACGATGAAATGAAATGAATTATTAATTCCTTGGAATCTCACCTGATTTAAATGTACCCGATATTTTGCATTTTGGTCGCGTACTAACGCATTGAGCTATCAATTATCTTCGCCGTAACTATTATTTATAAATTCTATATTGTTATGATTCACAAATAAAATATTAAACAAGAGTGATATAGTGTCACTGTAGCATTATACTTGAATAAAATAATTCACAATACTATTGTCTACTGGCAAAATAGTATGATTAAGTCGAGTAAATAGTATGATTAACCCTTTTATCTCTAGTTTGTGAATGGTAGCTGATTCCGTAGTGGTACCCTGCAATATCTAATCATGTGTGATAGAAAACAGGCCAAACCACAAAGTAAATTATCTTATATGCATCTGCGGTATTAGTGTGTAAAGACATAATATTTATAATTAAATTATCCTTATTAAATGAGAACGGAAATACAATGAATTGTTATTTTTTAGCAATCGTATATTTACGTATAATATGTAAAACTTTTTTTTATAATATTTTATGTGTGAATAAAAGTTAAAAAATCACGCTGATGCTCATGATTTATATTAAGGACTAAATTATGGACAATAATTACCATCGTGTGTAAAGCCAGATCCCTTACAGAACGTTTACCGTCTATTATAACGGTTTTTATACAAAAAGAAAGAAGTGGCTCAATAAATATTGTTAGTAAACGTTATAGAAAAACAGAAAAAAAACCAGATGATTATGCATATAAATTTGAATAATTTTAAAATGACAGTAAAAAAAATTTCTGTGAAATATTCTATTAAATTTTCAAGTATTTCATATCAGCCAAATTATTTTTATCAACAATTTAAAAAAAAAAAATGTGAAAAAATCAAATATTTCATATTCCTCTAAGTTGCATAAAATTCAGTATAATATTTTGAAAAAAAATTGAATTAAAGAAAAAGCCAATCTAAACAGCTGGTAAAAATTTTGAGTTTCTGCGATTTATACCTTTTTGAATTATTACAAATATTTAAAATCGTTTGAAAATAAACCAATATTTTATGCAATTTCGTAAAAATTTAAATTTCAAACGGTCTCCCATTTTTTTTCCTTCCGGTAGAAATAGTTTTTTGAAGAGTAGCTTATGGATAATCTAGTATTATTATTTTGAACCTTAAGTATAAACAGAAAAAATTTTATAAATTATTATTATGCAAATTATCGCAATTTTAAGATATATTATATAAATTTGAACTTCATAGATTTATAAAAAAAATTTGAATGATACGATTTTCAATTTTTTTTAATTGCGATAAGTATTTATTTATAATAAACCTTGTATTAAATTTTCAAAAGTTTTTGGACAGGCCTTAACCATGCATAGAAAACGCCAATATAAATATTTGATGAAAGTTTCAAGCATTTGTGGTTTTTCGTTTACAAGTTATAGCATTAAAAAAATATATTTTGTCAAAACTTGGTTTTGCGTAAAATTTTTCGTTTTTTCGTAATTTTTTTATTGTTTTTTCGACGCTTTTAAAAAGAATTGAAAAAGTTGTATTTTTGACATCCCCAAATACCATCTGAATTCAATTTACTTTCATAAAAGTTGCTATTTAAGAAAATCGAAGCATTTTTACTGCCCTTAAACGTGATGACAGACACAAAAAAAAGTAATAAAAAAAACAAAAAATACCATAGTAAAACCAATAGATTCCATTACTACGTTCAGAATCTAAAAAAATTAATTTAAACTTAATAACACAGTTATTATTAGAAATTCGAATGCTGAGAATTTAGCTTTAATTAAACCAAACACTACTCTAATTAATTTCATCTATGTTTTTAGAGGTATACAATATTGATCAATAAATTACCTATTTATATTTATATAAGAACAATTAATTAAATCTTAAGGATGAAATATTAAAAAAGTTCAATAATGTCTGGATTTTATTATTTTTTTATTATTTCTTTTGTTTTCTTATGTAACTTACGAATCTTTGTTAGATTATTTTTACAAATATTCAAATTGATTTATTTTTGTACTTTCACAATTTTGATTTTTATTATGTACATTATATATAGTATATGTCATCAATGAAATTATTGTTACAAAACATTAGTAGAATAAGACTTCTTACTTCCACCACAAACATGCTTAAAGGGAATGGGTATCAACATAGTATATATATTGTTTTTCATTTTTTTGTGTATACGTATGCATGTTAATAAATAAATAAATATTATTACCATCATAAGTTGATAAGTAATCTATAGTACCTACCATGGAGGTTATGAGTTAAATCATATCGGAATAAAAATGTTCCCAACGGTTGCCATGCTTCCTTGGATGTCTCAATTTGACCATGATGATTTTATTACTTGCTTATTGCCTTTTAACAAATAATGGTATAAATATGGTAAAATAATATAAAAATATAATGTTACTATTACGATTTCACTAAAAAACATATTTAACGAGTGATATGTAGTGTAACTGATCAACAACTGGAATAAAATAATTCACAATAATGTCGTTTGCTGGTAAATCGGTATGATAAAGTTCGTGTTAGTCCATTCGTCTATATTTTGTACATAATAGTTGACTCCGCGCGTAGCGGTACCTTGAAGGCTGCCATATCTTATCGTTTGTGGTTAAAAACAGCTTGTAAAAAACAATTGCACGTACAGATTTGAATAATTTTGAAATGACAGTAAAAACAACTTCTGTGGAATCTTCTATTAAATTTTCAATTATTTTGTCTCAGCTAAATTTTTTCATCAACAATTATAAAAAAAAAAATGTGAAAAAATCGAATATTTTAAATGCTTATAAGTAGCTTAAAATCAATATAATATTTTGAAAAAAATATGACATAACAAAAATGCCAATCATAACACTTGGTAAAAATTTCGACTTTCTGCGACATATACTTTATGAATAATAACAAGTATTTAAAATCGTTTGAGAATAAATCGTTGTTTTATGCAATTTCGTAAAAATTTATATTTTAAATGGTCATTACATTAAATTTTTTTATAGTATTTTGAAAAGTGATTTATGGATGACCTAGTGTTAAAATGTTGAACCTTAAGTATAAATAGAACATTTTTTATAAATTTTCAATTATAAAATAACTTGCAAATTATCACGATTTTAACATATTTTATACAAATTTGAATTTTATGGGCTTATAAAAAAAATTGAGTCTACTAAAACACTAAGTCACTGTTTGAAAGATCTTTTGGAATATTGTTTCTTGAAGCCTTTTCTCCAGTTATTATTTGGGATATATCTGATAATTGTTGATATCCGTCATTTTAGATTTTGAACGGAGTGATGGAATATTTTGGTTTTACAATGATATGTTTTTTTTTCTTCATTTTTGTGACACCTTTTTTGGCAGTAAAAATACTTCGAGTTTCTTAAACAGTAACTTTTCTGAAAGGAATGTGAATGCATATGGTATTTGAGCTTGTCAAAAATTAAACTTTTTCAATATTTTTCAAAAGCATCGTAAAAAACCATACAATTTTTTTTTTTGGTTTTGACAAAATATAATTTTTTAAAATTCTCTAACTCAAAAACAAAAAAACCTCAACTACTTGAAATTTTTACCAAATCTATTAATTAGTTTTTTTTTTTTTTGAAATACCGATAAAAAAAATTTGGCTGTCCAAAAACTTATAAAACTTTGTACTTATAAGTTACTGTTCAGGTAACTTTAATAAAATTTCTACCGGATTATAAGAAATCATTTTTATAACCGTTTGAAATTTAAATTTTTAGGAAATAACGATTTATCTTCAAACGATTTTAAGAATTTGTTATTATTTAAAAAGTATATGTCGCAGAAACTCAAAATTTTTACCAGTTATTAAGATCGGCATCTCCTTAAGTCATATATTTTCAAAATATTTTACGGATTTTTAAGTGATTTATAGGCATTTGAAATATTCGATTACACAGAAGTGGTTATTATTGTCATATTTTTATAATTTATTATTCAAATCTATAGGCACAATTATTTTTTTATACGCGTTTGAAAAGTAAATATAGACATAATATTTCAATTTAAATATTATAACATACCTAATGCATTATATAATATTCCTATTCTAGACCAACATATCATCTCCGTTCAGAATCATTATTCGTTTATACTATGATACCTATCATTGAATTTAAATTTAACAAATCCATTGGAATGACCTGTCTTATGATCGAGATGCACTTTACCCCCTACTGTACTGCAGAGGGAGGCCCATTCGGTTCTTTTTTTAATTGACAACAGTTTGTTACGTCACCGAATTTAGCCCCTCATTAAGATAATATTAATACTTTTTTTAATTGCCACGAGCTTATGTTATGAAAACCATAAACAGATAAAATCCCCCCCCCCCGATCGACTCCCACAGCAGTGTTAGACCACTCGTGCTGGGACTTTGGTTCCAGGGCCAGCACGGCATATGGTGGTAATTATTTTATTAATAATTATTTATATTATATAATTGTTCCCCACTGTATCGACAATCTTGCAATTGGGACCAGCAACGTCAAGCCGCCAACGATCGTTTTTTTTTTTTTTGGCTCCATGACCACCAAACGAGCACAACGTCTCCGAACCATTGTCAACGTTAAAATATGATTCATGAAATAAAATTATTCTTTTTCTTTTCAACTATCGTCGATGATCGCCATGATGGGCTATTGTCAAATAATGGGCCCTTTGGTGGCTGAAGCGACTTGCGGCCACTACAGTCATGCGAGTCAATCATCATCATACTGTCATTATTGTATAGTCATTATAGTCGGGCTAATCCCGATTGTCACGCGTTAGTGACGTTGTCTATTATTATTATTATTATTCGTATTATATGATGTTTCGATGGATCAATTATATAATTGTATATTATTATATACACCTTAAGTCTTTAATTTCTTTCATACAAAAACCTCTATGTTCTATCGATCTGTCCCTTTGGGATAGCACGCGGTACGGCGTGTTGGTCATTGTACCAGTGTTCCCCTGGTATAGTGGGTGGATAGTAAGGTATAAAAAAAACCTGAAATCTCACAAGTTTTTCTTATATTTTATATCAATATTTTAACATATGTGAATAATATTTACGATAATTTCAACAACATAAAAAATGTAAACATTATTACTTAATTAAGAATAAACATTTACTTTTAAGTCACACTTAGCGTTTTTTTTTTACACGGAGTTGATGGTGTGTTTTTGTAGGGATATCGTTAGTTTTTATAAATCATCATATTTAATAATTTACTATATTTATTCGTCAGTGGTGATTGTTTACGTCCGTGCACCCAACGACGGATTATTCAATATTATTTAAAGACTAGATCATTTTAGATTCTGATGTAAGTAAAAGATCTAATAGGTATGTTCGTTTTTATTTAATTTTCATTATTTTGGTAGAATTTAAGCATCTCTTCTAGTAGTCTAAACCAAATATATTTTAACAGAGTAAAAAATAAGTTTTATTTTTTCTCCCATTACTATTACGTAAGCATCTTTCACACCACGAGGCCACCGTTCAGAATATGTACAAATGTTCCGTTACATCATGTCCATTTAATTTGATGAATAAAGCAACGTCCAGAGACGTCAACCCATCGCTATTTACGCTAAGTAAAAATAAATAAATATCAGTGGAAACCATTCTTTGTTAGTTTTCATTTATTTTAATAAAATATTGTACCTGTTCACTTGAACAGGTTGTCAATATATTTCTTGCCTTTTCCAATTGACCATGTTCCACAGCAGCAAACAGTCCTATTAAATTAATGGAAAAGTAAATGACAATACTTTGTAATTGTTAATAAAATGGGCTTCAATTATAAATCAATACATTAATAATAATGGTTAAATGTCTGACGATTTAACGCACCGACGACGGACTATAATGTTTTTGATTTCACGTGCATGTAGAATATTGTAGACGTGGACGAAACACGGCAAAAGCTCGAACGCCACAGTAATCTGTTCTTGTAAGACGAACGCTAGTATAACCGATAGTGTAACCATCCCTATTCGTTAGTGTTTTGTATGTGTCTAGTGGGGAGAAAGCAATAGTAGTTGGAGAAGTACCGTCACGTACGCCGCAGTCGCAAGAATGCCCGTCACCCGTCCCCGTTCACATGCCAGCGACAAAAGTAATATAAAATGACCATTGAAATATCCACAATTTTTCGCTCGTAACTGAAATATTATTCAACCAATTCATTCAAAACTTTTAAAAGCATACGCAGCCTGTGGTTTTTTCGATCGTTTCATAACTCATTCTAACGATTTGGTCCACTTATTTTAGACATGTAGCCTTTAATAAAGAATACTAAAATATTGACACGTATTGAATTGGAATGTTTAAGTTTCTGTATACATACACGGTCGTGTGCTATAATTGCTATGCCTTTTTCTTTTCTTTTTTTACTTAGCTGGCTATACATTACGGTGTCGCTGAATAATAGTTAGGTAGTTGCATAATATAGCGATGGTCAAGCCGTGTAATATTCCGAGGGGCGCAAAATAATGATTTGCTCTATTACATAAGTATTTAAATATTAATTTTTTTTTATAAGATTATTTAAATCTCATACTCATAAAATATTAATAACTTTTTTTTCAAAATACATTTAATAACCGCTTTTTATTATTATGACGTACGAATAAGTAATAATATGAAATTTATTAATCATACACTCCTAGTAAAGCAGTAAGCAATTTTAACAACTAGTGCCTGAATATATAATTCCCTCCGGAGGCTCTAAATTTATAACAACGCTAATGATACTACCTATTCAAACTATGTGTTTTTGAATAATATGTATTGTGTTCATTCATTTTATGTTCTGGTGAACTATGATTTTCTTAAAAGTATAATAAATTCTCTAAATAGTTTTATATGATTTTACATAGGTTAACAAATATTTATTGATGTCCATACAAACTGGTATGAAGTATTAATCTTAAATTGGTATTATTAAATGTACGTTATAAATATCACAAATATAGACGGGGAAAGGGTTACTAAATCGAAATGTAAAAATGTGCATAATATTTATAATATAATAATTTATATATTCCTTTTTTTTATTTTGTACATAGTTTAATATAATTACTTTGATTACATTACATAATAAAATATTTAAAATTAAATTATTATTTAAAAATCACACAACGTGTCTTTTTTAGAACACTTAAAATATTTGCCAGTAAATGGCCTCAGAGAAATCATAGTAATTATAATCAGCATCATCAACATCACTAGGTATATCGTCATCAATGATTTTTTACAGTAGCCGCTGTTAGTATAGAAGAATGGAGTTCAATCGCGGCCAGCAGGTCCTGTTTGTGCCGGATGTACAAGCGGCCGTTTCGCCATGGGTGCGTCAGTTGGAGGGGTTTGAAATCCTCGCGCAGGCATCGTTCCCGGGCTCCGGTTACCGAAACTAGACAGAAGTTACCGAATTCGGAGCTCGGGTATATCGGACCTGATTTGCCTTTGACCACCACGGACATGTTCAGTTGCTGCAGGAACAGTTGGACCACTTCGCGGGCCGATGTCATCGGGCTGATATGTAACTTGAGACTTGGAGGATGTGGTAGACCAGTTTCGTAGGCGGCACACACCTGGTAAATACAATTATAGTCATTAGTATAATAACACATGGATAGGATCTATACAGGGACGGTTGGGACGGTTTTGTATCGAGACGAAGTGGCATATCGGGAAATCATGTAGACCACTTGCTTTTATATGTTTGACTTTTTTTTTTTTTCAGGTGAAAAATATCACCAATCCCCTGGTTTTGTGTACACGTCTCGTGCGCGTGGTTTTAATATTGACATGTATATGTCTTATGGCTGGGGGTCATTCTGTTAATTTATCCGACACCGAGAATGTTACCATGACGCCATTGGTCATTCGTCATGAGGGTATCGATATTTCCGACAAAAACATCGATTTTTACCTGAATAAGTTATATGAAAAATTGTACCTATTTGAATGCCTGCTATAATTCAAGAGTGAGGATAGTAGTCAGAAAAAAAACTCTTTTAAAATGATAATATAATATTAAATTGACATCGACATTCTTATGTCAACTATATTCAGTAGAAACAAGACATATACATATACTGATGTATTTGTATGTAGTGTAGATACTCTTAGTTTTGTATTATAACCATTGAGATTACAGTATTTACAAACGTACCTATTTAATATTAAAATATTACCTCGATAATTCCGGGCGCGGGAACGGGTACCAGTGATTCGCTTTTAATCGTAGTGTCGGAAAACCCTTCGTCGTCTACTTTAATAACGTCTTTGGATCTGTAAAAATACAACGGTTAGGTCAAGCGGACACTCTATGATGCAGATAATCGTATTTGTTGCACAACAGACAACTTACACCACGTGATTGGGCATCCTTGACGATAAATCCGGATCCGAACTTTGCGCATCGTTGTATTCCGGCTCGTCCTTACTATCTGCATTATATGAGAAAACGACCAAATCAGCAACACTATATAATCGTGTAGTAGGGGTATACGGTAACAAATTATTATGTTCACGTACCGTTGCTAGTTTCTGAGGAACAACTTTGTTTGTTGGCCAATCCGTATTCGCGGTCATGAGCGGGCGGCGATAGGTATTGTTCGCTGCGACTTATCTCCGGGCAAACGGATTCCAGCGTTCGCATCGAGTTTAATCCTGGTCCCGGCCAACTGCCCCGGGACTTGACCAATTTCGTATCGGGCAATTGCAACAGCTGCAAACAACAAATTCGTCAACAACAATCAGACCTGCAGCGGTGGTTCTAGTACACGGCGGCTACTTATATAAATATTTTTTTTTTTTATTGATATAATTTTCTTTACATAATATATAAAGAAATATATATACTCCTTTAAGCCAGGCTTGTGACGGAGTAGAGAGTTGACATACGTATAATATAAATTTAAAATGCATTAGTAAATCACAAGAAACACCTTATTACTAGATATAAACAGAAAATCTAAAGCAATACAGGAATTACATTTATAAAGAAAGAAAATACAAAATAAGTAGGTATAGATTAATGTATATAAAAATAGACGAAGAACAGACTAAATCTAGTTCTAAAATCTACCCCATAGATTAGAAATGTAATTATATTAGTTAAACACTAGATAATATTTCTGCATTTAAAATAAAATGCATAACATGAAATTAAAACAACATTAAAATAACAAATAAACTATAAAATCACCGAAATACGGACTATTACATTAATAAGCTGGACAAGTCCGCAAATAGACACCGATAGACTTCCCTTTTCCCATTGACTACCCACCCCCCCCACCCCCCCCATGAATATTTTTTTAGTTATAGTTGACATCTGGTTGAAATAGGTTGGACCTAAATAATCTACAAAATATTGCCCAAAGGTTTTTTTAGTATACTTTACTAGTAAATTGTAGGCCCTCTATGTTCTCTAACTTGAGAAAAATCTATATTATTTAAGGGGTTAATAAGTTTTTTTATTGAAAATAGTATTGCGAATTTTTTGTACCAGTATCTTATCGGGAGAACTCCTAAATTTGAGTAGTTTACTTTTGATGAGCCTACTAATGATTTTCTATTTAGTATTATTCGTAGTACATTATTTTGATTCGATTGAAGACATTTTAAATAGTTATCTTTGACACCTTCCCATACTAACAGGCCATATTGAAAAATAGATTGATAAAATGCAAAATAAATATATATTATATAGAACACGGTTTTCGGCGTGCTTACCGAGTTGCTTTTGGCGGACTTCATTTCCAGTTGACTATTGCTGGCACTCTTGGAACAGTTGGAGTTGGACATCTGCGACTGGAACAATCTCTCTCGCGCGAAGTTCATCACGTCCAACAGCCACCGCAGATGTTTCCAAGCCGCGTTCAAGCTCGTCTCGAGCGCTTCCACCGAGTCCAACCGTTGTTTCGCCGCCTCCAGGTCCGATGAGCTCCACGCCTGTCTTATGGAATACCGTGCGTCGTCCGAGTCCAGTTGCACGACGCTGGAAAGTCGGGCGTACAAGAGCAGTGTGTCCGCTCGATACGTGCCGAAGTGAATCATTTCAAACACTTGCACGCTAAGCGGTACCAGCTTGATCCGGTGCAGATGGACCGGAGACTGGTTACCCTCACCTACAGCGCACGCCACTTCCGCAGGTGGTACTATCATTATGATACTAACGTCCTGATCCACTTCGATCACTTCACTGGTGTACAGCCGTTGCACCGTCCGTTTATCTTTCGGTATTTGGACCAGCGAAAACAGTTGGTTGGTCGCCACCTTGAACTGCGAAGCGAAACCCAGACACTTATACTCATATGGAGCTCCGGTGCCTTGCTGTAACCAAAGCCATTCTTCCCTAAAAAAAAAAAAAAACATAAAAAAACGTTCAACTAAAGTCTTTGAAAAATATAACATCTTTGTTTTGTGAACTGTAGTTACTGCTAGTTACTCTAAAAGTCTAGAACAATATCAATTAATATTTAGTATATTATCCGTTGTCTATTATAGTCACATCGATAAATCGTACGTCTTACAACGACGTTTACTTTTTAAAATCATTTATCGATCTTGAACAATGTATACGAATATTTTAATAGCATGGGTTTACATACGCGTTGACGTGCGGATTATCTCGTATCTTACAGCAAACTGGCATGTTAGGATTTTGCAATGGTACCATGACATGCAGCATATCTACTGAGCTTCTCATTAGTAAATATCCGACATATAAGCCTTTCTGTAGTTTTGCATTGCTAGTTTGATAGAACATTATCTGGTCCTGTTCAAATACAAAATTAATATTATTATTCTGAAATCAGTATGTTTATATAACTTTACTTGAATTGATGATATCAACAAGTCGGTGAGATTATCGGAACGAGACGACTTTTTCTTAATTTTAGCTATTGGCGTCCATTTTAGATTGACCACATTTTTTGGCTGACATACGTTGTTAACCGTACATATCACAGTTGTACCGTCCGAATCACGGATCGGCTTATAGTACACTTTACCTAGATCTTGGGTATTGAAAATGTCCTACGATTTTAACAGAATATTATGTATATGTAGATGTGCAAATATTGTTTTTCCAAAAATATTTTCAGTGGTGGGATCATGACTCACTTGCATTTGTGTGACGGCCTGTATGAGTTTCGTCCTGAAGCTAATCGAACTATTTGTCGATTTTTCCAGGTCCTCCTTAAACCATTTGAGATCCTTCCACGCGAAAGCTATTTTGTAGAACCAATGGAAATCGTTGAGCATTTCTTTTGGGTACGTGTCGTCAATCTCTACCACGGGTAAGTAGTCCTCGTTGGTCACCAGAACTTTGTCTTCGTGGTACAGTAGACAAGAAAGGTATACGCCTCTATAGAATGAATAAATGTTATATATTAAACTGATTGAATTAATAGTAAAATTGGAGAGTACCTCCGGAGATTCTTATGAAGTTTAGTATTGCCGCTGAACAGTTGTTTGAACGTCGGCGGCTTTTTTCTTTTCGTGTTCAATGTACAGTCATTTCCACTGACTTCGAACGACGACCTATGTAGGTCTGGACGAATGGAGATCATTTTGTCAAGTATATCATCCATCTTGACTTTCATAGCAGCGGAACATCGACGAGATTCTTGACTGACATCCCACCAACCTAAAAAAATGATATTGACCATTAACATTAAAACGGTTGAATAATAAAAAGGGTGACTATGTCCAACTCACTTGATATAGTGACAAATACTGGAGTTGGGTATTGAAAGTCACTAAATGCTTTCAGATTTCCAGCACTACACCGAAAGTAATAGGTCTTCCCGTGTTCCAAATTGCTTATGGTGATTTCGCCGTCGGTAGCGGGTAAACATTTAGACCCTGTTATGTTTTTAAAGGATTCTGATGTACTCCATTCAACTATGAAAGTGAAAAAAAAAACTTTCATAATATTGAACAATGTGTATTTTTATTTATAATGCATTAGTTAAATTACTAAATCAATGGTTGTACAATATATTTTAAAATGATTTAACCAACAATAATATGATATGGTTGCGTCTTAATAAAGACTATCATTAATCTCCTAGGATATTTATTGACAAATAATGTAAGTACCATTTGGTTATATTTACTAGTTGTATTATCTTAAGGTAGGATTACAGTTCATATTAATACTTCGACCTAACTGATAATAAAATAACTACATAAAATATATATTTATACAGGCCCTTATAACTCACCATTGAATTTTGTACATATAGCACTTTCTTGGTTGTCAGCTTCTATACAAGACACTCTAACGCGATCGTTTCCAGTAACCTCCACAATAATTTTCGTGGGTTTATCTGGTGGCTCTGCAATGAAAACGAGTCTAATTAATGAAATATTTTGTCATACGTTTTATAGCAGAGAGTTAATGTGCTAAATAATAATCCATATGGTTATTAACGCAGTATGGTTTCATAAAACAATAGTATCACGGAGCTCATTATTATTATGATATTTAAAAGTGATATTATTTTGAATTATATTATATAATTCTATGACTAACATAAAACGAAATTATTACTATTTTGTAAATGTATTTTACGTATATTTTTCATGGTAATTAAATTAAAAAAAAAAATTGACTTAGATTTTTACTGAAAAATATGTAATCTGCTATGGAAATAAATAGAACACTGAAAAATTATACGCTCTAGCAGAGGAATTCAAAATATTTTACTTCAATTTTTTAATTTTCTTTAGTGTGCATAACTTAATTAAAATATTTAAAGATTCTGTGTAAGACTTTATTATAATGTTATAGCTTTTAATATTGTTTACTTAACATTAATTTTACATCCTCTTAGGATTCAAGGATTTAAGTATAATTCTTCGAACTCACAAAACCTCACGTACGCAGATTGGTTATATCAGATCAAACATTGTTTACTTCGTACTTATTTTTTTTTTTCTTTACGAAGGTTAAAAGTCATTTCTGACGAGTATAGGTATACTTTTCAGCGTATTTTCTGGTTTAAGGCAAACAACATCATAAAATGTGTACTGTGCGTGTCAAATCAATTTTTTGTTCCTCATCAAATTATTAGAAATCATATTTTAATTAAAACGCAAACAGGTACTTACTAGCATGTTCAAAACCAATAAGCATTTTTTTCAAGCCTCTTTTTCGTCTCTCCCAAAGTACTAGGGACTTGGTCTGCATACTGTCTTGGTTACCGCTGCAGAGTCTGAGTTCTAGAACTCGTCTCTCTGCTTCGCCCAGTAAATTCATCAGGTGAGGTTCCAAATTTTTCATACTAGTCTCTATACAACAGTAATAAAAATATTACATTTTTTAATTACTTCAGTTTGATTTGAAATTTTCTGTTCACTTTACCCTCGGTGGCCCCATGTGTCAGCAGAAGTCGAACCAATTCTTTATTGTTGCTTAAAAAAGCAACGTCCAGAGGCGTCAACCCATCACTATTTACGCTAAGTAAAAATGAATAAATATCAGTGGAAACCATTCTTTGTTAGTTTTTATTTATTTTAATAAAATATTGTACCTGTTCACTTGAACCTCGCATGTTGTCAATATATTTCTTGCCTTTTCCAATTGACCATGTTCTACAGCAGCAAACAGTCCTAAAAAAATGATGAAAAAGTAAATGATAATACTTAATATTAATAAAATAGTTTTATTATTTTAAATATTCATAATTCATATTTATACAAAGTGTTATAGGTATTTGTAACGAGTAATATGTTTATGATGTGCAGTACATAAAAATATTATAATATTATATATATATATATATACCTAATACCTATAATTTGGGTTAGAACAATGTACAATTATTAGTGATTACATTAAAACATTTTAAATCGTTGTAGGTATAATATTTCAATAACGATTTCCCATGCACATAATAAAAACTAACCAGAACACCCTCTAACATTAAACAAGTTTATAATAGATATAATATATATTTCGTAATATAATATATATATATATTATATATATTTATGTATTTGTATTATTTTGGTCATCGAACACGGCCTATTTATACGCATCTCCTCGGATTCTCATCGCGACTATATTACAATAATAATAATAGTCACACAGCTTCGATGAAAATGTCAGAAGTTAGACGAAACGCCTTACGATATAGTTACGACAAACAAAAGGTCTTGAACACCTAGCACAAGGTTTATTACCGCCTAATTTATGTGGTTTACGATTAGTATAAATAAATGTTTAGTTTACCGTGCAAATGAATGTTGATGTTGTGTACTTGAGATTCTCGTGCTTTCAGGTGATTTTGTTGACGTTGTTTTGTCTGTGTCTCCGAACTGGAGCCATTATTTCTCAGCGACGGTATTGACGTTCCTATAAAATACATCAACATAATGAAATGGTAACGAAACAAAATGTCTTTTATTCAAATTCAATATTTCTTAAGGTTGTATTTTGAATAATAATTATTTCATAAATTTTACATTAAAATAATAATCACGATTCACGACGGGTATTGGCGCACACCAATTGTTAATTTCTCGTTACTTTATCCGTTTTGCACCCTTTACTGATTTCGCTAACTAGTAATATTGACAGAGTCGACTAAATTATATCCGATGAAACATCCAGCAGCAGTAAGCTCGCAAACACTAACGAACCTAATTATTCAGGATTTAACTGTCGCGAAAAACCACATAGCGTTCATATTATACTTATTATACAGCCATAAGTGAGTTTCGAGTATTTTTGGCTACGCCATTACAATATAAGGCTTGTAGAAGTATATACACGTACACACGAGTCACGTCGATGGCAGATTATTGGGATCTAACGGTTTAATGAATAATTTTGAAATTACGTAATTTCAAAGTTTGTAAATACTTAAACATTGTAATATTTTCTGGTATAGAATAAGTTTTTGATGCTGTATATACTATATGCATACAGATACAGTATACAAGTTAAATGTAAATAGACGTTTATCAATATTACTATACATAACCAATGGAAAGCTTTGAAAGTTTCACAATCCGAGTAATGCGTCATTTGCTTAAAAACCATTTAGAAAATATCACAATAATATTCAACGGTCGTTCCGTTATCTCGAACAGTATAATATGGGCACATCCACTTAAAAAATATAAAGATATTAAAATATTTCTCTTATTTCATGTTTAAAACGCAAACAAATCATATTTTTCTAATTTTGTAAGTCCTGCTATTAGTGCACACAATTTTGTCAATATAACATTTAAATATAATTTATTAAATTTGTCAGAAGTGAGCCTAATGATTAATCAATTTATGAGTAAAAACGCGTCTTACATTAATACGCATTGATAATCAATGAATTCATAACGCTGGATCACAACATAGTACCTTTGAGTTTAAAAGTAAAATGATAACTGAAAAAAATAGAATAATTTAATTAGTTTAAACATTGAAGTATTAATAATACCGTGTAGCCATTATAAGTATCTAGTCTAAAAAGTGTTATATTTGAATTTATTTTGGATTAATATTCATATTTAAGTAATTTATTGCAGTTGCTGTCGAAACGTCACCGAAAGTCATAAACATCGTAATTTAAAATTAAAACAGTAATATTTTAGGTATACCCATCGCTTTATTGTAAAAGCGATGGTGTATTATTCTTTTGAACATCTTAAAACATAGGTTTCAAAACTTTTTTTGTCGCGACGTCGATTTTTAGCCGTGTTAATAATAATGCTATTTCTCACTAATTATTAACAAGCAGCTGTGCAATGAAACGATTTTGAACTCTTACGATAAAAATAAACTAAAATTAAATCTTTGGGGAAAAAAAAAGATCCGAATTGTTTATTATAATATAGGTCAAATAACATAAGGCCAGTAGAGCTTTGAAAAAAAAAAACCAACTATGCATTGAAATTCTTAGATGACTTTTGTCCTAGACAACTAATAACGCTGTGGCTTTGCACGCTAATTTCAAAGGTTTTTAAAAAATATAGTACCCCTAGAGATCATTAAAAAGCAAAAAAAAATTTTAAAAAAACCTATATAGATGAACGAAATTGTTGCACGGGACATTATTGCAATATAAATTTTTATATATATAATAATATACGCTGCATTCGTAAACGCGCCGGGTGTTTATAATATTAAATGGACTAAGCAATATTCTTCGTCCGATAGTTTTCTGTGATATTGTAATAATATTATGTACTTATGTACCATGCGAAACACATGAAATTGTACGTAATAAATGTGACGACTTCGAGTCTCTGACAATAGTTGTACGACACATCGACGTGGCGCGGCGTGCGAGCGTATATTATTATGAAAAATAAAACGGATTGTTAATGCTATGAACAGCGAAATCCACCTCTCATCGTCCATCGAACTCCGTTTAATCGTGTTTCAAAAAAAAAATCAAAGTAGACTGCAAAAACGAGTGACATGTATATTATAAATGAGCTCAATAATTCAACAAATAATACCAGATGAGTTGGAAAACACCGAGAGAGCTTTAGAAATGATAATGTTTCAAGTAGAATACAATAATAATATGCTTATTGCCGCATGTTAGCCATTCTTGTTCGGTCATTCATACCATATATTATACAATACAATATATCGATACCTTAGTAGCTTAGTTTAACTTCTGCATAGTTCAATTGTTTACAACTGGACTGTCACACTGTCGATAGCGTGTCCAAGCCAATTTAGTACGACTACGAACTTCAGTACTGATTTCACTTCATCTCACCACTGTTACATACATCGAATATATTTGATGTAGGTACTACTAACATTGATTTTATTACAGGCCTACGTTTTCTCGGTGGTTCACAATTAATATTCTATTGTTCGTGTGCACAATATGCAATAAGAGGTTTTGTGATAATCAAGAGTTTTTTCGAATGTATTTCATTATTATTATGATGCCCAACCTCGTTTTCATAATTTTAAATCAGATATAAAAACCAAGTCACTTGAAATATATATGTAAGGATTGCAATTAAGTCTACAGTTCACGATGCCTACAGTGCAATGTAATATAACATCCCTTATTATTGACTCGATTCTCATGTGCGTCGTGGAAATTATTTCAAATTGTACTGCGAAAGCAAATTTCCTATTAAACGGAGATTTAACCATTGGCGGTGATTTGGGTCAAAAACGGTTTTGACGTAACATAGGTACACCCGACGTTGAAATGTATAAACAATAAATTTGTATCAAGTTGTTTTCTTTAGCCGTATTTACGGAATACTATTAACAATAAAATACAAAATAATACACTGGTTCAGATTCATTTATAATTGACACAAGGGTGCAGGCCAGTAAAACAGGAAATAATATATAACAAAAGAGATAGGTATTTACGTATATAATGATATAAATAATAATAATAATAGATTTATAAAAATTGTGAACTGGTTAGTGACGGTGTTGGTGATGTTGATGAACGGTAACTTAAATATGATTAGAGTAGAATATAATAACAGAAAATGGTAAAACTAAACGGAGAGATAATAACGTTATGGTATTAGGTAGGGACGGTACCTAGGTTAACAACTCAAAGAACACAATTATTTTACTCAAAAACAAGAAAGAAAACGAAAATAAATCTCACAACAATCACTAGGTATTAAAACTCCCATGGGTAACAAACGACAACCGCTCCCGTTGATGGCGATAAGTTATCCTTATCAGTTTATTACCAATGGTACCGCATTCGTATTAAAAATTTCTCGAACATGAGTCATGTATGATATGCTTCACTATCATGACTTCGTCAGTGGCAAACATAAATACTTTCAATGGGGGGAGGAGGATATGGTTACATTTAAAAATCATATAAATTTGTAACTATATTCATTCTACTATTGCATACGTTAAGTAAAAAAAGATCAGAGGGGGTTGAACACCTCTCCAACGCCACTGCTCGCCGCGATGATAGTACAGTAAAATTTCCATAAAACGAAATTTTCTGTTTAACAAATTATTTTGAAAACCATGACGGTTATTGTTAATTATTCGTAAATTTATCTCCGTATAACGAATCTGATGTTTCTATGTAACAGATAAACTATTTGATATCTTTTTTTAAATGTTGTTACCATCGAATATTAAATGTTGTTCTAAAATACTTATGATTATATTTTTTCCGATACATAAAACATTGATAGGTAAGTCGATTATTTGACGTCTTTACAAGATTATTTGAATATCGATGAAGATATTGCTTTTTATGAATTTCTTATCTACGATAGTATTGTGGAAGATATTAAAAAATATATATAATTATGGTAAAAATGAAGCAGAAGAAAATAAAAACGAAGGAGAACATACAGAAGAATCATCTTAACTCAGAAAAAAGATATTAAACGTTTTTTCTGTTGTGAGAAATATATTACGACATCAAACAAATGTTTCCGATGACATTTTTTCAAACAAAATGAAATTAAAATATTTTACGAAAACCGTACAATTTATAAAAATAATAAACAAACGAAACTTACTGATTATTTCTTTTGAATAAAGATTAGAAAATACATATTAATATGTAATAGATACGATTTAATACAATATAGAATATAAAATTAAAAAATAATAATATGTATGCATAATACTCGTATGATATGTGATGTTATCATTTTTAATATAGAATATAAAATATGAAGAAAAATAATATATAAAAATCTATTCAACGAATTTCTCTAAACTACGAATTTTTTTTCTTCTTTTTGTTCCCCGTGAGACTTCGTTATATCATTGATTTCAGAATATACCTGATGTATTCTAAAATCCATGGTAATATGAAAGTTTCATTGTGTTATACGAACCTAATTCGGTGCCGAACCGCCTGGTCTTTTTGCAAGGCTCCAGCCCGCCCGCCACTGCCGCCGCCGAAGTGGAACTCGACCTCTTGACCGCTGGCGGCAGTGGCGGCATCTGCAAATGGTCGTTCGCGCCGATGTAGAAGCTCGTCACCGGCACGTCGTACATGCGCATCCGGTTCGGTACCGCGTCGTCGTAACCGTGGTTAGCGAAACCGGCTGTCCCGGCGGCGGCGCGGCGCTCGTTGCGACCCGACGACGTTTTCAGTATGCCGCGGACGGCCGCGTACGGGGACCGGCGGTCAAACGAAGACGCCAACGGGCCGTGATACACGCGCTTGTCGAACTTTACGCGCTTGCCGGCGACGGCGGGCTGCGGATCGCGGCCACGGTGGCCGGCGTCCGCGTTCTCCTTGTCCAGTCCGTCCGCGGCCACGGTGCACCCGCGCCGGCGCAACCGCTGGCTGAACCGGGCCAGTGACATGCGCGAGAACGACGACGGCCTGGGCACCACCGGGACCGCGTCCTCGTCCACCGGTATGAGACGCTCGAAATCCGCCATCGCGGCCCGTACCACTCGCCCGGGATGACCGTTACGCGACGTGCCACAATAATATCATCCAAATGCACCGCGGACGGTACTAATAATAATACCTGTGTAGCGCACGTAATGTTTTGTGTACGTGTTCGGTGGACGCGCGCGACCGTTACGCGCAACCGGCAACGACTGCCGGCACAACAGTGCGGTACGACGTACAGGGGGGGGGGGAAAGAGCAGATGCGCGTGGCAACCCCCTCGTCGTCGCGCCATTGGACGCGTACGTGGCCCCGTACCACGTGACGCACGGGGCTGCTGCGGCGTGCTGTAAATGTACGTATTGTTTATGCGACCGGCACACGGCGGACCCGCATCACAGCTAGTATACGGCGGTTATTCTAATATGCACTGCACGATATGGTTATAACGTGAACTGTGCATAGGGTGCATAAAGCGAAATATGAATATTATGGGATATCGTGTTTTTCATGGAAAACCCGCGCGGACAAAGCGAAATCAAGAAAAAAGCATTCTCGTCTCCAGCCATTACTGTTGTTTAAATGATACCTAAATACCACTACAAAGGTAGTAAGGTACAAAAGCGCAAATTCGTTTTGCGCTTTTTAGGCTATCAAAAAAAATTTACCTTTTGCGCTTTTGGTCTATCGTAAAAAATTGAGCGTTATGTTTATAGCAGTGGCCTGGTGATTTTATCAATGACATATCTGTTGCAATATGTAATATTATTTATTTAAATTGTCTACAATTATAGTATATTAATGTTAGGTATTCGTTCGGGTGCCATTTCTTAATTTACATCCGTCATTTCGAATTTTTCGCAAATAAAACATTAGATTGTATTATTTTCAATTAGTTTCAAGTTATGAGCATTATAACCAGTCCATTTTTTATTTTCATCCCTTTCAAATGCTCGTAACAGCTGGTACCGTGAAATAGGAAAGAACAGCAACGTCCTCTTCATCGGGCCACACGCGCTCACATTTTGTTTACTAATATTACGTTCTATCTAGTGTGCAACGGTAATGCTTCATTATGGCTAAAAACAAACAGACTGTATAATATACGACTTAATATTCTTCAGTCAGTTTTGGTTTACCGGTGTGCGGTCACCCTTATATGCTTTGTGCGCGCGCCCGTTGCGGTATTAGCAGTCGGACGGACCGAGCCCGACGACGGGCGCGCGCACTCAAGCAAGCAAACACGTGCGCACTACACATATGCGTAGGTCACGGTCGACCATCTCGGACGGTAGCCTAAGGTACACATACAGGTATTATTGCCATGTGACGTGGTGCGTTGTTTGCCATCGGCCGTACAACGCGCGAATACCTTACACCTACGTTACAGATGTAAAATCGCGAGTGAAAGATAAGACGGCGTGATTACGCGTCAACTTTTCGGCGCGTAGGTCGCTGGTTCGAACCCGTGCCGTCAAATAATTTTTCACTCGCAATTCTACACCTACGACACCATCACGTCCATAATGTGTCGTAGTATCATTATTTACTATATAAGCGCTGGAACCATCGATAGTTTCTCTTTCCGTGAAATATTTTCCGTCTTCCGGCCGATCAGTGCAGCAGGGACATGCAGTTTTGCGTTTTAACCGCCTTTGCGCGGTTTTTCCTCTCCAAAAGCCGTATACGTACACATAATATTCTTATATATGTTTAAAGAATAATATTTCTGAAGACAATTATATTCACCTTGTTTATATTAAGTAATTTAGTAATTAACCAATACTGTCCCCTGTGAAATAAAGTATACATTAGCTACAGCCCAAATCACTTGGTCGATTTATTTGAAACTTTAATATAATAAATATTATAGTAAATTGAATATACATTGACCATGTATTAGTGTACTATGAGACAATTTTCAAAAATATTATTTTTAAAATTTGAAACCCTATCAAATCAAAATTGATGCAAATTGTTATTGCTTTACCACTACTAAGACCTACTTAAGAAATGCAATAGTTCTAAATAGGCTTAATGGTCTAGCTTTATTAAATATTCACAAGGATATAAAAAAATGATCCTTAAGTTTAATAACTAATTAATATGTATAAAATATTTTTTAAACAATCTTACTTAAATTTTATTTAAATAGATTAAACAATATTTAATCTTGCCAGATAACAACAGTACATACATTTTTTATACTTAAAACCGGCAAAGACGGGTGATTGAGCTATTATATATAAACGGTATATTTCAACATTTATAATGTGCAAACAAATTTAAAAAATATAATATTATTACTTTGTTATGTCAGAATAAGATTTAAATATCAAACATGTAAGACAGTGTATTTATTGAAATAGACGTACCTAAGTTAGAGTTGATCAACTAGTTATTGTTTATATCGCTATGACACCGTGTTTTGGGGAAAAAGTGTACAAACCTAAATAGACCGTGGATTGTGAATGCTACTATATAATATACGTCTTGTCTAGCATAGTAGCACATTGTTTAAGTGCGGGTAGAAACTTTACTCGCGATGCTATTAGAGCTTGAATTGTAACGGGTGACAGTGATTAGACTGGACAAGTACCCTACTATTATTTAAAATATATCTTTATGATAACTATATGTCATGCAACGGTCTTTTTTCTGGTTTAATCGAGTGACTAGGAGGGATTTGTTTTTCACACTTCTGCTTCCTTATCTTTTATTTGAAAAATTACATCGTTGTTGGGATGACAGATGGAACATGCCCCCTCTGGTCACACAGGAAAAAAAGGCGTTTTATTTATTTAAAGTAGCACGTCCTATACACAAGACATTTACATTTAACATTAATGGATTGCATATTGTGTAAAATTAAATTACTTAACAACACCATAAAAAACTTCGGGCAATGAAAATAAAAATTAACTTATGACCTTTGTCAAATTAATATTTAAAATGTTTATGTTTTATCATTTGTGAGATTATGCTGAAAGTTTGACGTTGTAATAAAATAAAAAATTTCCGAAAGTGTTCTTTGATGTGTAAACAGTGTTTAATACATATATGTATAGTAAATTATAATTCTGGAAATAATTGAATGCACGCTATAGGAGCATTTATATGTGATTTGTTTCAAGCGTTACATCGTCAAAGAGTTTCGTGCCGTGAAAACGTTGAAATGACGACATTGTTTACGTGTATAATATATGCGTGACAAAATCGTGTACAATATTGGAAAACTGTAATGAGTCTTTTATTTTTGCACACTTATAAACGATGATAAAATTTATAACATTTATAGTCCTACAGTAATTAAAAGATTTAGATTCGAGACGAAAATTATAACGATAAAATCTGGTAGACGGTAGTAATACCTAAATAACGTAAATTTGTCGGGTATATATGTATTATAAACTCGTTAGTACGAGTAATCTCGTACATAACATGACGTTGGGCGGAAAACGATCGAGAGCATTATTGAAATTGATCAACGAAAATTGTTGTTTTCCAAACACACACTCACACACACACACACACACACACACACACACACACACACACACACACACTCACATAATACTTATATTATGTACCTATACAAGTACCTATCTACATAACTAAGACATTTTATAGATTAGATTTTCCATCAAGTTCATATAATTATTGTTAATAGAGAACGAGGATACTATTGCACGAGTTAAATTACTCCGTTAAAAGAGTACCTACATAAAATCGGATGGGACTTTAAAGATTGTGATTAATTTAAAGATTTCGAAGAATGCCTTTTCAAGTATAAGGCTGAGTTATATTATGGAGATAGCAATAAACATTGCTCGTACGTTTTTGAAACGTAGGTAATAATTATTATTTCTTTATGTATTTAAATTTCATTTTAGCTTAACTGCTTAGCAAATAATCGAAACAAGATATCATTTGACACTAAAAAAATACAAATTATTAAATTTTTTATTAACACGTGTTATCCGCATAATGTAAATGTTATGTGTTAGGAGAAATATGACATTTATAAATAACACTTGAAACGTCTTCATTTTTAAGACAAAATTAAAATATAATATAATGATTTTATAATTTTCAAATAAGGTAATTATTATAATGTCAAGCAGTTACATAATTTACACCAAGTAAACTTGTAGTAGTATTAGCCTGTAGATAAATATCTGTATCTGTACATATAATATTACACATAATAAGAATATATATTACATGCGCATGTACGAGTACGTATACCAATTCATTTTTAGTTTTTAAAATCATAAATTTTTATAATTAATGTTCTTGTATTTCTAAGAATATTGCTAAACTTTAATTTTTGAAACAAGTTATCAAATAAATCAGAAATTGGATCCAACGAAATCCTTGGCTGTATTCCGTTTCGATAATATATCACTGCATACGATATTAATTTTATGTGTAATTATTTCCGACTTATGTTCATTTAATTTATTATAACATAGAGCAATTTAACCAAAAATGTATATGATTTAGTATCAATATTTTACATAAACTTTATAGAATGAACATATCGAATTAAAATATTATATTCTACAACATTATAATCATTTATAAATAGTTTATTGAATTTCAATAAAATATCATCTTCAAAAATAAGAATAAGTATAATTATAATAAGTAAAATATTTGTACCGAATTTCTCGTGCACAAATAATTTAATATTACCTATAGTTTATTTCCCTTGATAATGTTTTATACTTTATTGAATAAATACAAATTATTATATCATGGTGTGCATTATCAAATAAAGGTAAATGCATAGTAGTTCAAGTACAAAATGTATTCACGACATAATTAATGATGTTCTGTAAAAAAACTATGTGCAAACGATAACGATAAAAAGTTTGTGTTTAAGATAATTAATAATTTGTTATGTCACATCAATGGTTTTACTTTCTGTAGGTTTTTTTTTTTTTTTTTTTTTTTGTTAGCTTTAAAATTAAATATTTTAGTTATTAGGAAAAATTATTAGTTTAAAATACTTTATAATTTTATTTAATAAATTTAAAACCCTGATTTTTTGATATGCTATTATAATAATGTTCTTAATTTTCATTGAGATAATTTGGTGGATAGTATTATATTCTACAGACTACAGGTATATAAAGAATATGACAAAAACGTTTAGAAAGAAAACCATATCATTATATATATTAAATCATTTTCCTTGTTCTTATATCAATAAAAATAAAATAAAAAGGCGTTGTGAGAGTTGAAATATTAAGATAATATTTCAAAGCTGATTATTGCTTTAAATAATAAACGTGCACTCCCATAGTACCTATTTAGTATTTATTTTAGTTTTATTTAGTAATATTAGATTTTCATCGTTGAAATCTTTGAGATATATATAGAAACAATTACTCGTCATTCTACATGGATGCATATTATTTTTTTGACAAATCATTTTCCAAACTCTATTTTAATAAAATCTGAATTAAAATTACTAATATTGTGCATCCTAGAAAATCGGAAGAGGTTCAGCGAAGAAAAAGTATACGTGATAATAGAAATCTTAAATTCTGCGTAGTAAGTTAAAAAATATTTTTACTTAATACAATTTACAAGCATTTTAGATTTGAGAATTTTTACGCATTGCCTAAGGCCAAACGAAACAATATAATCAAAACAAATATTAATGGTTATATAATATTTAATACAATATTATGTTAAAAGTATGAATATAAAGTATGTATTGTATGTATTGTTTATGTTTTACTACTACTATTTAGTTATTATCAATATCGTTCTTATCTTTTCAGTAAAATCATCTTAATTAATGCAATATTACTAATCTACAAGTTTAAAATTTGTTAATGTTTATATTTTGAATGAATCTACATTCTAAAGTATATAGTATTACTTTTTATTTAATTCATAACCTTACCTAACAAAAAATATTATAAAATATTCAAATTGTATTTCATTTCAATTTTTTTTTTCATATACAAATATATATTCTAACCTAATCTTACTTATAATAAATAATTTGTTGTTTTTGTAAATATGTATAATTCAAAAATGTAAATTTAATTGATGCGCTTGTGGATTAAAGTTTGATAATGGTTCAATTATTATAATTTGGTGTACACTATAATACCACCATGAAACTTAGTCTTTTGCTGTTTGATCATTACTTGTAAAATATTATATCCTATTAAGAAGTCTTTTGTTGTAAGCAATATAGTCAACTGGCGCAGAGTTAAAGCAAGTAAAAAGATAATTAAGACTGACAGCACGGATGTTTTGTTGATTAATAATACGTGCTAAGGCACCACTGTGTTGAAGAATATTTGTGAAATAATACTTATAATTACAATAACTATTAAAATAATCGGTCTGGTACAGATAACATCGGTAGCTATCAATATTTTCAAATAAAAGTATTCCACGCAAAACAATCATTTTATTGAACATTCTGCATAAAAAAATTATTTTATTGAACATTACAACGTTAAATAATTCATTTATATTAATTTCACAAAGCTTAGAAATAAAAATTCATACAAATAACTAATGTAATTGAGTAAAGTACATACAAAATAACTAATGATATTTATATTTTAACTGATTCTGAAGATTCTAAACTGTAACGTTTTTCAATACAAAAAATATTGTAAAAAAAAAAGAAATATGTCTACATAAATATCGCATTATTTTTTCTAATAAAACTATAAATCAGATTTTTTTAATTTATAATACAAACTCTAATATTATACATATTTAATGAAAAAAATTGTTTTCTAAGTTGTAAATAGGTGTAAGTGTTGAACAAGTGTTGAAATGCATTTTATTTTTAATTTTAATGATAAAACATGAAGAGATAAACAGGAGCTGGCTTACGACTAGTGGAAATTTAAGAAACTGGTTAACTGGACTTTACATGTGGTATTATTACTACCATAATATTCTATTAAATCAACACAGACTATGTCACTAGATATGTATTTAAAATTAAAATATTTATGTATTTAAAGAAAGAACATACAAGAATTGACTAATGTACGAACAGTGAACTAAAATATTGATTTAAAAGTTTTGTACCTATGATATTTAATAGTATGGTCTATAATAACATAAATTTGTATTTACCAACTTTTATTGATTTTTAAGGAATTGAAAACAATAAGAATTTATTTTATCTAAATGAAGTGTTAAAGTAAGTACTTTATATCATGGCTCAAATCATTAATAATTCATTATGCATACATCATATATACATGTATTTATTTAAAACTTTATAATTTTGTAATTGATTCTTATATTATTTGCTATGCATATTTATTGGATTTTAATTTGTACGTTCCTGTTTACCACAGGTATTTAATTTATACATGAAAAATATTTTATCAATGGCTCCATCTAAAAAACAACTTTACATTTTTCTAATTTAAATTTATATTGGTTAATTTTTATTTTCCAGTTCTATTTTAAAGTTTTTATAACTATTAAATAGTGTCAACAGTCGACAAATAAGGTAAGTATTCAAATTAATTTTAATTTTACGTACTATCTGTATTTTGTAATCTAATGCTGATACTGAATAGATTATTAATGACGTCGAATTAATTATGTGGGATGAGTAGAATATGCTCATTTTTATTTAAAGAATCTTTCATTTAGTTTTTGGATTATAATTTTAAAACTATTTTAAAATGTATCTAAAAATCACAGTATATTCCAAACTATTTAAGTCATGATGATTCTATAAAAGAGAATTATTATTTTTCAAAATACATATAACGATCAAATAAATTAGATTTAGGTTTTTGTTAAGATAAAGTCAAAGTTATAGGGCACTACAACGTAAAGAGCAAAAACATTTTCCTCGATTTTAAAAAAGTAACTCTTGAAACGCAGAAATATACGACGGTAAATTAGAAATCTCAGACAAATGCAATTTGCTAGCTTTTGGTTAATTTTGTTTCTTTAACCATCTCTGATGTCAACTACAACTGTAATATGATCATTAAAACCACACCTCTGAGAGACTAATAAGTTCATTTTTTTTCGCTTTTCGAGTCAGTTGTATCAATTTACTTTTGGTTTTAATATCGTATACACGATAACGCTCGAATAATGGTCATTTCACTCTGTGTTAATAGTAGCAGTAAAATAAATTATTCTCCCGATTCAATATTTTCCACTTATAAATATACGTCATATATCGAATTTAATGACCATAAAAATATGCTAACCAATGATGGGCCATCCGTGGAACATATCGTTGAATACGAAAACTTAACGTTAGTAACAGAAAAGTAATTTTTAAATTGATCAAAGGAATATTTTTGATATCGTCAATTAATACTATAAATTATACAATAAGTTATATTTTATTTTGCACTATAAACTTTATTGTGTAAACTAAAACGCACTACACGCGATCCATGCCAACGTACATTACAAGGATCGGGGATGTAATATAATAGTTTAAACGCTATATAACGATAATAACTTATAACATTATAAACAAAACATGTATACAGTTGTATACATCTATACAATTATACAAATTATGAGGTGTATTAAAATATGATAAATTATAATGTTTGAATCGTATATTTTCCATATAAATTCTAATAAGTAACGTTTACCATAGCTTTTTGAAGTATAATAACGATATATAAAATGCTTTAAATAAATATTTAATTAAAAAATAATGATGGTACCTACTCATTATAATCAGCAGTCTAAACTACAATGTTGTAGTACATGATTAATAACCTACTTTAGATTTTGTTCTTGTACTACATTTTATTGTTTTAGATAAAGTTTAACTCTTTAGGAAAGTCTGCGATAGTATGAATAATTGTTTTAAATTTTTATAATATAATAGGTAAACAAAAATCCTTATAGGTATATAATATTGTACACGTCATTAATTAATGTCTAAGAACTGATAGAAAAACGTCCACTATTTAGTGGACATAAAATAGGTATAATTAATATATTCTATGTGTCAAAAACATGGAATTAACTGTAAATAATTTATACATCCATATTACCGTCTACACGGTTTCAGGTACACGTGGTTCAGATTGTGCAGTAAGGGAACACATACTATACCACAAGTTATCGACAAACGAGTGCAAATAATGAGTGTAAAAAAGCAGAAATATAAAACTAATATAGATACGCGTTCGATGTACAACAATACGTGCTTCGTTTCCATTTAAATAAATAAATATTGAAATCGTGCGAGGTGGCAAGTTTCAAACGTATTTGCTTATATATTTGCTTATTATATACAAATATTCGCTAACGCAACCACATATACACACATTATACACTACCACCACCGTTGTGTCACCTTCATCGCCACCCCTAGTCAAGTGTACATTGCGACTAATGTAACCGTTCGTATTCGAAATGCCAATTAAAATATTTAAATATCACACACTCGTCCACAAGTACAATCGCACGCACGAGACATAGGTACACGTTACACCGTGATCAGAAGAGGGAAAAAATAAAATATATAATTAATGTCGAGTAATAAAACAAAATGAAAAAACTATAAATAAATCTACGGTCTCGGCGTAGCGGTAGAAACTGGCCCTGTACTGGATGCACTTAACCCGTCGTCACGCACACGCGGCAATATAATAATCCGACAAATTTATGCGACGGCGATTCCGTCCGGTATTTACTACATACCCGGTAGTTTTTACGTTGCACGCGTAATAATAATAATAATTATTATTATTATTATCATTATTATTATCCGCCGGAAACGAAAGCGTGAGCGCATCCGTCAAACTAAAATACTAGTTGAAGTATCCAGTTTCACCAAAGTTATTTATTTTTGTAAATATACATTTGTCATCGATACGAAGCATGATTAAAGATGATATTATTTTTAATCATTATATGAAGTCAGCAAAATACTAAAGTAGGTATTTTAAAGATAAAATAGATGTAGAGTTATAATATCGATGTTATTATTGTACATAGAAAAATGAAAAGTCAAAACACGGAAAACCAATGTAATAGTTTAACGACCTATCGCTATATTATTATAATACTTATCAGACCTTTGGAAAAATAATATAGGTCCTATCACATCTCCAATTCATGGACCCCAACGAACCTATTGCGGAAACTTTTCAATCGAGTAGTTTCCGAATTCAATCGGAAAATAATGTATTATATTTGTATTTAAGTGTATTATATTAAATTTACACATGGCATATTTTATATACGCCTGTGAATGCCTAAATACAAATTCTGACAAAGTGCATTGTTACGATCACGGCAGCCGTAGATGTGTGTAAGCGTAATAGTATATATTATGTAATAAAGGTACTGCAGAGAATATACGTGCGCAGCAGTCGATGAACTATCACAACAGCAGCAGTAAAAATAACAATAATGATAATAATTAAACGAAATTAGAATATTAAGATTATCCGGTCGTTGATGCAGAGTGCATATATAATACATACAATTATATGTATATACACCGCGTTACAGAGCACAACCCATATTCCTGGGTAGTGAGTAGTATAGCAAACATAATTTTTACGTGCGCACATTAATTTTGATTTTTTTTTTCGCTGTTTTTAATTAACGCACCGTGGGATTTCTGGCAGCATGATTTTTATTTTTATTTTTTTATACAAGCTAAGTACATATTATACATTGTTCTACGAGCGCCGTACGTGGACAAACAATATACCTATAGGATATGATTACTTCTATCAAGGTACCATAGTCGCATGTTCAGTGGGCCTTGAAAACTAGGTTCGCGCGTAATCGCCACTGCCAACAACCACGTAAAATAGATGTTCTTGTTTCCTTCCTTTCTTCTTTTCTTATTGTTGCTAGTTGCTACAACCGTTGGCATTTCGCACGTATGAGATGTGAATAACACCGAGGTACCATCAGACATTTGCGTACGCGACGACCACAATGACAAAGACGATATGACGGACTTCAATACTACTAATCCTAATAGGATATACCTTATAATATTATGTCTACACGTATACTCATCGGAGACCATCAATCGAATGATACGCCTCCCTACATAATGGTTTCTCTCCCTAATAGCAATGATAATTAATATAAAACGACGACGCGAGTAAGCATGCATACTCGTATATACTCATCAGGTTCTTTAGATCGATTGATCATAGTAATAATAATATCGTCGTAGCAAAATATTATCATTTAATAAAGAACGATAGTGGACGCCTATTTGTACATGAATGGATCATCTAAGAATCAGGTGAATAAATTAAAACTGATAATTATTATACGAATAATATTTAGTTATTTCCCTCGTCGTCCCCGTTTTTCCAGCTACATAATATATAATAATATAATATTGTATACACAACATTTTACACCAATTTATTTTATGGTATAATATACATAATATTTATGGTTTATATTAATATATTATTAAACATAATAAATAATGATAATAACTGTATCGTATATAATTTTATAAAAAAAAGTGCACATATATGACGTTTATGACGCTCCACGTTCACGCCAAATAAACACAATAAAACACCCGTACGAAAACCGTTGGTGTAGCCATATAACTTATAATATATAATGAAATTATTATTTATCGGCAAGTGTTCTTATTTTATAATTCTATAAAATTGCATACACGGGTAAGTCATACATACTTATTTTTTTCCAATTAAGACATAGCAGAATTGAGCGTTATTCAACTAATTTGAAAACATTATTGGAATAAAAATGTATTCAAATATTTTTTTTTATAAATATTCGAATACATTTTTATTTAACTAATTTTAAATGAAACAAATATTTATCAATAGAAGAAACTTAAAAAATGAATACGTTTTTTTTAAATTATATTTTAATAATAATTTAATAATATTATAATATTAATAATATTTTGTAACAATTACAACAAACATCAATATTAGTAAATAATAATAACAAAAATGTAAGTAAATGATTATAGCAAAAATAAAAATAAATGATTATAAAAAATTTTGCATTTCAATAAATAAGACTATATTAAGTAACTAATTATAATTATAATTCAAGTAATATTATTCCAAAATCTATGTTTGAAATTTTTATTTGAATAATTGTAAAAAAATCATTGGACTAAATTTTTATTCCAATAATTATCTAGATAAAATTTTGCCCAAACTGAGACATAGTATAGGGCATAAGTAATAGGTACCTAAGACCAGATAATTATATTTCATATCATAATATGATAATATAATACATAATATAATATCTATATTATAGGTATTTCAAATATTATTGATAATACTTCCATAATTGTGACGAAATATATGAACCACATTATACGATTACTGTCAAATAAATTATGTATGTACATATGGTTGATATACAATATTATAGTGGTATGATATTCACCAAAATATAATATATTCATTTAGTAATTCATGCAAACCTTAAATAAATTAAAGACAAGACACATTAAAATATAAATAAAATGTGTTATATTATAATTATTTATTATTTTAAATCCAAAAACGAACTGTATCTACAATCTACGTATAAATATCTTTAATATGCAGATATTGATGAATTTTAATGTTTTTTTTTTCTTAATTACCCATAAACCTATAATAATTACCTACACAAATTCTAGATGAGACTTGACAGTTGGCGACTCAGAAAATTGACAGTTTCCTTAATTTGTATGACAGCATAATAGAACATACAATTTTCCTGGTTTATGTAAAGATGGTCATGACTCATGACTCATGCGTTTTTGTATTGAATATTTTATGGTAATTGCGCGTTAATAAAATATACTCATTACCTACATAAACCATATGTTATTTAATGAGACCGCATCGGTTTTATATTAAATACCGGACATTGATTTACGGGATAATTGTACAAAGTCAGTAAAAAAATAGTAATGGCTCGAGAACTGTGCAAATAACTATATTAAATTATGTAGAAAAAGTCAATAAATGTCATAATAATATTATACGATTGATCAATGAAATGAAGGGAATATACGGGAATATATTATATAGATAAATTTTATAAGAATGCATCGTGGTACATTTGATATATTTGATATATATGTTTCTATATTATAGCATAATACCATTAAAATTATAATAATCAAATAATTTATTCAAATGTGTGATAATTTTTTTTACTGAATTACGAGATTATCTTGTTAACAAAGGCTTAATCCCGTGATTGTAGAGTTCAACAAGTTTACACAGATTTTTTTTTAATTTGTTAAGGTTGTCTAGGTATAATTTTTATATCTACTTCAAGTAAATGAACACGTGGTAATACTATATACACATAAATAACACAGGTTTTATCCGTGTTGTTCGAACGTCAAAACGATGACCATTTTAAAGTTATCAAGATGCAAGTTAAAAATTAATGTACTTTGATAAAAATAAATATAATCAAATACATAATTTTCAGGATATACATATTATGTGCACAAGCACAAAGGTATATTCATGCAACATGATACATCATGCAAAAGATATTTGTAACCACATCTTGTTATTATACTGTCGGCAACATAAAAAAAGGTAAGTTCAATATTTATTAAGCAACCTTTTCTTACATTTTCGGGTAAAAATTAAATTAATAACTATTTTAAAACATATAAGCTTATATGTATATTATATTTTTATTTTATAAACCCACATATTTTTATATATGATCATTGATACATAAAGGAGAATAGATATTTCCAAACTGAAAGTTTCAATAGAGATCCACTGCTGTAATGTTATTGTATTATAAAAAAAAAAAAAATTAGCTAGCTGAATTACGTTATGATGTTATTTAAACTAAATTTTGTGTAGCTTTTAATAATTAATGATTAAAAATATAATCATGTGTAATCATATGAATGTAAAATTTAACCATTAATTTTATATTATTTATTTATTACTTTGGTCGTATGTTAAAAATTGTTTATATTCTACCTAATACTTGTAAGTTGTATAAAATGTATACCTATAGGTACATGTAGAATAATAAATTATACTTAATAATTTTTTTTTCAATCTGTTAACTGAACACCTCTCATACTATAGACCATATAGTATAAGTATAGTATTTGAAAACTGTATGTAACAAACTTAGATACTGTGATTCAATTTATCAGTGGGTAATTATTGGTTTATTTATTCATTATATGAATATAATCTTAAGTCTTAAGATAAGAAACAGAAAGAAATGCCAAATTTGTAACAGTCAAAATTATGAGTATAACTTATTAAATCAAAGAAATATTTGGTTTTCCTACTATTTTAATGAAGAAATATAATAAAACAATTAAATATAAATAAATATAGTATAATATAAAATAATAAATATAATTGAGTTGATAATAAATGATATGTTATAATTTTTTTTCAAATACTCCATAGTATCTAATTAAATAAATATTGAAAATATTTTCCATGATTAAATATCTATAAATTATTCAATAAACCAGATTATATTTAATTATGAAGTCATTGAATCATCATTGATGATACGTTACGTGAAATCATTAAATCATGAAATGCATATTTTTAATTTATATATGTTAACTATTCGATTAAAAAGGCTTAATTTTTTCCATTAAGAAATATAGTTGAGAATTTATTTTACTATCTGAAATTTATAAGATTTTATGTAGGTAATGGTTATTACTAGGTATTCATAAAATATTTTACGACATTAAAGATGTAAAATTGTACTTATAGCCCACTTGAAACTGTAGAGCCTAAGTAAAATAATATAGTTACATATATTTTACAACCTTTTTCTTTTGTATTTTGAATTATACACCTTTTATATGCATACAAATTTTTTGTTTAATCGATAAAAGAGCAGTATCTGCTAGTGCAATTCTTTCACCCAGTGTATAAATGTACATATATTTACATACTACGCTTTCCTTTATTGCAAAGTAATAGAAAACAGGATTAAAAGGTATAGGAAAACAGGGCTATCTCCTTCAGTTGACATGGGTCAATTTTTGAATTAAGAACTCTTAAACATTTTACACTTTTGATTTTATGAAATATAATGACATGAAAAAAATAAAATTACTCTTTTACTTCTGTAGAATAAATTTGCTTCTTGATCTCTCGAATAAAAATGTGTAATCATAGACTATTTAAACAAGTATATTTTTGTACCGTTGACTATAAAAGAAACTTTAAATACTTGTAACTAGATGTGTTATTGTTATAAAATTATAAAACCATTATTCCATATATTGAACACTCGCATAAATTTGTATTAAATTAAAATATATATATCTATAATTTTATTCATAGTATGTAAATATTTAACAATTACCTAATTAGAATTTTAAGTCAATTTATTTTCGTAAATAGAAAAAAAGAAACAGAATACCCATACAATTATAATACATAATTATTACCACCAAATTAAATGTGATAGAAAATTGTAGACATATACCTTCATAAAAATGATCTTAAGACCAAGCTCTCATTGTCACCTGATGGTTTTTTCTGAAAAATTATTAATTATTTTTTACAAACGTTTATGTATTATTGTGAGCGTGACATAAATGGTTGTCGGAATGACTTTTCTGGTATTCAGTTTTGTAAATGGTTAAATCTGCGTACTTGTTTTACGACTCCAAATGAATATCATATTACCTATGACAAAGATTTTCTATTAAGCTTAATATATAAGCGTATTCATACAGATTCTGTATGAACAATAAATATAGACATATTATTTTCCTTGTTGGTCACATTAAAACAATGCTACTGCTTAAATATATATATTAAATATTTAGATTTAAAATATTGACTACCTATATACAAGGAAGTTTAAATTAAGAATCGAGCTGAATTAAATAATGGGAGTGGAGTTAATTTCAAGGAGAATATTGGAGTCGGGAGTAATATAACTAAGGAAAGATAGAAATGAAAAAGGAATTGTCTGATAGGGAGTAGAGAAGGACATTTAGGAGATTAAAATCACAAATTGTTTCCTCGTGGGCTCTAGTATATAGAGAAGAGGAATTGAGGAAAAGTTTGAATGCATGGTGAGCAATTAGGCTATGTCCAGTTCGAAGGCGGGTGAATGCAACACAATTTTTTTTAATCTATCAATAAAACCGTTTTATTACTTGGGAAATTTAAAAAGAATATTATCATTATAATACGTCATTATGTAGTAATGTATTAACCGGAAAAAAATAATAATGACTAAAAACAATCTCTGCTCCTACTGGGCGACCGGTAATACTGTCAGAAACTCAATGACTGAAGGATATATTATAGCCGTTGTCATAACGAACAATTTTTCGATTCGGCGTAAACACACATAATGGATTTTTGTTTTATAACTGAGTACGAAGAGATAATTTTTCTACCATTTGCTTCTATAGCAGACCCAATTCCACCAGCCTGCACTTCAAATATTTTTTAAAGATTGCAAATGATTTTATTTGAAAAATATTTAAAAAAAAAACATATAATCAAATTCATTTTATATAACTCTTCTTTTAAAATTAGTATATTGTATACCTACACAAGTTCTAAAAATTATTGCTATTATTAAATTTAAATTATTTATTGTACACATATCTACGTCAAAACACAAAAAGATGATGAATACTCAACAATATTGTTGATAACACGTAAACATACGGCAACTTGTTTAAATGTATATCAAAATATCATATAAAATGAAAAACTAAATACCACGTAGGAGTTCTACAAGGCAAACATTTGAAATGAAATAATATGTCGTCAAAACAACTTTTAAATAATATATTTTGCCTATAATTGGAGAATTGCTACCATGAACAAGGTTGTAGGTTATGCTTGCTAAGCTATTATGTTACGTTATTTTAATCTTCCATTGCCAATAATGAGGGTTTTGTAGAATAATCTTATTTTAACTTACTTATAAAACATATTTACAAGCACATAAAATATTTGAAAATCAATTTGACTCCTTGAGAAATTTATAATCATAATTACAACAAAATAAAAATAAAGTTTTTCAAGAGGTCATTTTTTAAATTTTTCTACAGTTTTCCAATTAATTTAAACATGTGGACGAAAAATTAACAAAAAACATCATTTACGGAATATCAGATTTTGAAAAAAATCGGAAAACATCATTATGATTTGTAATGTTCACTGAACATATATGATATATTACCATATATAGATGGCGTGATTTTTAAAAAGTCTTACATTTTTTGAGTCGTACCTATATTATAACAAATTATAAGATATGCTTTATTTTTTTTTAGTTTTGTGAAATGTCGATAAAATATTTGTAGTGTTAGGTTAGGTTAGGTTAGGTTCTGAAATAAATTTTCAGAATGTATACAAAGTTCCTCTAACATTGTTCTTTCTTGTGTAAACAAAAACCGAAAATCATTTGTACTTTTTTTTTGTATAAACACTTGAATGTTTGATTATAGAAATGTTTCAGTTGATTTTTCGTAAAAGTTTGCCCAACTTGATTGCAAAATTATAAGGTGTCATTCATACACAATACACACTATATTTTAAGTATACGTACTTATACTTATATAGTATATACTATTTTTATAAATATATACTGATCCACCTATCCTCCTTCACTCAAAATCATTTTTCGAAACCAAATAATGTACATTGAATATTAATTTCAAATGTACTTATAAGAAGAATGTACCTTTATCAGTCACTCCAAATACTTGCGACGTTCAACCCCTACATCTTGTTTTTTTTTATATTATTTTGAAGTAGAGACTCTATATAATAATTTATTTCTTATAAACACCAATTCCTTAATATCAAATGGGTACTATTTAGAACTGTTTTAATCACATTTGATTTGTAATTGATAGCAGTAAAAATTTAAGATAAATTCAAAATTAAATTGGTATGTATGAATATTTATACTATATATTTTAGTTCCTAGATAAGTACCTATCTTAATTTTGTATCCATTGTGAAAAATAAGAGTAATGGTTTTATTATAATATTTTTTTTTCAAGCAGTTAAAATTAATAAGAAGTTGAATTCGACTTATCTCATTAAATAATCAATATATATAAAAAATAATATATACCTACTTTAAAAGCATGCATTTTTTCTTTTATTTTAGTAATTTCCTCGTAAAGGAAATAGAAAAAATTATAAAAAGATTTGTACCTATATTTATTATTTATTCTATTAAAGTTTAAATTTAACAATATCTGTTATGTCTTGAAATAATATTCTTATGAATTATTTTTAAAATGAAGTGGAAGGTATACATATACATAATAGCAATTATAAATTAATACGTGTTGCTCGTTTATATCCTATTGAAATCATAGTTTTTTTTTTTCAAATCTCGAAATATCTATCCACTTATGGGTACCTAGATTCTCGAATACTCTTATCAGAGTACCTTACCAGAGATTTTTACTATTTGTTTTAGTACGATTAATTTGTATTTTTAATATGCATTATATGTTTAAATCATTGAATTGAAAATATTTCACACTAGACGAAAAATTACGATCGCTGACTTCTCATCCCAAATATTATACTAAATAATCAATTTATCTACATGACTAGTATAAAGTTTATCATCTTAAAATTACGCAGTATAAAATTACTAAATATGGAACAGATATTTCTATAAATATCATTCAAGAATATATAGTTAATCCAGAGAACTTAGTAAAAACAGTTTACAACGAAAGAATCATAAAATATATGTTGAAATGAGATCGTAGATAGAAAAATGTGACAGTGACACAAAGTTATTGTATTAGATTATTAATTACTAAAAAATGTCAAAATAGGTTTTTAGAACATACTTATTGTTGATTTGTAAAAAATAGTATAAAATATGTACTGTATATTTCAAGAAGTTGTTTTACTTGGGTGTGATGACGGATATATCTAATAGATCAAATTGACCCTATTCTTAAGTTTACTAACGAAGCGATCGAAGGATGTCACTATACAGATAATATGATGTTACTACAGTGGCACAGTGTGGTCTTATGCTCGCGGCCCAACGGAAAACCTATCACGAATAACGAGTAGAGTGACCGGGATAGTTTTCGCGCAAACTCAGAGTGCACGTGCCAGGGTTGAGTTACTACGGCAGTATTACGTACTGTGTATATTTTAATACTATTATTGTTTTACCTTCGATTCTAAACTTGATGAGCCGTTCTTTGACTTGGATCCGAGGCATGTAACATATCATCTTTGGCCGCCCGTGCCTGTGCTAGTCTTTTCCGGGGAAAACATGTACCGCGAACACGCGCGAGCGCGCACATATACGATTATTATAATTGACTATACGCGAACAGCGGTTGCAGCGACATCGGAGTTTGCGCACACGTGATGACAAACGCAACGAGGAACAACAACAACAACAACAAAAACAACAATAATAATAACAATAATGGAAAACGAAAAACACGAATCGGCAACAGCGACGATGTACGTACCGGGCTAGTGTGCAGAAATATTATTGTAGCGCGTAAAACGAGTGGGAAAAGAGAATTGTCGGCGGCGAAGGATTTACGACGAACCGGTCGGGCGAACGCGTTCGAGAAGACTGCGTATGCCGCGCGCGCAGAGACAGCGAGACTGTTGCAGCAGTGCAGCAGCGATGGTGTCAATAAACTTCAATGTCAAAGAGCACCACCACCACCACCGCCAGCGCAACCACCACGGGCACCAGCACGACCGCGGTCATCGCAGTCGTCACCGGTTGCGGTATAGGTACACTTACGTGACTCCCACCACCGCCGCCGCCGCTACTACCGCGGTTATCACCGCCGCTGCCGCCGCCGCTGCTGCTGTGCAGAGATCGGACGGGGCAAAAGACGTAGTCGTATTTTTCGTCGATCGTACATGCGTGTTCGTGTATGCTCTATTATTATTATTATTATTATTGCTATATAATATTACACTAACACTTACACGCGCACACACACACACACACACACACACACACACACACGTCGTCGGCATGTGCTTGTGTGCGCGTATGCGGAGGCGACATGACACCGGTTACCGGTATATGCTCGCGACCAGGTTTTTCATAAAAACGGGAAAGTTTAAAACGCATAATAATTCCTTGATCCGACAATAAACAATATTTTTATACGGGATCCCTGCTAGCTCCGCGCTGACCAAGTTCTAGCGGTATATTAGGGCCACGGCTGTAGATAGTATGGTTGCACATCAGCCTATACTACACTATGTTCAATTGGTGGCATACGGAAGTTCTTATCTCAGATTCAAAAAAATTAAGTATTAGTAGCGCTCTTCGCGGATGTCAAGTAGAACTACTTGAATTTTACCACATAAAACTTTTTTGAAATTTCTAAAATTAAATGGAATCACAGCATAGCATAACCTAGATGGCGTCAAAACGTGACTTTTTCGGTCATTTTTCGTACATTTGATAAGAACTTTCGGTTGCCACTTTTTCGTAGCACGATGCGCAACCATACATCTACAGCCATGATTATGGCTGAGAGGATTAAAGAGACCTAGTTATAGGTTTCGGGTAGGCATATGTTGTTTGTCAAATTATGTACCGAATAGGGATTGCTCTGGTTGAAAATGTGAAGTACAATAATATTGGACTTGTCGCGCATGTAAATTATCTAAGAATAGAAATTAGATATTTCTAACGCTAGGTTAAAGGATAGAAACTAATATAATTAATATAATATCGATGAATGAGTAATAACTAATAAGTAGTTAAATATCTATGCCCTATGGCCTATACAATAGCAAGATAAAATGTATGAAGTACCTATACTATGAATACGCCGCAGTGTAATAGAGCTGAAATTAATAAATGATTGTTGTTACTTTTAGCTCGAATCTTTTATATGTTTCTCAAATTACAATAAACGTCCAGAAAACGACTTGACCACTGAACAATTCAAATAGGGAATCGACTGAAATAATCAGTGAAACTGACCAGTGATAATATGAAGCTCAAACGTACAATACTATCCCATAAATTAATAAAAGTTATTTATACGATACTAATTTTTCTTTTACCTCGGAAGCCAAAAAGAGTTTTAAGAGAATGCCGAGCCTGCTAAAGGTAGACTTCGCCTATGGCGTCACCATTTGCGGTAACATAAAATGAGGATAAAAGTTGACGCTCGTAGAAAACACAAGGGATGCGTACCTTGACGTATACGTGAATGCAGAAAAAAAGAGAATAATAAGTGTACACACTCATATGTTTATTAACATGTAATATACACATATGTGTGTGTGTGTTCGTATGTAGGTATATATATTTATTATATTTATTATATAAATGGCACGCGAGTACATAATGAAATATAACCGGTTATACGCCGTGATACAACGGTATACGCGCATACGATACACACATATACAGAATGATTCGGAAAACACGTCCGGCCACGCGCGCCCGTGTAATATTTGCTTCGCGAACAAAAGGCGATATATTATATAGAGACCAGGTGGCGGCGGCGGCGGCACACATTCGTCGTTCTCCCGCGGCGCTTGTGCGCGGGTTGTCGGGAGAGACCGCCGCCGTCGCCGCCTCCTCTTCCGCAGCCCAACGACGGCGACGGTGGAAACTATATGAAAACCCGCGATCGTCGTCGACTGGGATATGTGCACAATGCGTGTAATAAGTAAATGCCGCCGTCTTGTCAGTTTTGTGTATACGTAGTGCGTGCGACGTATAAGGCTCACTACGTTGTAATAATAGTAATAATATGTATTATACTGTAAATAGGTACACTGAAAGTCACCGAACACACAATGTCGGGGTGTGTGTGTGTGTGTGTGTGTATGTGTGTGTGTGTGTGTGTTTGTGTGTGTGTGTGTGTGTATGTGTGTGTGTGTGTGTATGTGTGTGTGTGCACAGGCACCCGGAAAAAGAGTAAGACGGGGCATTTTCCTTCACCTCTGGACTTCAAATGTAATCTCGGATTTTTGCCTTTTATAATATATATTAAGTGTTAAACATTGCCTAGCGGTATAAGGCGGCTGTGCTTAATCGTACGGTCACCGGTTCGAATCCGAGTGGCACAGCCGTCCGATGAGAAGATGCCGCTACCACTCCCTCCTAAACTTTAACACGTAATTGAGTCTTCATAAAAATAATCGTTGAGAATTAATGGTCACGACGCCAAAATCTCCTTAACAAAAAAAAAAAAAAAAAAAAATAATAAAAAAAATAAAAATAAATATATTTATATTTCTTAAATAATTAATATTTCGTTGACATTCAATTGTGACTATAATATAACAAAGCTTCAATTTTTCATTGTGCTAATCACCAATTAAATTTAGTAATTCATGATTTAAACATAATCACGGTTATTTGTAATACTGCAGGCACAATTGAAGAAATTTTTATATTTTATTACATATTTTATTACTCTTCGCAGAAAACTTGCACTATGAGGCTATTTTCTGCAAATTGTATTTTAACAATTCAAAGTCTTCAGTCCATACCAATTAATGGTCTAAGGTCTTATACCAATTCGGAAATAAGATAGTATGTATAAAATTCCAAACTCAGATTTTTCATTTATAATTACAATAATATTAAATATTAATGGCCAAATACAGCGCTATCTTCAATCGGTATCGGTCAATAAGGTTTTTTAAGATCCAGCATTATTTATAAAAATTAAAAGACAGCAGTGTATTTAAAATATAACAAATATTTATAATTTTATAAAATTGAATACTTGTTAGATGAAAGTAAAAATTGCTAGTTGGTACAGTTTATGAAAAAAAAAAGACTGGCAAAATATGGATGTTAAATATTTACATGAACATACCTAACAAAAATATTTAGTATTACAATTGAATCAGAAATTTTTTATCATTGCCTGATACAAGTTGTATAGCAGAAAGAATATTTAACACTTTAAGTAGAGGGAAAACTTGGCATAGGTTCAATCGTTGGTCAATGGGTACATCACAATTGTAACAAAATGGCAGTATCGACGAATTCATTGAAATAACTTAGTGATAGATATCATTGCATACAAAAAACGATTCTAAACGGATATGATTTGTCAGTCTAGAAATAAGAATATTATATTATTATTTTATTATATCATTATTTGCTGTTCAAACGCTAATAAAAAAATTGTGCCTATAGATTTCAATAATTTTGAATGGACAGTAAGAATTACTTTTACAGAATCTTCTATTAATTTTTCAAGTATTTCGTCTCAGCCAAATTTTTTTTTATCAACAATAATTATATATATATATATATAAAATAGTAAACTATATTGAAAAAGAATTAATTAAAGAAAATGCCAATTTTAACAACTACTAACAGTTTCAAGTTTCTACGACTTATACTTGTTGAATAATAACTAATATTTAAAATCATTTGAGTTTTCAACTACAAAATAAATAACAAAGTATTGTGATTTTGACATATTTCATAAAAATTTGAACATTAAGTGCTTATAACAAAATATTTAAAATACAATTTTCGTTTCTTTTTTAATTGCGATAAGTACAATTTATAGTTAACCTTGTATTACATTGTTAATATTTTATGAACATCCAAAAATTTTTTATCGATATTTCAGAAAAAAAAAAATACTTAGAAGAATCGAAAATATCAACTGTCTATAAATAGATCAAAAAAATTCAAAATACTTTAAATATAACCATGTATAAAAAAACATAAATATGAACTAATGGTGAATTTTTCAAGTATTTGCGGTTTTTCGTTTTTGAGTTAGAGCATTTAAAAAAAATGTATTATGTCAAAAAGTAGCTTTGCGTAAAAAATCCTGTTTTCCCGTAACTCCTGACGCTTATAAAAAGTATTGAAAGTTTATAACTTTTGAATTAGCCAAGTACCATCTAGATTTTAGATGCACTTTGTTTTCAGAAAAGTTGCGATATTAGGAAATAAAAGTATTTTTATTGGTTCAAAAGATGTCATCAGATACAAAAAAATAAATAAAAAAAACATACATCATTGTAAAATCAATACATTCATCGGAGTGATAAACCTAAAATATACCTATACCTAAAAATAATATTAAATAATATACAATATTCAACACGTTAATTCGATTCGGTGGGCACCGATGTCAAAATTAGATAATAAAATCATAATCATATGTATAAACAAATATATTACCATTTACCAGTGTGTATAGACATATAGTTAACTCAGTTTCAAAATAATAATTCATGTTCATTGAAACCTATATTAAACAGATTACTGGCATCAAAAATTCAGATCAATTCATAATATTCAAATTTGTCATCTGGACTTGTCAGAAATGTGTATGTTTCATTTTATCTATACATATAATATGCATCAATATTGTGTTATTTAATTATTATATGCTTATAGTCACATAGTGTTCAGTACTCCTAACTGACCTAGTATCAGTCATGAATTATATTAGCACTGAAGAGTCTAATTGATTTTTGATCTCTGTAGAGAACTTTTTTCTCATTTAAAAACATATACTATTTATCGGCGTTTTATATTTGTTACTTACTTATTTTATGGCACCTTTATTTTAAAACTTAAATAAGGTAAACAATTGAATATTTATCGGGTTTTTTTTTTTTTTTTATTAGCTATTAGTAAAACTATTACAGCTTGACCATTATATTCATATTGAAAAGTGATTTTAGGCAATTTATATAATATTAATTAATGATATGCGGTAATGAAAATTTAAATTATAATTATAATGAGATGCGTAGTTTATTTGATAGAATAAGAATATAACGAGTTATATAGGGGAAAATAGGACTACGGTTATGGAATAAATTATTTCTGTAGGATGGTGGTGAGGAGGGAAATGAGGGGATTTATTAAAGCGGAGAGTTCTGTGATAAACTGGGATAACAATTTATCATTTGTGGAAGTATTAGGTGATATATTATTTTTAGAATCAATAATAGAAGCGTAGGAAAGGTGAGGAGATATTGGGAGAGGAATATTTATCGTTATAATTCAGTTTATTGATGTTTAAAAACTTCAAGATGCAAATTTGGGCAATACATAACATTTGTTATCAAAACTATGAACTGATATTAAAATGATATATTAATCTAGAGTCAACTAATTTCAAATATAAAATATTATAACGTATCACTTGCAATTAATTATCATTTTTATAATAACATGCGAATCCAGCATAATTCCGTCTATATACTTATGTACTGTACAGTGTACACTACATATTGAAAGTATTTTATTGTGTAATGAGACAAATTTTAAAATAATTCTATGTGCATAGGAAAAAGAAAATAAACAGTGCTCGCGGAAACATCATGTGGCCGACAGTACGCGTATTTCATATGCGTCTTCATCTGAAACACTGTTCCTTCGATATTATTGTACTGACGTAGTTGTTTCGAGCGAGTACACAAAGGAGATATCCGTCTAGACGTTCTCCGCCTTCACCTACTTGTATGCATATGCGGATTGTCCGGCAGTGCATGTGTATGTGTACGTGCATGTGTATGTGTATGTGCATGTGTATGTGTATGTGTGTGTGTGTATGTGTGTGTGTTTCAGTGATTGAGTGAGTGAGGAGTGTGCGTGCGTGAGCGCGTGTGCACGTTGAATATAGTGTCTCGAAGGGGTCATCGCGCTCGAGTCCAATTCTTATGAAGGAGAAAAAAGATGAAAGAAATTCATCTTCCAAATGACTGACGGCTCTTATTCATGGAACTTGTCGCCCGAGGACTCGTCTGGGTCACACGCGATTCGGGGGGAATACGACTGTGGTACCTGTGGCTAATATTGGATATATTATTCGAGTTTTCTATGATTACACTTTTCACTCGTGTTTGTTAGAAATTACGTACCTACATTTATTTAATACCTATAAAAATCGTGTGTCCTGCGTCCTGCCCTATTCTTGTTTTTATATTACTATAGATAATCAGATTATTATTGTTTGTACTAAAATAAAATAAACCATTCGTAAAAATTATTCAAAACAGTTAAGTTCTCGCTCATCGTGTAAGGAAAAACAATTATCTGTTGTCACTAAATATAATTATACAGTATTTATAAGTACTTAGAAAGTAGAAATATAATTGTTTTTCTGTTCATAATGTGTCTCATTAGAAAGTAACTTTTTTTGAATGCACGTAATGTTTTTTAAATGCTTATTTTAATGGAGATAAAAATGACAAATGTTTCCAATTTTAAGATTGATAATCATTATGTCATAAACTAGATTTACCTTTAAAAGAATTAACAATATAACTGTCACAACTTATATTAAGTAGTGCAAGAACGATCAAATTAGTTAGGTTTCGTACAATAAATAGAACTTTAAATTAAATAATTAATATATAAATTGAATTATTACAATGAACAATAAGTATCAGATAATATTGTGTTTTTACATTATAGTGTCTTTCGGTCAATTCCTTTTTAGCCTTCAAATTAGGTTTCTTGGAAATGAATTTACAATTCCTAAACATCAAATTCTTATAGTGAGAATTATGTATTTATTGTAAAAAAAAATTATATACAGGTATATATATAAATATATTGTGTGTGTCTAGATTTAATCCATAGCACAAGATTACTATTGATACAAAGTCAATATAATTAAATTTTGCCATTCAATTTATTCAACAATAATAGTACTAAAATCACACCATCTGTTCATATGTACAGAGATACAATATAATATAATTTAAATGTATTGAATCAAATGGTATAATGACGAAAAAATATGTTCTTGTTGAAAAAATCTATTTAAAATGAAAAAATAATAAAATAAATCAATATAATTTTCCAGAGGTATAATAGATAAATAGTTTTCAGTTCTAACTGGTCTAAGTCACACCGTCTTCCCATTAAATGTATGAGATTAGTAGAACAATCACATGGAAATACGATGAAATATTACCTTGTTATTCCACCATATAAACAATGAATACTACAAGTATATTGTTGAGAAATATTTTTCATATAAAATATTGCAATAATGGATTTACTTACATAAAAGTAGATTCATATTGACTTTGATGGTAGTACAACACATTTTTTACAAAACTATTATACGTCATACCATTAATGATTTTTATCTCTCAAGTTTAAATACGTAACTAATAAATGTCACTGTCAATTGCCATTTGCCACAGGTATTGAATAACGATCAGTTATTTATCGTATAAATAATTAGTATAATAAATATCGTATATCTGTTGATCGGTTGAATTATTACGAAATTAAAATCACGATATTTACCCAAAAGGCAATACTTTTATAATTATGATTATTGTAAGATGAGCTGTATTTTTATCTCACACATGAGAACTAAGCTCTTAAATAATCATGAAAATATAATAGATATATCATATTTATTTCCAGAATATAACAGATATTAATTAACGTCTTCGTTAATTATTCGCTCACAGATCCGAAAGCGGTTTGCTGCTATTCTACTCAAAACACTGACCGGACCTAACGTCCGTTCTATTTCAATACCAATAATATATTCATAGGCCTAGACCCTAGAGGCTGAACAATTTTCCAGTCCAATATTGTGGGTTACACAAAGTTATTAAACAACATAAGGCAAAAAATTCTACTAAAAATAGTATTTTAGATAATGGGTTGGGTTTGATCACGAATTATTTTCGATAAAACCAAAACCGAATTTAAATCATAAAAACAACACGAACGAATATTTATGAGAATCATCATCCATCAAATAATCCAAAATCACACGAAAGATTATTCCTACATGAGTATCAACAAACAGTAAACACATTGAATCACGCGAAACAGTTTGACGCCACGAGCAAAATGAACAATAACAATAAACTCATGTGGAGCGATTACGGAATATTAAGCAGTTGTGCGTTCCGGTATTATATTTAACAAAATCTAAATACAAGTAATTCTAACAACCAAGTATCATAACATATGTCTACACTGTATTCCGTTGATCCTGTACGCATGAACCACAACATAATACGATCGCGACTGCTGCATATTGTATAATAATCGTTATAATACCAATACCATTGATTATAAATACTATTAAGTACTAGTATTTATAATTAATGCTAATACGTATAAATAGGTAGACATATCGTATTTGACTGCACTCTACGTTGAGATGTATCGATAAATATTATTATTTGTGATGTATACACGTACGCACGCAGTCAACGAAGCAATACTTACCATATACCGTAAAACAATTTTTTTTTTTTTTACGATAACTTGAAAAATTAAGTGTATCGAAAGAATGTACCATACTATCACACGCACACGCACAACAACAACAACAACAACCAACAACACTATAAGTACGTATACGCCAACAGATAATCAGATTGGAAATTAACCTTTTCGCCCGTTGGAATCGCGCGCGCGCGTATGTGTAAAACTCGTTGTGTGTACCGTCTACGTTTTAATTGTGTGCTCGGAGCGAAATATCCACTAGACAGCCCTTTTGGCCAATAAGCGCGACGTGTCGTGCCCACGCAAATATCTAAAAACACATACACTGCACATATATATATATATATATATACATGTATTACTCGGAGTATAATAAAATGGTCCATTAGGTCTCTCGCGTCACGATCTGCACATGTGGGGCGAATGCAAGTCGCTCGCGCACGCGTGTATGTGTGTGTGTGTGTGTGTGTGTGTGTGTGTGTGTGTGTGTATGAATATAGGTAAAACACGTACGTGTGGACGCAATGTCAATAACACCATAAAAGGTAATTGCCGGACAATGAGTTGTGCAATTTTGCAAGGTCCGCTGCGGCGGCGGAATAATTGTGATCGCCACGGCAGCGCATCAGTGCGCGTCCTGCCGGCGTGTGCGCGTCCTTTATCCTTTTGTCGCGTCGCTGCCGCCGTCACCGTGCCGACCGCGATGGCATCCTCCATCCTCGTCCTTATACGTATGTGCTGCAGTGTCGTGTACCAGTATATAAGCTATAAGGTATATGCGAAATGTTTGTGTTGGAAAATGTGTGAGCGTATGCGTGCATGCGTGTATGTGTGTAATAAAAAAAAAAAACCTTCACAATAAAGTGTCGGTGTAGAGTTGGCCGGTCGTGGGAGGGAATGAATGTACAAGTGAAGAACGGGCTAGAGACAATGCGGTTTTTATAAATATGCGTACCTTCTCCTCGATATATGACAGAGGAGGCTAAGGAGAGTATATCGATGACGATGTCGACAAAGAGAGGGTACGGGGGACCTCGTGTGTTCGCGATCGATCGCCCCTGGGGGACCCCGCCGCACGTTATGCGCGACAAAAACCAGTTTCCCGGGTGATCGGAACGTCGCCGCCGTTGAAGCGCCTGCACCACCACCGCCGCGACAACCGACACGCACGCGCGGGCGCGCTGTACTCATACACAAACATACGCGTGTACACACTCGCACACATTGCATGTGTACACACGTACGCACGCACATAATCTTCCGTATATAAAGTGGAAACATTAAAAATAAAATAAAACAGAAGAAAACGGGCACACCGGACGCCAATCAACGAACATTATTTTTTAAAAAGAGGAAGGAAAAAAAAAAACGCTATAGGTACACTTAAGGCCCAATCCGGTTGCATTGTGTGTACGTACGGCTACTGCTGCTGTACGAGACATTCCTATAGACGCGATTATATTACGCGATTATAATAGCCAGTGTCGCCGCCGCCGCAATGCACTGCTGCGCTACGACGACGATGACGAAAAAACGGAGACCAACGCAACGGTCGGGATGACTATACCCGCGCGTTGTCCCGGATCCCCCGAAGGCGTCTTCGGGTGAAACGATTATTATACATTTTATTATTATAGACTTGTGGCTACGATGTGCATGACTTCAGACCTGTAGTTGTTCGGAATAATAATAATAATAAAAATATATTTTTTCGACTGTGTACTTGCGTGCGTAAAAGTGTAACATATTATGATACAGTCATGAGCATCTGGGCTTAATAATTATTATTTTCATCATAATATATATGTACCGCTGTACAATGTGTTCCATGACACCAAATACAATTCACACGTCCAACATTGTAAAAAAAAAAAATTAGAAATAGAAGAAATAGCAATAAAATTTATGGATATTCAACGATTTTATCTATATAAAGATTTATAGGGCGTTAAAGTCTCTCATATTTTTTTTTCGTAACTATTATACAAAACTTGTTTCTTAATGTTATTCGAAATTTTTAACGTTTTTATATTTAATTGAGATCAATAAAATACACGAAGAACTTTTTACTACATTTTCAAGATTTTTTTGTCGAACTGCAATTATATTTTATCGACATTTTACCAAAAAAAAGCGAATAAAGAATGATATAAAATATTAAATAGCATAAAAATCAATCTATTGAAAATTACACTATTTTAAAAATGGTAGTATCATAATTCAGTGAACATTTCAAGTTCCTTGAATTAGAACGAAAACGATAATCCGATCTTATCAAAAACTGGTATTCCGTAAATTTTACCTCCCGAATGCACGAATTAGATAAAATTTGGTATCAAAGACATTGTTTTGCATACTTCTGACTCCTACAGGTTCTATCACAAACCAATCAAAAAGTCTTAGGATCAAAATCATATAGACGGACAAAAAAAAAAAAAACAAATTATTATATACAATCAATATTTTCTTCACTTCACTGAGAATCTAAAAATATTTCTATTTCTTTGATACTTTTACTATGTCTGGAATACTAAACGTTATGTTTAATCTATTACAGCAATAAACGTATTATAGAAAGATATTATTTAATTTAGGAAAAATCTCTACAGTTATGTTATTCTTATTATCGAAAATTATATTTATGAATATGTATATATTATATAGCTATTTTGCACTTTGCATTATGAATATTGTTAATTTTTGAGTTCAAGGATTGTGTGTCGAACATTAAAATTGCACAATAATTAAAGTACAACAATAAGTATAAAAATATTATGTACCTGCACGTATACGCACACAGACGAACAAGTATCGACCGCTTAGTGAGAATCGATACCCGATTGGTTTATATACCGGTTTTCAATTCAAACCGTCTGGTCACAGACGTCTGCTATAGTTTTAAATTTGTCCGCCCCTGACCTAAATTTAGGTTACACACAGTTGAACGACTTTTGATTTTTTTTTCCAACATAAATTGAAGAGAAATTACCGTCTGTACGTGTTTTTAATTATTTCATATTTTTAAGGTCAACGATTGGCATTTCGCATCCATAACAAAGACCGGAGGAACTCATTGTTTCATTCGTTGCGTGTGTATACGAGTAAACGATAGTTCCCACGTGTGTCGAAAACAAACGTTTTGAGGTATTAAAAGTGTGTGTATATGTTTTATTACGAATAACATTCCAAGAAAATTATACCATTATAATATTAAGTTCATAATAGTTTTGTAAAATATTAATGCTTTGCTACCGTAGTTGACTTTTAAGTTAAATTTTAATGTAAATGAATGTATTAGTATTAAAAATGGATATATTTTAACTCATTTCCATATCCTTTAATTTTAGCTTCAGTGAGAATTTTTTTTTTTATCAACGATATAATATTATGAATGTTCCTAAAATGCGATTCGTTCAAACAAATTTAGCATTACGTTAAATGATACATTTAAAGTGTGTATGATTTATTCATCGTTTCACTCAACAATTGTTTTGTTACCTACTTTTACTTAGTTTATACTATAATTATTTATTATGATATTATTATCTAACTTTGATATCGGTGCCCACTGCCCACCGTAATGAATATTGCACGTACATTATTTTATAGTCTTTTTGAGTTTACAATTTAGATTCTGAACGGAATGAATGTATTAATACTACTATGATGTGTTCATTTTTTAAACGACACAGTTTAGACCAATAAAAATAATTTAGATCCCTTATGAGGCAACTTTGCTCAATGAAAAGTGAATTTAGTAGGTACTTGAGCAAGTCAAAAGTTAAACATTTTCAATACATTTCAAAAGCATCGGGAAAAACCATAAAAAATTACGGAAAAACGGGAATTTTTACACAAAATCATTTTTTGACATAATACATTTTTTTAAGTGCTCTAAGTCAAAAACGAAGAACCGCAAATACTTGAAATTTTCACCAAAAATTCATATTAGCATTTTACAAATGGTTTTCATACATGATGATACCTATCACTGCATTTAAATTTAATACATCCATTATAATCCTATAATCCTATGAACGAAGTCCACTCTCTACAGTACCACAGAGCGAGTTTCCATACGGTTTTTTTTTTTATGTGATCCTCGATAGAAAGTTGAAAATGAAAATAAATATGTCCCGCGTGGCTAAAAATGTTGTCAACCCCTGCAGTAAGTTTTTGAAGGTAATAATAGATATAATATTGTACCCAATATGAGTGTCAAATGAGATTATAGACAAAATGTTACAACCAAGGCTTCTAATCCGAATATAATATTTCTAGTCCAATTTTAATTTCGTTTATCGATTTTATAATTTTACGATTTTTATAATTTAAATTTTGTTCACATTGTGTTTTTTAATTAAATATCTACGTTTTACGCCCAATAATGCATTGATGTTATATATTTATAACATAAATATATATTAAACTATGACTAAATAATATTATCATTACCTGGTTGAACATCATGAATTCAATACGTAATCGTTTTATGATATAGTATAATCATTTGTTTGAATTTAAATTTTTATATTATTCAATACAACTGTCAACTATAGTAAGTAAAATTGCAAATAAAATATTATATTATCTATACAGAATCCAATCTAATATCTAAAGAATGATTATTTGCGGCAGATTTGATAATTTCATAGCACATTTTTTAAAATAAGCAATATTTTATTTCAGCAAATATTTACAATTTACATTCTTGTGATATTTCTTGGAAATAATCTTTGATCCTTCCTGATAATTTAATCGATCTGCCCATTTGTACCTATATCGAAGTCTTAATTCGATATAGTTCATCTTATAACTTTTGTTATTTAAATGTACTCATCTCATAGAAAGATTAGATATAGGTACTAGTATATAAATATAAACTGCATACATTTTACTTAAAAAGTAGTAAACTAAATTAAATAGAATAATTATTATGTACAGTGTACTCGAAGATCTAAAAACTTTATTACAATACATCTGAGTAAATACTATAATGTTCTTCTGCAAAATGATTTTTCTAACGAGAACCGAAAGTTGCATGTTATAGGAAATATCTAATTTTGTTTTATCGTGTTCATAAGATCCGATTTTTTTTATACAATTTTAACTTATTAAGTGGGAAAAAGCGATTTATAATTATTATATTATACATTTTGAAAATACCAATTTGATAATATTTGAACACCAATAAAGAACTAAATTAAGTACATAACTGGCAGTGACTAACGTACCGACGTATTTTTTATCTGATTCGTTCGTTATAAACTAATATGTTATAATTTATTATTTCATTTTAATAAGAAATAAGGAAGGAGCACACTGATTGTTTGATTTTTTTATAAAAAGTACATAGTACAAACATTTTACGCAACATTTTATAATTAATTGAAATAGTAATGTTTAATTTTTATTTTTTATTAGACCAACATTTTTTAAATGATTTAATTATAAATTTTATATTTTTATATGTACTGTGTAATGAAGGTGAAATTCAAAAGTAAAAACAATAGTAAATTTAACGATTCTTTTTTTTTTAAATTTATTCAAAATGAAAAGGTATTATTTTTTCAGCAGTTCATTATTGAATTTCGATTTAGTATTGAAAATTATCAGTGGGTATATACTATATTTTATAATTAAATTAAAAGCTCTATCGTCAATATTTAATGTAATCTGTATAGGTATCTGGAATATTCTATGAGTTGTGTATCTTGTACACAAAATAAATTAGGCAACATAAAATGGTAGAACATATTTCAATTTTTTTGTTTGCGTAAGGATATTTTTGTGCAATGAATATTAAACATAGCTACAAATGATAAGATTTATTTACTATTTTTTTTTCTCATAAAATGCATTTTCTACTACGCCCTAAAATACCAGTGATCGAAAAAATTTTAAATCAAATAAAATTATAATAAGTGGACAGCTAAAATGTATTATTCACGTGAACTAATGACTTAATCAAATATGTTAACAAAAATAGATAATTGTATTATACAGGTAGGTAATATATTATAAAATTTATTAAAACACTTAAGTATTTCAACGTATTTCGAACAAATGATTAATTTAAACTTTAATTCTTAAAAATTGCAAAAAATATTCGATTAGCTTTATTATAATCATTAAACCAAGTAACTTAAAACAAAAAATCTTAAAATTATTATTTTAGCCATTAAAACAAATAGAGTCATGTTACGAAGCTGCTTTATCTCCAACAAAAATTTAAATATTTTAGTTCAAAATTCTATATTATAAATTGTAACACCAATATAAAAAGTTCTTAAAAGTAATACAGTTTTTAAAGAAACATAAAAGAAAACGTATGCTTTTCGAGTCTCATCACGAATGTCCTTGGAACTCGAATATATTGATTAAATTTAAATTTAGAATAGTTTTACTTTATTTTCACATTTATAATGATAAAAATTACTCTATAGTCTAACGTGTTATATTAATTATAAACGAAATAAATTGATCAAATCTATATGAACTGATATTGAGACTTATTAGTATCTAATACAAATTGTTTTAAATTAATTAGATATAAAGCACATATTTAAATATTTGTATTTGAAACGAGCTACATACATTATATAGTTATGACACGTAGATCTCATAATATATATTATATTATTCATAATAGCTCGTTTTTAGACTGGAATGAAATCATTACAAAAGGATAACCTCAAACATCTACAGTGTTTTATTACAATGTGTATTAATTATTATTATTGAACCTATTAACGTGTTTGAAATTCTTATTTATCTCGATGAAAATGTATAAAAACCATCTTCACGGCAATCTATTATACACAATTTTCAAACTGAAAAATTTTTTCTTAATCATAAATTTAAATACATATTATAATATCTTCCTCATATAATATAAAAGAATAATATAGTATAAAAGAACAATATGTTTTTATTTTATTTTGATCCTCGATTATATTCAAAACTATAGCCCGCTCAATTAAAATGAAATGTTCATCGTTATCTTCCCCATAAGTTTCTGCGACCACCATAGATTATAATCATTTACCCAAAGTCATCGATTAACTTTTATAATCAATATTTTTCCATCTGCTAATCCAACTGTCAGAAACAACGGTTGCTGAACATTTTAATTATGGTGGCTGCTATTAAAAATACAAGTAATTTATATGACGTATTAATAAGAATGACTGGTTGATTTTTATTTTTTTGGCATAACGTTAGAAATCAATTCCCATGCGGGTCGTTCAACTAATGATGCACCGAGACAAATGCGTTTATTCAAGAACAAAGAAAATAATCTGAAAGGAGAACTTTGTATTATACCGACTACCACATTTCCTAACAGATCGAGTGTCACCGTTGTCCATTGGAAATTGAGATAGGACCGGAAGTTGAGTAGTGTGATGCGACTATGAGAGTCACCCCAAAAAAGTTTCTAGAAATTTGATTTTACTGCTGATATTGATTTTCAAGTGTCTGTACACAACATTGTAGAAATAGAGTAGACTCCCAATTCGTGCACTGATCTGGTCATATCAACGAAATATTATACTTACCAATTATAGTTTATTACACAGAATTTCGAAAAATTTAGATCTTAAGCCACTATAATTAGAGTAGAGTTCACAAACTTCAATTTTTTGTCTACCACATTAATCAACATATCTAATATAATTTTTTTATAAGCGCCTAAAGTTCAAATTATTATGAAATATGCCAAATTGCGATAATTTGCAAGTTATTTTGTAGTTGTAATTTCATAAGGTTTTTGGTATTTATACTTAAGGTTCAACATTGTAACATAAGGTAATCCACAATTTTTTCTATAAATAATTATAAAAAAAAATTCTATGGAACCTTCAGGAAAAATTTTAATGGACGTTTTAAGTTTAAATTTTAACGAATTTTCATAAAATTTATCCTCAAATAACTTTAAATATTGATTATTATTCAAAAAGTATAAGTCATAGAAAACTGAAACTTTTACAAGTAGTTTAGATTGGCATTTTCTTTGAATAATTTCCATGAAGAAATTGTTTACTTATTTTTAAGCTATTTATAGACATTTGAATTATTCGATTGTTTGAATTTTAGATTCTGAACGAAGTGATGGAATATATTGATTTTACAATGGGTGTTTTTTTTTTGAAGTTATACTTCTTTACGCAGGGTAGTGAGGAAAAAAAAAGCGAACGGTCACCCGTACGAAAGGGCGGCCGGACGAACGCGAACACGGACATGTCGTTGTGCGCAACCGCGGATTGTCGTAGCTGTATTTTGTAAACGGCTATGGATTGTGTCAGTAGTTTTATCAGTATGTCATGTACATAAAATGACATAATAATAATATTACGTATTATAAATATAATGTTGGTCGGTGACAACTGATGCGGTTTCGACGACGACGATTATAATAATATATATTTTTTTATTTGTGTCTGAGGACACAATTTTTGATACTAAAAATGCTTCGATTTTCTTAAACAGCAACTTTTCTGAAAGGAAAGTGAATGTAGATGGTACTTGGATTAGTCAAAAATGCAACTTTTTCAATACTTTTTCAAAGCGTCGAAAAAAAACGATAGAAAAATTACGAAAAAATGGGAAATTTTACGCAAAACCATGTTTTGACAAAACACATTTTTTAAAATACTCTAACTCAAAAACGAAAAACTGCAAACACTTGAAATTTTCCCCAAATTTTTATATTGGCTTTTTCTAAACATGGTTAAGTGCTCAAAGTATTTTGACATATTTTGACTTATTTATAGACAATTTAAATTTTCAATTTTTGTAATTTTTTTTTTTTAAACATCTATAAAATTTAATTGGCTGGCCGAAAACTCTCGAAAATTTAATGCTAGGTTTATAATAAGCGTTGCTTATCGCCACTAAAAAATATCGGAGATCGTTACACTCAAATTTTTTTTATAAGCCCATAAAGCTCAAATTTGTATAAAATGTGTCAAAATCACGATAATTTACAAGTTATTTTGTAGATAAAAATTCATAAAATTTTTTCTGTTTTTACTTAAGGTTTAAAATTTTAACACTAGATTGTTCATAAGCTAATATTCAAAAATATATAAAAAAATTTCTACCGGACTAAAAAGAAAAAATTTTATTACTGTTTGAAATATAAATTTTTACGAAATTGCATTATAATTCAATTTAAATATAAAATACTATATTATTATATACACATTTTAGACAAACATATTAACTCTGTTCAGAATCATTATTTGTATATAATGATATCTATCATTGCATTCAAATTTAACAAATCCATTGTAATAATGACCTATCCTATAAACGAGGTACACTCCACCCCCAACTGTACAGCAAAGCGAGGCCCACCCGTTCTTTTTTTCATTAACAATTATAAAAAAAAATGTGAAAAAATGAATTCAAATGTCTATAAGTAGCTTAAAATCAATATAATATTTTGAAAAAAATATGACATAAAAAAAATGCCAATCATAACACTTGGTAAAAATTTCGACTTTCTGCGACGTATACTTTATGAATAATAACAAGTATTTAAAATCGTTTGAGAATAAATCGTTGTTCAATGCAATTTCGTAAAAATTTATATTTCAAATGGTCATTACATTTTTTTCATAAAGTCCGGTAAAAATTTTTTTATAGTATTTTGAAAAGTGATTTATGGATGACTTAGTGTTAAAATGTTGAACCTTAAGTATAAATAGAAAAATTTTTATAAATTTTCAACTACAAAATAACTTGCAAATTATCACGATTTTAACATATTTCATACAAATTTGAACTTTATGGGCTTATAAAAAAAAATTGAGTCTACTAAAACACTAAGTCACTGTTTGAAAGGTCTTTTGGAATATTGTTTCTTGAAACCTTTTCTCCAGTTATTATTTGGAATATATCTGATAATTGTTAATATCCGTCATTTTAGATTTTGAATGGAGTGATGGAATCTATTGGTTTTACAATGATATGTTTTTTTTTTCATTTTTGTGACACCTTTTTTGGCAGTAAAAATGCTTCAAGTTTTTTAATCAGTAACTTTTCTGAAAGGAATGTGAATGCATATGGTATTTGAGCTTGTCAAAAATGAAACTTTTTCAGTATTTTTCAAAAGCATCGAAAAAAACCATAAAATTTTTTTTTGGTTTTGACAACCTATAATTTTTTAAAATACTCTAACTCAAAAACAAAAAACCTCAACTACTTAAAATTTTTACTAAATCTATTAATTAGTTTTTTTTTTTTTTTGAAATACCGATAAAAAAAAATTTGGCAAGCCAAAAACTCTTTAAAATTTAATACCAGGTTTATAATAAGTTATGTTCATGACCACTAGAATAAATTGAAAATCGTTTCACACAAATTTTTTTTATAAGGCTATAAGTTCCAAATTTGTATGAAAGATATCAAAATCGTCATAATATACATGTTATTTTGTTCATAAAATTTTATAAAATTTTTCTATTTATACTTATAAGTTACTGTTCAGGTAACTTTAAAAAAATTTCTACCGGACTTTAAGAAATCATTTTTATGACCGTTTGAAATTTAATTTTTTATGAAATAAGGATTTATTCTCAAACGATTTTAAGAATTTGTTATAATTTAAAAAGTATATGTCGCAGAAACTCAAAATTTTTACCAGTTGTTAAAATCGGCATTTCCTTAAGTCATATTTTTTCAAAATATTTTACCAATTTTTAAGTGATTTATAGGCATTTGGATTATTCGATTCTACAGAAGTGGTTATTACTGTCATTTCAAAATTATTCAAATTTATAGGCACAATTATTTTTTATACGCGTTCGAAAAGTAAATATAGACATAATATTTCAATTTAAATATTATAACATACCTAATACATTATATAATATACCTATTCTAGACGAACATATTAACTTCGTTCAGAATCGTTATTCGTATACAATGATACCTATCATTGCATTCACATTTAACAAATCCATTGTAATAATGACCCATTCTTTAAACGAGGTGCACTCCACCCCCAACTGTATAGCAAAGCAAGGCCCATCCGTTCTTTTTTTTATGATTGTTGATAAAAAAATATTTTGCTGGTACAAAATACTTTGAAATTTATTATATTTTGAAGTATTTTGTATTTTGTAGGTCGAAGTTTATAGTATTAATTTAAAAATATGTAAAGCGTAAATCTAAAATGAGTGAAAATATGTACATTATTTACTTTGTAATTTTAACTGACATTCTATAAAACTCACAAAATAATATAACAGAAAGAAGAAAGCTTTATAAAAAAAATACCGTTTTTAAATGACTTGATTTATATATTTTTTTTAATCAAATATCAATTAAGTGTTAAAATAATGTTAATGTTAATAATGATTACATCAATTTAACATTCGAAAACTCTTTTTGTTTTGTAAAAAGTTAAATACAATATTATTGTTTAATAAGAAGTGTTAGAGTGTCACCAATATACCAATTTTATACGGTATTGCAGTAAATAGTTGTTAATTTCAATAATGAAATACTCGTATAACATAATCATTAATCACTTTTACGAGAATCAAAACTAGAATAAATAACGAGATAGTTAGTGCGAAAACACAAATGGGTGAATACGGCAGTGTGGCGGGTGTATACGTATTTTGTTTTCATCTTCTGTAATCCTTTAGGCATGGGAAAAAAATGTAAAAAAATCAAGGTAATATATTATACTTTATACTGTTGTATTGAATTAAAGCAGGAGATATATTATTATCATTCCAAAGATTTGATTTGTAGAAGATATCGTAGATGTAAAACGCATGTTATTTAAAGTGCTTTAAAATATGCATAATATTCTATAAAATTCTTTTATTTCCATCAGATTTTACAGCTCATGGAAATTATTAAATTTATTTGGAAAATCCACTGTTTACGATAGTTTTCAAATCTAAAGTTTAGTAATTTAAGATGAAAAAAGAAGTCTCAAAAATACATTTTTTTTATAATTATTATTATTGAAATTCTGTGAACATGATGATTTTTACAATTAGTTTATTTTTTTTTTTCTTTTATGGTTTACATTGGAATAAATAAGTTACATAAATAGAGAACAGTTAAGAATAAAATTTATATAATAATGTTATGAGAGTGGTTACAAATATTCGGATTCAGATTCAGATCCAGATGATGATGATTGTGGAGCCCAAAACTATAAATATCGAATTATACACGCTAAATCAGCTATTATTAATTGAAAAAGATCAGGGGTTTGACTTTTGACTAATATAGAAAAAAACTTCTTACGGTTTATTTGAAATAAGCTTAAATGACTACACATAATACCATTTATACTATGATGAAAGTACGACATTACGTATCTTTTTCATAAAACAATCACATAGCTTTTACTACATTTATTTCAATTTAACTTGCAATGTTGGCAATGATAGTCTCACTGCTGTGCTATCGTGACTCATTCGTACTATAAGCCACATGGATTGACAGCAAGAATTTTAATAGATAGGGTATATTATTGTCTATTTTGAAAAGTAACACATGCGCCATCACTATTACATTCTTACCTTATTCTTCAGAACTGAACGTAAATAGTTTCACAATTGGAATTTTTTTTAACAGCAAGTGTTTCTTTAACCACTTTGACATTTTTCCCATTCCTATAAGACACCTCGAAAACATATACTATTATTGTCTATTGATAGATACTACAAAAATAACCTTCAAAATTCCTTTGCAAATCTTAGGGATGTATGTATAACTTTTTGGTAAATTTTCTATAAACAAATTTACTGCCTATTGAGTCTTCACTTAAACTTATGTCTAATAATACATCCGTAAGTGAATAATAGCTGTTTTTATTTAAGAAAATTAATTTTTAAGACTATTATGATTTATGAGTATTAAATAGAATATAGTGATGTATATTAGACAGTTTTATTAAAAATTAAGATTTCAAAAAGCTTTTTCTCAGAACATATTAACTTTTTGAACATACGAACGTCAACATATATTTAGTGATATAATTGATATCAACTATTCGCTCATCTCAGGGAGTTTAATTTATATATCACACGTGTGACTTTCACACGGGTAAAATATTTTTCTTTGAGGCAGTGTCGTAAATGTTACACGTTCGTACGACCGTACGGACAATTTATGATTCAAACGTATGGAAATCGTTCGTACGGCGTATCTTCAGGTGTATAATATATAAATGTAGGCAAAACTAGAGTTGTACATTTGAGTGTGACATTTCATATTGTATGACTTTTTTTTTGTCGTCACTACAAAAAAGGGGTTATATTTACAAATTCACTTGTTCAATGCATATTTTTCAACTAATAATAATATTGTCGTTCATATAGAAGGTATTTCATATGTATAGAATATAGATAGTTACCAAAGTTACTTAAAGTATTACTAGTAATTTTACTGAAACTATAATTTATTGTCAATGATAATCTAAAATATGAATTATTACCCATGTGGCCATGTTGTGATTTAAAATCTAGACTATAGAAATAACGTTTGATAAGAACATAATAATTATCTCAAAGACCTATTTTGGATACGACTTGCAGTTTTACTTAAAAATAAAATTAAAATCAAATTTGATGCATTATGTTAATCATTAATTTATAGTAAATTAGGCAGTTCTTTTTTGACATTAGACGTGTCTCGGCACATTCAGCAAACTTAGGTAATTTCCGAAGTTCCGCATATGTGTAAAAGTTGCTTATTTAGATAATTATCTGGTTTTTGGCAGATTTAACTAAATAAATCGAACAAATTTTTTTTTTCACTCCTAAAAACGATGATTGTATTCACCGCATTCTAAAAACGTGTTCAGTAATAGGGACGATAGTACAATACTCGTATGATATTAATTATTAAGCTACCTATATTTAATTCTATGATTTTGAGTTTTCGAGACAATGAGCGTTAAAAATGTTGCAATTTTTATTGTGATTGAAATAATATATATCCTACGATTTATCGCATTTATAATTTCTAGTACAATGCGTAAGTTACGCGAATTAAAATAACAATGAAAAAATTGGTCACCACCGTAAATAATACAGTTTGATCGTTTGATCCACATGAAGTATCAAAATAGAACAAACACGTACCTACCTACTTCAAGCGATAAAGCAATAACAATAAAATAATCATAAAACGTCTGTACATGATGTTCAAACTAAAAGCTGCGTACGAACTATTAATGTTAATACAAATTAATATCTTGTAAGTCATTTCTTCGGAATCGTTGGACTCGAATAAGGCCAAAATAATTCCACACCCTCATCCCGAATATTGTATTTTTAAACAAAAAAAAAAATAAAAAAACAACCATAATTACTTATCGTGCGCGTTAAAAGAATACTTTGGAATAAAAATTAATTTCGTAAAATTTAAGTTTTACGCCACAATACCTAACTCATTGGCGCGTATGAATATTTAAATTTTAATCCATTTTTGCCACGTGGCCTAACTTGTACGCGAGTTACTCAACATAATTTATTAAAAGCATACGTATCAGCCAACGACGTTTTAAATGTTGTATACTCTTTTCGATACATTGCACAGAAAGCTTAAGAATTATATTTATTTATTTATTTAGACGGGCGGTTTGCTCAATTACAATATAAATAAATGAATAGTATACAAAAGATTTTGGTATTAAACAGTTTAAATATGTACTAAAAACATTAATTATGTTAAATCTAATTATAGGAGCATTTAGAATTATACTATATTATGTGAACTAAAATAATAGAATGGCATGTAAAAAGTACTAAATTGTTTAATGCTACAACTAGGAATGGAGAAATTTAACTTAGCAAGTATATAAGAAGAATAATTGTTTTCATTAAGTACTTACACAATTTAAAATAAATGCAGATATTTAGTTTTATTAGTCTTGTTTCTAATGATTTTAGATTTAAAAATGTCTATTTTTTAAAAACATATATATATATATTGCAATTAGACAGTTAGAATATTATGATAGATTGTATTAAACGCTTTTGAAAAATCTTGTTTCATTCATTTTATTTATACAATTTTATTTTCTTAAATATTACTAATTTTCTTCCCTTTCGGAATCTATACGTAATGCGTTTATACAAAATATATGCGAGAACCTTGATAGTAGATATTTTGGTATAGGAAAAAGAAAAAGAAAAAAATACTTCAATTTTTCCCCTCTCTATATACGTATACGTTTTAGGTACAGCCACACAACGTCCTATGTTGTGTAGAGGTACACAATATACAAATACTCGCTCGCTTCACAATATTTTATCACCATTCGTGGTCCCTTTTATTCATACCAAGGTTTTTTCCACATTCTATTCCACCGGCTTCATCAATTTTATTTTTGTGACTACCTGTAACATGTATCCAACAACTTTAAAACCTTTCTCAAAATCTCGATACATTCACTCAATTCGCCTTTTTTATAATATCGCTCCTATAAGCTTATATTCGCAAGTGTTTTCCTTGGGTTGAAATTAAAATGCATGCTCACTTGCAGTTGTACCAATAAAATATTTATTATTATATACGTCACTGAAGATATACTATGTAATCAGTGGATTTGATAAAAACTAATGAATAAGTGCAGTAAAGTTTTCTGTTCACAGGGAATAGGATTCCACGAAAACAACAATTGTTTTACTGTAATTTTGTATCGAACGCGCGGATTCATTTCAGATAATGATATATACGTATTAAACGTCACGTGCAATTATATGATTTATTTATAACATTATTTTGTTTTTGATGGAATGTTTCATCAAGCTTGTACATATTGTTAATATTATACAAAACATACCGTTATCTTTGAAGAATTTGAAGATTTTTACACATAAACTCCGAGAACTGGAAGGCTAAGAAATACTATTTATTTGGAATATATTGTACATTATTAAACACGTAATAATAAAATTTATTATAAGTGTATAATATTATAATATATAATACATAGGAACTTAAGTTTAAACAAATGTTCATAAAAAATATATTCGTTTTAATGTACACTCAGTGATAAATCAAATAATATCTGTATAGAACATTATTTTCGACGTCGTATTGTAATTTTAGTACAACGAATATTCGTATAATAATGATGTACCTATATATTCAATTTATTCGAAAAGTAAAAATAATTAATAATGGAATAACAATACATGGACACGTAGATAATGTGATATTCTATATAGAAATATCTTGTACTACAGAAGTAGATTTAATCAATATGATGTTCATTTTAAAATTAACTGAGATTCTTTGTCATGGATTTATGATTAAAATCCACATCAAATTGTTTAATTATTCTACAGCTTATTCCATTTTGAATTATTGAGTTTTTCATTGTATTGGCTTCAATAGAACAACATTTTACATTTAATTATACCGTATATAATGCGTCTGACAGTATTTTAATGGCAAAGTACATTTAAATATATTCTATCTTTCTGTAAAAAGCGTTGAGCGCTTTGTCAAGTTCCACACAACTACATATTAGTTAGTTTTAAATTTTTAATATTATATCTTAATAGTGACATCAATTCGAATCATTATCATGCCAACATAATAAATGAGATGTTATGAATTTTAATCTTATGGTTACGTAACTATAAGTATCAAGAATGGTCTTACGGCTGGTGTTAAAAAAAATGTTAAACGTGCACATTATTACAAAATTAACAATATTCCTGTTTTATTAACAAATATAATGATTTAATTGGAGATTCCATAAATCATACGAATTTGGATTTGACGCCGTGACAAGGATATATGGAACTACGTAAAATACCCTAGAGGCCGGAATCAAGTAACGAGCTAAATTCTCACATTAATTCAGTCATTTAGTTATAACATGGCTAGGTAGTAAAATCATTGAATGACGCAGAATGTAATTTTTAAAATAAACCTAGGTAATATATATTAACTGACTTTAAATAATTTTTATGTATTGCGATTAAATATAATTTCCATGAAATTGAAAAACAAATGAATACAATAATTACAACCCATAGGCAATAGTAGTTCGTTTATGGGATGTACATCAAAACTAATTGTTAAAATATACTGCCCAAAATCGTTTCGGTGATACACGTAGTATAGTATAGTTCTACCCACGTATAATTTCTCGTCGAATGTCGTTACTCAAAACATCTAATCGTTTAGTTATTTTAACACTGGTCTTTTACAATTTTGTTGTTTTACCATATAAAAACATTCCATTATGCGGATTTAATATTTGATTTATGTGTTTATGTGTGCACGTCCACGCGTTTGTTCACGAATATTCAGTTCCATGCACACATTCGGCGATTTTTGAAATTCACTATTGAATAAAATGTACACTCGCACGTATAGTGGTTGAAAGTGAAATGATATTGACATATTGTATGCACTACATAGACTGCGCGTAATGAAGTTCAATTAGATAACAATAACATTTTGGGACTGATTGTGATAATTCATTCTTATTATGCGTGCTAAATATTGGTATCAAAAAAATTTCGGAATCCCAAATATTTCATTTCAAGGAGGGGTTGGCGACACGTACAAATCAGGATAATACATTTTGCTAGTACACAAACAACAATTGAGTTTTGGAACCAATCGTGCGAGTTTATGCTAATTAAGTGATATAAATATTTAATGAAAAAAAAATGTAAAATTGCAATATGGAGGGGAGTAAGAGATACGTCAGTGGAATTTCTAGACTATTTTATAAAGGGCACGACGAACTTCATACATTATATACCAAATAATTACCTGGCTTCACTTGGGGTATGTAATGTTTTATAGAACATCCGGCATAGACATGGTTACAAAAAATTATGTTATAATGGTTAAAAAAAAAAAACCATTATAAAATTTAAAATTTCAAAATGTCGACTTTTAGAAAAAAATAATATTTAAAATTTTTGTTGAAATATTTATGTATAAATTAATAAACATAAAAGTAATGTTTATCATTAATAATTATATAATAATAAAGTAAATAAAGCGAGAAAAAATAATTTTCAAATAATAGGTACTTTACATGTCATTTACGGTAGGTAGGTAATAAAATAAAAAAATAGCTTGTAAAAAGCTAATAATAAAAAAAAAAAAAACAGTTAAATACAAATGAAATGAAATTAAATAAAATTATTTTTATTTTATATAATAAGTAAAATTTTCGTTTAGTTCTACACATCACGTATTTTTAAATTGTTTTATTAAACTACAACACTAATTAACTACAACTTTTATAACAGTAAAAGTGACATATTGTATTAATTACTATCAATAACCAGTAATTCATTTGCATTAAAAAAAACATTAGCTATAGATAAATAATCATAAAAATTCAATATTTTGTTATCATGCGTAGGTAGTACAAAATACTAACAAGTACGGATCCAGAAGGGCCACCTGCCGACCTACCGCCATATAACATCGAGATAACAATAGGTACATTGGTTTTATTTGGAAGTGATAATTTTTTTTTTTTTGGTCAGATATCATATGATTTTTACAGTTAAGATACTTAAATTTATTTTATTGCGTAATATAAATAATAAATAACAATTTGAAGAAAATAAGGCCATGGGAATGACTGTCCCCTCTTCGGGATGCCACTGTCACGCGTACGTATTTACAGCTAAAGTGTTCACCCTGTTGAAATTATCTGAACTGCATTGGTGCGATAACGGATAAATATACAAATGATAGGGCCGTACAACACTAGGAGCGACACTCGTCGATTCAATGTGAGAATCGGGACATAATAATATGAATTATATGATTCTGATTTCTGATTTCATAATAGTCATAATACTATGAACAAGAATAACTGTCGGTACAAATGAGCGCTTCTTGTTCGTCATGTGTACATGGTTTGATGATCAATCGTAGTACGTTGATTTTATTGCTGTCAAATATTGAACTATTATAGGATAGGGAAGCATGCTGAACACGCGTTAAATTAATTAAATTAGGCAATTAATCTTTAATCATCGGACCAGATTGTCCACGACGTGCTCGACAAATTTAGGGTTTCCTCCAAATGTTTTAGACATCTTGCGTGATTAACAGCGTGTGTTCCAGATCGATACGCACGGTGATTTTGATTACAATAAATAAATAGTTGAATTTTTTCAAATGCTTCCATTTCACACTGCAACGTGCGCTTAACGAACTCGAAAATGAAATGGAAGTAGGTAATTTTGTGCATGTCTTACTGACTACTACGATTTCTTTATGGTTATTTTCGAATTTCACTGAATAGTAAAAGATACTCAATATAGTTCCCTGCAACATGGTACAATACCCAATAATAATTGATAAGTTTCAAACGCGTACATCGTACACCTTAGTAGCCCGTGATTCGTAGTGAATAAATTAATAATTTATTTTATTACACGTGTAAAACTGTATCATCTAATACCAAAATTAATTGTATATTATAATACTTACGATAAATATCATTATTTATAGAGTACGTAAACACACCGATAAATAATATCAGTGCTCAACGGATTTAAACGTATTTAATATTATATACATAGATCACTAGATTAGTAAGTGTTCCTTACGTATCACATTTACATTTATGTCTCAACACATTCAACATATTCCGTTTTTACACTTAAGAAAAATAAATCATGCTAATCGATGAATAAAAACACTGACTGATATTAATTAGCGGAATTAATGATGCTTACATATTGAGTAAATATTATTTACAAGCGGAATCCTGACTTTGATTTCTTTCCTCACGCACATCATAATGATGATTATCAATTTGAGCAACCGAAATCTCGGAAGTGAACATATTAATATTGTACATTAAAATGTTTGTACAATTTATTATATTTTGATTGTTTTGTCGATATATTATGTTTTTTCTCCATCTGAACAAATTGTATTAAACCGTCGTTATAATCAGCTGTATTTGTATTTTTAGTAAAAATATAAATTTCTAACGTAATTTGTTCAGTGGGATTTAGTGCTTCCTCGTTCCAGGTCAAATTGTATTTTGTATTCGTACTACCCACGATACCCTGCAGCATAGAAATTTAGTGGAAAATAAAAATATTTTAAACGAACGCTTGCGATCAACTCAACCGAAAGATTTGTGTGTAATGCAAATTAACTTTTAACTTATTTTCCGATTAATGGTCTCCAATGAATATTGTAGAATATCGAAAATCTCATCATTCAAAATAATGACACTTCGAATTATCCTTTTCCGGTTGCATGAGTGAGTCTAATTATAAGAACATTAAAAACTAATACCACACGGTCCATGTATGTGTATCCAAGCGCAGAGTGGTACAATTGTGTTTAGATTATTTTATTTTTGATACGTCAACAATATTTTAAATATTATTAATATTAGAATGAAGTTGTACATCGTTATGTATAATCTTTGCTACTGCATAAGCTCAAAAATATGTCTAAGCCACAAATAAATGTATGTATTAATCATTATGTTGTTATAATATTATTAGTAAATTGAATATTATTGATGGTTCTATAGGTATTTTAATACACGTATATTATAGATTCTATACTCTATATTCTATAGTATAGAATATAGATTATAGAAGTATAGAGTATAGATAGATTACAGTTGTTACGAACTTGTAAAATTAAAAAAATGATGAATTTTAAACTCTTGAAACATTAAACAAAATAACTGTAAATTATTACTATATTATCGTGTGTGTGCCTGATTTAGAATAATTTATCTAATGGTATAACTAACTTAAAAAAGTTTTCAATCGCAAGCTAAGAGTTCAGTGTATATATTATGTACAAACATGTCGTTAATGAATCTTTAATTGCTCGCACTGTTCGTAGAATGTTTTCGAGATAAATATAGTAAAACTGAGGGACGAATATATTATAGTATTCTGTTAGTTCTCTATCCAATTGTATTGAAACATTTTACACAATTTTCAATTATTTGTTGATTTAAGCCTTGTAAAGTCTCCGGTGAAAAAGAATTGTACCATTTCAAATCATTCTATATTATTGTCAAGTATTTTCACGGTACTATGAACAGTCCAAAACAAACAGTCTCATTAAATTAAATTTTCAATTACATGTGCACGAAAGAAAAACATTGCACTAATCTTTGTAATATCATATTTTCTGGAACGAAAAATGTGAGCTTCGTATCTTTCGTCATCGCATAAATAATGTTCAGTAGAATATTTGATTTCGATTTTCGCTTTGATATTCAAAAATATATTTACTTCTTTTGTTTACGTTCATTGGCAGTGGTGTGTATTTAACGATGAAGGATAACTTGGTAACTAGTAAGATCTATAACAATTATCGATATCAGACAAATAATAACAGTACTATAATATAGTATAGAGTTGGCAAGAGAGAGGTGTGAAAGCTTCACCGGGCTTTCGTTTTAAAAAGCGCCTTTGAAAAAAAGATTTGAAATCAGAAAATTGAATTAAATATAATTGTCAAAGCTAAAATGTATTATTGTCTTTTAGTTTTGTAGTAATCGTGGTAATATTCCTTACTTAGTTAATAATTTTACCGTTATATGTAATGCGTTATTTTTATTTTAATTAATTATGCGGTATATGGTAGTCGGACAAGGTTGGTATTTTAATTGATTTAAACCTAAAAATCGGACTAAATCATACTTAGGTATGTAATTATAATAAAAAATGAAGCTTAGGCCCAAGTGAACTAGCCAAGGCTAATACCCGATAGTTAATACATACTCAATAATAATATTTTACCGTTTATACTGTAAGGTGTTACTTAATAATGTTGCGTTACGACTAAAAGTTTTTTTTTTTTTAATTTGGTTTAGCAATTTGCTTGTTTACAGCTGGATACGGAAAGTGAAATAAATTGGATTCAATGATTGATATTTATATTCTGGATTTGATCTTCGAAAGTGCGGTGGGACAATATTAACGATAATGATATAGTCGTTGACTCCCACTATGAATCAACTGGTCAGTAGTCATGCATCGTATTCGTGTGGTGCGTAGATCAACCGGGATTGGTCTTACAACCGTAGAAACGAAAAGTATACTTACATAGTGATGTACTGACGTCCTATGCTCCGATGACGATTGTAAAGTCTTTTGTAAGTACAATGTATAGGATTTGACGATAACACATTTTAGCGTAAGCGCATGTTTTGTGACCGCACACAAAATCCGGTACTTATCGTATTTTGTTCCTTACCAAGAGATCGAAAAAGCTCTTCTAGTACTGATAAGGTAATAATTGATGAAGTATCCGTAATGAATTGGACTATTAATAATTATAATAGATAAAAAAAAAGTCGGGAAGCCACCAAAATATTTATTTATTTTTTTTTATAATTATTATTTATTATAGAATAAATTGCCATTAATATCAGAATAAAGTTTGGCCTGATTACCAATTCTAGTTTTTCCTATATATTGAAAGATACTCATTTTAATGTATATACAGTGTGATCACTCTATACATATATCACTAAATATCTCAGCTGAATGTCTTTGGATTTAAATCTGATTTTTGGGAAGGGTATCAATTATTTTTAAATTATAAAGTTACAATATATTATTAAAAAAAAATAGAATTGTCTAAAGGGGAAAAAATAATATTTTTTAAGGAACTAAGTTTCCTAATATTTGTTTCTATATATACGTACATGAATGGAAAAATATAGCCTCTATTTATAAAAATAAATCCGTAAAACAATGCACGTGCACCGGTTATAAACATATGCGTAAAACCAGGTTGCTGGTTTATAAAAATATATAAGTATATATAATCGTATTATGTATTTTCGATTGTAAGTCGATTTTTAAGTAACAAAATATAAAGTATCGAATTTAAGTAAAAAAACATGATTGATTATTTGTAATTGATTTTTAATTTAACTCATCATTTTAAATTTGACGTATTAGTTTACAATGATGTGTGCTTATATTTTGTCTATCTATACAATTTCGACCAGAATGCTTCAATAGTGAAAAAAGAGACGATTTCTAATAGAAAATAATGTCAAAATGATGGGTTCGAGAAGTAATTTTTTTAGTTTCTCAACAGTTTTCCAAATAATTAGGAGAACCTCACACCCGCATGTGTTGTCTCCGTCTTACAAACGTACAGCATTGCAAATCTGCGTTCAGTAGAACTAATTTTGTGTTGTTAGGTGTAATATTAGAGTAATCTGAAATTATCAAACTTTAAGAGAAGTATTTTATCTGGGTTTTCTCGAAAGGTTTTTTTATATAATTTTAATTTTCAAACAAGATATGATTATGTAATATTTACAATCTAAAAAAACCCAAATCTCACATAAAAATTAAAACTTTGTAAAAAACCTTTCGAGAAGACACAGATATAATACACTTCCCTGTAGTTCGATAATGTCAAATTTCTCTAATATTAAAGCTAATAACATCTGAACTACTGAACGCAGATTTGCTATATTATATACACACGTTTGTAAGATTGAGACAACACATGCCCTCTTAAGAAAAATTACCAAATCTTCAGACTTTTAACAAATTCAAATATTTTTACGTCATAATTTAAAAAATAATAATTGTAGAAAATTGAAGTTTTCGCTGAATGCTAATGTTATAAAAATGTTTATGTATTATACATATATAGTGGTACAATTTGTACACATAGTGGAAATATCATTCCGTGTTTAACGTAGTATGATGAATGTTACGATATAAAGTCGGTGTAAAAAAAGTAATAAATAATGATAATAATAATAAAAGTTTTCGTTTTGATGAATGTTTGGTAATTCTCGTCAGTTAATTTTTCTTTCAACTTTCGTTAAACTTTCACATAAAGTTTAGAACGGAAATTAACTAACGAACTAAACGAACTGAGTACGACAACGAAAACGAAATGTGTATTACCTAAACATCTTTCAGTCTTAAATCGTCCACGCTTGATTATAGTATAATAATATATATTGTGTATAGGTTTCTGCAGTATTGTATAACAAAAATACACATTGGGAGGTTTTTTTTTTTTTTTGTCAGGGATGAAAATATATCTACAGTACAAGTTCAAGTGGTGTAAGCATAAAGTAAAGTACTACTAGTAAAGTATAACTAGGTGGTTGTAGATTATCAATATTATCCGATGAACTGTAGACAAGTGACATTCCATTGGAATATAGTTAATGAAACGTACTGTATTGTAAGATTATTGTACCCATATAGTATATGTATACCAAATGATATATCTACGATGATAACGTAACAGTTCTAAGATATTCTAATTTTACAAAAATTTAAATTAACATCTACGTTTGTCGATGGCCAATTTAAAGTATTGTATTAGTTGATTTTACAAAAAAAAAATTTTAATTATTTTAATAATATTATACATTTATACATAGTATTATGTTCAATTTCGAAAATCTAACTATAGGTAACATCAATAGTTATTTGTAAGACATTACATCCTCCTATAATCTTTTATCATTTTCCACGTGTTATCTTTATGATAATAATTAATATTTATCTAGTTATAATCGATGGTAGATTTAATTTATAAACAATAAGTATATAGTTAAATAATATCCTTTAAAATACGTAGGATATTAAAGTTGTTTTGTTATTATTTAAGAAGTCTTCGAAACCACTTCAGTATCTCGTTAGCCGGTCACCGTCCTTGGAATGAGAATAATAATAATAATAATCAATTGGTCAAAGGGACCGTGATGATGAGAACTACGTGGACAATAGGGAGGAACTAGTCTCGGTAGAAAAAAAAAAAACAAAAACAAATATAACACAAGGCACTTACCGGGGCAGAAACGTCCTTTCACCTTTATGGACAATGGAGACGGCAACCTTCTCACCAAGTCCACACAATACGTGGACTCTACGATGCTGTCCGAGGACACTGACCTTGGGAACCATTCCAAAATGTCGTTCACGTTTATTTTTTCTTCGTCGTCTTCTTCTTCCTCTTCTCCTCCTTCTTCGTCTTCCCTGGGAACATCATTTCGATCATTGCTTTAAATAATAATAATAATTGTATTTTTCAACTGGTTCAGTAGATAAGTCATAACTGATCGGTCCATTCCCTTCGGACATCTCGAGAAACCAAATACCAATTCAAGCTTTTCTACAAATTATGTGTGCATATTATATAATATAAATGCATGCACACATCATACACACGTATTCATACGTAAAATGATCTGTAATTATATTTCATTTATACACTTCAGTAATTAATAAGATTTATATTTTACCATAATATAGAGTATGAAATCAATACATAGATATTTATTTAATTCTTTATGTAATTTGACTATTGGTGAAACCGGAAAATATACCACTTTCAGCAGGTCAGTTTAGTGCATACACCTATACAGCTTATGTTAAATTATTTTTTTTATTATTATTTACTATTATATTCACAAACATAATTTTAATAATAAGTTACTTTGATGAAATATTTATTTATTTTTATAGGAAGAACGGATTAAAGATACCTTCCAGCGTAAGCACTTTCACACGTTAAATGGATATATGAGTATAGAATGTAAAAAAAAAATTTAAAAACAAAGTCGATTTTCGTGTCGCTTATTTAGTTTAATTTTTAGTATTATTATTATATAGATAAACTTAACATAATATTTCATTCTAAATGCATACAAAAATCTGGCATTAATTGTTAACTTTACGCCATCATTGACATCATTAGATGGACACGTACTTATATATAGCTATGTAGTTATATATTATGTTGTTTTTTATATTTAATAAAACATTATTCTACAATAATTCTAAAAATCGTATCATTATTTAAAGGTACCTAATTTAACTTTTACTTTAGCGTGTATATGGATATTTGGCCTTCAGCTCTAGAAAAATGCTAAAAAGTTTAATACTAAATTATCCAAAGCTTCCAAAACATTGCACTAACTACATAAATTATTAAATGCCTCTCATTCTTACGTCCTCTAACCATACTATTCATTATCAGATTTCAAAATTCAATTTTAAGAAGGAGCTAAATTTTATTATAAACGTTTTCATTCACGCATTCCTACTATCTCATCCTAATCTTCTTAATAGAAGTCTTACTATTCCCACGATTTCCGGTAACCGCTTCTAAGATGGTTATTAAAACAGATGTGATGTTGTTATCTGCATAAACCCATAACAAAATTAAAAAAGAAAAATATGAAAGTGTTACTGTTGTGTGGCTGCTCTCTTTAAACTTTGCATAATTTTTGTATAATTTATATTAAATTGTTTGTAATATATATTGTATATAATAGTAGTTATATCATATTTACTCATTGTGTCATAAAGAAACAAAATTGTAAATTTTATCAAAAAAAAAAAAAAAAATTGGTGTGTATGTAAGTTACAGAAAATCTAGTTTTGGTTCCACATTCGTCTAGTGACGATTGAATTGTAATTTAGTATTCTTTCTACAGGATTAAGGGGATATCTGCTCACTAATTATTCTATAAATATAATTAACATAAAATTTTTAATTATAATTTATAATAATATGTAGACATGTAGTTCAATAAATATAACTAAAACAAGTATAATAACAAGTAAATAACTTCCATGATACTTTTTAAGAATTAAAAAAATTAAAAATATGCCAACAGTTTTGTCATTTAAAAATGCATATAAAAACATCCACCACAACGCTAATACAATGCATGTAAAATAATTCAGTGTCGAAACGCGTAAAACATTTCGAACTATAATCGGCTTGAGGTCACACGTTGTAATCGATCCATAATACATAAATATAATATCACAATAATATAATGTATGGGTACGATTGCATTCGTCGAGTGCTTATATGAGTTGTGTGGTGCGTGCATATTATATAGTGGTACATATGGCTGGCAGCAGCGAGTGGTAGAACATCCAAACAACACAATATAGCAACGAAATCATTATAACATACGAATGCAATGTACATAATAAATACGCTGTCGCTGTTGTCGCCGGTGAAGCGTGAAAAAATGTATAGGCTTCGCAGAGTTCAATCTTTTTACTCTACGTAACAAATTTTTTTTATGGAATCATGAAATTCGTATTCAAAAATGTTTCTATCAAATTCTATACAAGGAATTGATTTTATAATATTACATAATGATATTTGCATTTCGGAGCTTTCGGAAAAATAATGTTTTGAAAACAGCGAGATAACATATTTTGACCGTGAACTATAATATTATTATAAGTTATAACGTTTCATATTATAATACTATTTATATTATTACTATCATTTTACATTATTATCAAAAGTATCATACAAAATCGTACATTATCTGCATTATACATTTTATTCATTCGAAATATGTTTTTAAGTGAAAAAAACAAAAAAAAAATTATATTTCCATTAATTTAAGAAAAAATCTTTTTCGAAGAACCGTTAAGTTCGTTTAACAGAGGTCCCGCTGTTGTACGTCATATAATATCGTCTGTATTATTGTTATATAACATTAAATGTCGGTCGACGAAACGCTTGCAGTGGCCCGGCGACACAATAACGATTTAATCGTAACCTCGCGTATGCACGTATAGACTCTTCAGCGTTTCAGGTTTTAATTTATTCCGAGAACCCAGGACCGCGCGCGCACGATTACGCGACCGAAGGACTCGTATTATAATATGTAGTATTGAACCCCTTATCTCAGGCTCAGCGTTTACCGTATAATATGTAGGTACGCGTGTAATGGTGAACGTTGTATTACTATATTATATTACAATATAGTAGTGGTTTGACGTTAATCCCCGTGGCCGCGTTTGGCGTATAAATCGTAATAAATTCGAACCGGACCCATTACGATAATATTTATACTATAATTATATATATATATATATATATATATATATATATATATATATACCTACTCGTATATATCTACCAACAACAAATAGTAATCACAACACAATGTTATATATTATATAGAGTCGCGCTCGAATAGTTTATATTATTAGATGTGTATACGTGTGGAGTTCTGACGACGAACGTATAAAGTGTCCGGTGGACCTGTCGTGACGGAAACGATGACGGTCATCGCGACGTGCGAGTTGAAAATTAAACCGATGAGATAATATTATATAGTGTCGTCGAGACGAGACAGCGCGCCGTAGTGCGTGTATAGAAGGATTTAACGCAGCGTAGAGACGGAATGAGATTGTGGTATAGGGAGTGAGAGAGAGAGGGCAGTAAGGTTGAGAGAGTGGACGATTTACACAGGCGTGGTTTAAACCAAATTTCACCGACCAAGTCCACGACGATGACGTCTTCAACGCAATGTTATCGGATTTTGTCCTCGTCGACTTCATCGGAACATATAATATTACGTCTACGACGTAGATTCTACGTGCCTGTAATAATATCGTGCTATTGTTATATTTTATTTTGTAGAAACATCGTAAACGCTTGACTCTGCAGGATTCCTATTAAAATCCGATAAACGCTCTGTGATGGCGGTAAAGTACGAGCTTTCAACAATTCGATTTGGATAACATTTTTTTATTTTTTTTTTTTTGTTTTTAAACAGTCCGTATGAATCTTCCATATGTCAATCAATGTGTTTTTTTTTTTTTTTTTAGATTTTCTCAGTGGTTTTCCCATATGGAGAAAAAACTGGAACGGAATTTATTTGAAATCAATTCTAAATTTTCTCCTGCAACCTCAAATATTTATTAAAATAAAGATGAAGAATAATTTTGAGTACTACGGCTTGAAAATAACCCAAACTGCTCTGCCTATGGACATAATATAGTAACATTATATCCGTATGTATCGATAAAATTGCTGTTTAAGCTGACGCGTGAAAATATTATAACAATCACATACCTCATCTACAGTTTTCAACAACACACACGCATTTACACATACGTACAGTTGGCGCTTAAAGTGCCGGGGCGTACCTCTTAAGTCTTAAGTGTTTATAAATATCTCCTTTATAATTTTTTCGAAAACTTTACTAAAACGCTCATCCGTTCGGTCAAAATAATTACTACAGTAAAAATTACTCATTAGGTATAATAAGTTTATGGTAAAATGTTTAAAAAAATTGTTTTATTTTATAATTATTAATATCTTCTATTACATCTCATCGGTGGTCGACCGTATAGATGAGATTCTTATACTGAGAAAAAGTGTTTTACAAACAATACTCGTATATTATAGACTCATATAGAATAATATTAGTCATGCATAATTTATTATTTTTTTTTACTCTTTGAAACTTACATTATAAATAACACATTTGCCTTTGGTCATTAATTGATAATTTACTAAAATAATTTATTATATTTTTTTATAACTAATTTGCAACTGTGTGGATGGATACATGAAAAGCTCAAAATATAGAGGTATATATATAAATATAGAAATCATTGTCCATAACTACCCTACGGTTTTTACGTACTGCATCTACGCTTTTTTGCATCATTTTGTTCAGAAGCCGTGGGCGCTAAAACGATTCCTTATGACAAGATCCCTATGAGAACGAACGTAAAACCGTAGGTTGGTGACAAAAATATTATTGATGCTCTATAACGTGTTTTCGACAACGAACAACAACAACAACAACAACAAAAACAAAATGAATACAACGACGACGTGACGACGTCCCTTGTTTATTAAGTTCTCGTGCAGGCACATATTCACGTATGTGACCGACGACCTTTAGCAGATGGCTGAAGTCTTGGACAAGGTTATAAGAAGAGAAAAACGAAACAGGAATAATAAATTTTACCGAGAGAACGACAAAGTCTAGAACATTAATATTTTATTTGTAATTTGTGTTATTAGTATAATTCATATTATTATTAATATTTATAATTTATTTTTTACACGTGTGGTTAGCGCATGCTGTACTGTGCTGTTATAGGTTCAACTGTACAGCGTCTTGTGATAATTAGAATATGAAGAGAAGAAATTCGATTGTTCTCTTTTTAATAAATTAGGATTAATTTTTCATAAACTAAAAATATCTATGACTTTCATAATTTTATTTATTTTGTTTTTATTAAAACATAAAAACATCTGTTGTGTGCTCTCGTTATTTTGTCGAAAGTTTTTTTTTTCAGTGTTCATATATTCATACAAACAAACGTGAACTGAGAAAAAAAACGCACGAAAATATTACATTACTTTTTTCCATTATGTTTCATACGTAGGCATATGTTCGAATATTCGCAATTATGTTTCAGTGTTATATGCTTTAAATGTTTGTAATCTATAGTACTAAATACTAAATGGATATGTTTGATAGAGGACATACACATCGGCATTTATTTCGTTTAGTGATGGTCAAATAAATAATCTTTCTTTCATAATTTATAGTTTTATTCTATTTTGTTAACAATTATTTTTACTACGAAATAGTGCGCATTTCCGTTTCAAGCACGTGACTACATTTTCTTTGTGATCACCGCGAAAACCCAAATGAGATGAGTTCACAAGGTTATATTTACTCTATATGATTATTGTATTCTTATAAGGTAAACTGTTTATAAACAACTACCTGTTGTATTACTTAGATATACCTATATTTGTTTTCATTATTAATAATATATACTAATATATTTATATTATACGCAGTACAATAATTATTAAAGATCATAATGTAAAAAAGAAAAAAACAATGATGACTGTTAATAAAGGATAAGGCAGAAGAAAATTGACTCACACCGAAGACCCCAATGGAGTGATATATTTTACACTAAGTCCGTCTATCAATTTCTTTTTCTAGCGTCACGATGAGTTACATGGGATTTGTTTAGAAGTGAAGCGTTTACGACGGAAACGTTTTTATAGCTGTTGAATCCTCTGCCTGGTTTTTACAACATGAAAAAGCTAGTTAATTTAACGTTGGAGCGCAAAGGTCTTTGCGGATTAATTCGTTAGTGATACACTAAGGAACCGCCGCCGTTGCCATTCTGTTACGATAAAATGCAGGCATATAGCTTGTAATATATTATGTACAATGATAGTGTTGGATCATTTCGTATTATATTGGTCATCTTAGGACCGTATATGAACTTAATAAAAGTTTATCCTTACAATGATTTTCTTTGCTGATAATTTTCAAGTAATTTTTAATTCATATCATTGAACGTTTTAAATAATTACTTTGTATAATTGTTTATGGATGTTTAGAGATATTAATATAACAAAATAGTATTGAATATAATAATTAATAATGCTATAATTTATACATTTTTATTTTATTTTTATTTTTTATTTTATCAACTCAATAATTTACTTTGTTTGCATGTATGGATGGAACCACAAATAAAATATAAAACATATTATACATGGAAAACGGTTCATCTAAATATCCCGATTAATGAGATGATAATATGAATTACATTTCTAATGTAAACCAGTTCATTACTAGGTTTTACATTTTTCTAGACGTGCACAAAAAAATGGCACATTAGTTTAGATGGAAAAAAAATTGCTAATCAAATTTCAGGTTTCTTTTTGAAACTTTTTATCGAATTCATATCATCCAGAGCTTTTGCTTTTTGATAGAAAATATTGACGTTGTTCAATGTTCATTCATCGTCTATAGAAGTACAATTTTGGTTTTCATATTGTGAGCAAAAGTACTTGGAGTTAACATGATGAGCGAATTCGCTCTGGGTTCTTACTCAACTCCCGGTTTTTAGTGGTATTGCAGTTTAAAAGGTTAACGATTTAAATGAAAAATGTATTTTATTAACATATTTTATGTGGAAAACGAATATTTTAGGAAGCGGCGCAGTGTTAACCATTCATTTTGTTTCGCTCATCTCGGTCAGGATTTAGTCCAGTGGAAATTACGTTTTAAGTAGCTTCTCTGGGATTGATGTTTTTTTATTTTTATTTTTTTCTCATTTGAAAGCGATTAATCGGTGTGTTTTAAAAACCACTCTGAGTGGTAGTACTTCCGTTTGCTGAGAATTTTGCCTGCGCTTTATGTTTAGCCAGTTATAGTTATAGAACGGATTTCCTCGTAAAACAAAAGGAATTTAAAAATATCTACCTTTCGAAATAAATTCAATCTACATTCAATTTCCGATCAAAGCTTATGGACGTGAAACTTTCGGGGCACGTCTACTATATTATTCTTTCTACCAAAATACATATATACTTAACACACATGTTCATTGTAAAATCAATAGTTTCGCTTAGAACTTAGAACTTGAAATACCGTAATTCTTATATAGCTATGGATATATTGTGATATTGTGATAGCACATAAAATGTAATAAAATATTTTTATATATTACGTCGTCGCTGGGTACTAAAATCGGTGTTTATAAATTGCGTGCGAAAATCATTATGTAAGTACTAGGTTGAATTGTGTACGTGCTTTTCCCGTGACAGAACCGAATGTGTGTGTGATTTTATGTTAATATTTATTTATCAACATTTGTTTTAATACTTATGATAGGTACATAAAAAATACAAAAATTTTTATTTTAAATTTTAAATAAAAAGTAAGTCAAATATAATTTAAAAATTTAACTGGCAAGTTTTTATATGACAACTTTTCTACGAATTCCAAATGGATTATAATCTTATCTTTTTACTGACTTATAATTGCATTGATTTAATCTTCATTCTCCACCAACCATGAATTATAATTGTGTCTATTCTCAGCTAGGCATTTTAATTTTTTGTACATTTTCCAAAACTTTCGAAATTGAAAAGTATTTAGATACGAAAAGTGGAACACATTATTGAGTTTTTTTTATGAAACAATTCACAAGAATTAGTAGTATTTGCACATTATACTGTTAAAAAACTTGGCCCATTTTAACGGTAGAAATGTAAAGCTTTGTAAAATTTAGCTTTTTTTCAAAAAAGTCAGAAGAATCCTGTAATTTTGAATTATTTCATGATTTTTTTAAAAAAAGATAAAAAGATAAAAATAAAGAAAGGATAACCTAAAGAATTATTTAAAAATTTTCCATTTTTTTATTTTAAAAATCTATACTTAGAAATTTAATTTTTATTCATATATTTTATCCCATGTAAAAACGAGAGTTTTTATAAACTATTTCCGAAAAAATCTCCGAAATCAGCGTAAATTATATGTGATGTAAATATTAAATCGATTCACCCACTTTATTTAATAAACCAGAAAATACACCTTTATAAATATTGTTGTAGTTTTTCCTTTTAATAAAAAAAAACTAGAGGTGTATAATTTCAATTTTAGCATTTAAAAACCCTCATTACATATAAAAATACATTGAATTTATTATATAGTTGTACATTTTTTTCTAAAGTATAAACTATAAAAATATAAACTAAAACGATCGGTGAAAACTAGTCACTTGTTAAAATTTTTTAGCACGCATTTCGAAATTGTTATTGGAACGTAATTCAGATAAAGTCAAATAATATTTTTTCGAGCTTTATCAATAACTCCAGTCCCAAGCTACTTTTAATATTTAATATACCCGACGATTTAAAAATAAGATAAATTAATATTTTCCGCTTACATACTTCCGCAATACTTCTGTCGCGTAGTTAGACGAACAATCCCACAATAATATAGATTATAAAATTAAATTATTAACTGCAATGTTCAGAGCTCCAGAGCGTATAATACAAAAAAAAAAAAAATGTAATCTTGATAAATTTAGCAAACTTTATTTCTTTCAATATGCTTATTATATATTTATATATTATGTCTCTAAAGTATATGCTAACAAATATAAAGTATAGTATTACTTAGATATATAATGTTCACATTGTACCATTACTAATTTTACTTTTAATAACGTAAAAATGTTTACTACGTCTAAACTTTTAGTCTTAAAATCCGTCCTTGAAATAAAACCTTTTTCAAAAAACTAATTTGTTACATAGGTATTATTTCAGAAATCATAATGGGCTAACCGAGTCAAATGTTAAATAGTTTTTTATTATAATAATCAATAATCATACTTAGCTAATTGTATAATTAATATTTAATAGTTAGTTTATAAAAACAATTTCCTATACAAAAGTATTCAGACATCTCATGTAACTAAACAAATATTATGTAAATAAAACCGAATTTAAATTTAAATTTTAAAATGTTAATATTTTATTCGTTAGAAATGATGAACTTGATAACATCTAATTTAAAATTTACAATCAAATTTAAAACATTTCTCATATCGTTTGGTCATATACAGTCGATCAATATAGGAATATAAATTGTGTACGCTATAATACACCTATGTCCTATGCATAGTTTATTTTTCTGTAAAAATATATATGTGTAAGTGTGTAACTATCTAAAATTAACAAACACAGAATTTAGTTTTATATATGTAGTCAAAGTAGATACAAAAATATATTGTTATTGTTCTTGGTATAACAACCTACGTATACTGAAATTTATGAATACAGCGAATAATAACTATTAGTTAAGCAGTCTCTATTAAACTATGGTAAAAAAATGAAATATTTAAATAAAAAATAAAATAATCTGGAGTAATTATGACATGATAATATTATGATTATATTTCAAACAAATCGGTATATTTATTAATTAATATTTTAATGAATAGCTTAAAGTTAAAATTATTTAACAAATTTAATGGAATCAATATTAGTAACATACAATATTTATATAAACAATATTAAGAAATTCGATTTTAATTCAGGTCGTTGTAATAATATAATATCTTAAAATAAAAATTAAAAGATTTTCATTTGAACAAAGGAAACGCATCTGAATTATTTTGAATATTATACTATAAGCGTCTAATAATATAACTTATTATGCTGACTCTGATCGATAATGATGTATAAATGACAAAGATGAAGTGTACTGGATGTTGTTAAATGAAATTATAAGTAGTATGCGAATTAGTCAACAATATATTTTTAGTACTAAGATTTAATAACACGTCATTAGCAATTAGAATGTTACGATAAAAATACCGCGCTTATAAGTTTTTGATTTTATGTTCAACTATATAACATGATATTGTAATTGGAAGAAGTGAAAATGAAAATAATGGAATACAACGTTTCAAACGGTTGAATAGCCTAACGACCACGATAGTTAGGGGTCCTAACGTCACCGAATGATCGATAAATTCTACTCAAGTATTCACGTGCCACACACATACATACACACACTTGAGTGTGCTGAATACTTCTGTGATAATACACTTAGCTACTCGGTATTATATTATATACACGACCTTGTCCAGTTCTAGGCGAAATGTCTCGCTAAAAAGTTTTCTTCCACTTGGCCATTTTCCATATATAACCACTGACGTTTAGTAATAAAAACACAGTCTTCAGTTCAAAGTTGTATTTCCAACTACAACGAATAACAATTATAATAAAATATGGTTCCATATCAATGCATTAAAATGCATCTATTTCGAATATTATTTCGATACATTGTTTTTCTTATCCAGTGATAACAATTAATATTTACAATACCAGATTCCTTTAAAATTCTACGTTTTATTTCAGGTTTTATATATTATGTATTATGTAATAATATTTTATATTATATTTCAATTTGCTCTGACATACATTTTCCGAAACAACTCGAAATTTATACATTTTATAATTCTTTCATCATTTTCTTCCCACTATGTGTAAGATTTTCCTAATTTATGTGATATTTTATTTATGTAATTAAAGAAGGCAGCTATCGCAATTTATTATACATTGTTCGTAGTGTATAATTATTGTACTATATTATTTCAAATATACACGTGTACGTATTTGGAAATTTATAATAATCCTCGAAATTATAAAATAAATTTTATGCCATCTTTTATTTTATCTAAAATCGAGCGAACGGCTTTTTTGTCCGTATGACACATATTATAGAGCCTCGTTTTTTTTTGTTTATTTATTTTCACCAACAATTTTGCGTATTTCGATAGTCTTAAATTATGGACCAAATAGATTTCAGTAATAATATTTTTCGTATTAGGTTTTAAATCAACGAGATTTATTTTTTATTTTTATTTGGTTCTGTAAGTCTTAAGACAAGCAAAAGTCAATTTCTGTACATTTTATTATATTTTAAAACCCCTTCACGGCAGGATTGAACTGATTAAAATTCATGTGGCAATATAGTATAGCTATTTATTGTATCTATACCACGAAAAAAGACGGACATACTATTATATAGCAGTGTGCGCACAACGTTTTTTTTTCTGGAATCCATGGGAAAACTTAATGGCGGTAATTAGTATAATAATTTTTAGTTATAATTAAGGGGGAGGGGGAACACGTCCCGTCACATTATGTTTTTCTTTCGGTTAATTAATCGTCTACAACGGGCACAAAGTCACGTTTTAGCCACTGCATGCAGTTAACTATATTGCTCTGCCCCAGCCGGGGGTTGATAGTGGACAGACAAATCGTTTTTGCCACAGCGTAATTGTGTGCGTGCGTGAGTGCGTGTGTATACGTATTCCATGCACGTTGAGATAATATTGTTATCGTCTAAAACTACTACGGCACAAAGCTTCAGGAAAACCATCACTGCCAAACACTAATATAATATTATATGGTTGACATATAGTAGCTGGACCGTCAAAGATTTGCCTTATGACGGTCGGTGTGACACGCAGCTTGTACCCAATACGGATCGTCCGTTAGTGCTCTATGCACTCCAGGTACCTACTTCAGGCCACCACTATAGGTAATTTGATTTCACCGATACGACGACGACGACGACAATAGCCGGTGAACGTTTATACAATGAAAACGTGGTCATTCTCCTTGCGTCCCTATTAATATTACTGTCGTAATTCAATATATTCAAATGACCGCGTGCGCAATAATTCCCGCATCACGGTGCTCTTTCATCTAGCTAATGTTTTATAACAAAAGCGCACCGCAACATCACATCAACCCATCTCACTATACTGTCGTGTTCGTTCGTATCGACTGTTTTTCAATAACAATTTTAGAGAGCGGTATATAAGTGGATGGTAATATATGGCCAAAAACTATTGCTCGTACCGCGATGCTATCTTGTTGCAACAGAAATCACGAAACACTTGATTATTTCAACATTTCAGATCACTGTTTTAGCTAAAAAAAATGGGCAAACAATTTTGACACTTGACTCTGGGTGACTAGATCGGAAAACAGCCCCAACATTTTATAATCGACTATTAGTACATAATTGACAAGATTTTACGTTAATTTAATATCAAAAATATGTTTTTATACAAGAGAAAATTTAATACATATAATTTATCAAATTATTTTTTTTTCTAAATCATTTGAAAGGATTTCCACTTAAATTTAATTTCATTAAACAACAATATATATATGCATAAAATATTTATATAATAAACATCAAAAAGAACGATGAATGTATTTACACATATACCTACTAACAACAACGCCCTAAAAATGATTGTTCGTTGAAGTAATATTTTATTGTTTCAATAATTGAATGTTACATAAAAGTTAAACTCGATGCAATTTCTGATTCAAGATGGTTGTATTGTTTAAAAAGAAAAATGTGATTTAAATATTGTATAAATATATTAATGTATATCGTATATGTATATAAATATAACATTTATGTATGTATCGAACAGAAATAATGAAAAAAAGTATTTCTCATTTCAACTTCGAATAGTTTTCTGCATTTTAATGTTATATACATTATTAAAATAAAAATGTTTGGTATTAAAGTCGGCCATTATATTTTAATAATTACTCTTAGAACAACATTTTTACAAATCGTAGTGTTTTATGTATTTTTAAATGATAGTTTTGATTCAAAGAAATAATTAAATTATAAAATAGTATGCTATGATAGCATGATGTGGAGTAATAGATGTAGAAGACATGCTAACGTTGATAATTCAACATAATAATATATCACAGTAAGTGTAATAAATTACGTTTTGATTTTGAATATCTTGAGATGTATAAAAAAAATGTGTTATCTCAGAGGTAATGGGGAGATTATTATTAGTTATCACTTATCAGTTTATCACGTTAATATTTTGACTGTTAATGAATTTTGTTTATATAAATCACAATACGATACAATAACTAAATTCAAACGTTAGGTAAATAAAGTCCGATGTCCTGTATCTTTTTTCTAAAAAAACTCTCTCTATCAGTCTTTCCGATCCCATCTTCTCATTTTTCGTTGAACTCGTATGTAAATAGCAAACCAGTTTGTTTATGTAATAATTCTTAGATGATAAAATAAAAGTTGTTGCCAGCTACTGTAAATAATACGTAAACAGTTATTTCTGATTATACTTTTAATATCTGACAAACATACTTTTGACGTGTATATATTATATAATATACTATACGTTATGATATTATATTGATCGCACATACATCCTGAGGTTGACGTGATGTTCTGCGAAGATTGTGATTTTGGAATACAATAATTTGGAGTGATGATGATAGATCACAGCAGCCTGTATTGAGTAGAAATGGTAATGCCAAGAATTATATATTTTTCAAGTAGTTTGTCTTCTTCGGATTTTTTCTTGTATTCTTGTGTGTATTCTGACACGCTAACTTGAATAGTAATTTTCTATATTTTATTTCTTCAATATATCACGAGATAATATCTGTCACCGTATTGTACCGTACACCGATATACATTATATTAAATAACTCTTCTTTTTATCTCTTTACAACATCAAATATCTTTGATAAATAAAATCTAATACAGCTGACGTTTCTTCAAGTGAAATGTGTATGTAGTCTGCGGCTAAACTGCTAAAGATAACAACATTTTGTATAGTTCGTATGGATTAATATTTCCAACGTGAAATTGTTTACTTATTACATCGTTGTCGTGATCATTATTTCTCTATTATTATTATTTTTTAATATGTGTGTTCATAGATTTTAATGGTTAAAGAAATGCACTGACTACTGATATTGTTCTTACTTCTCTGCGGTTGTCACTACCCGGCTTCGCCCAAGTGTACAATATAATATGTGTATCACTATATACCAGGGGTGGACAACGTGACTATGTACGCGAGCCACATGTATTAATGCAATTATATCAAGAGCCAAATTATCTAATCTGTACTTTTATACCACAAAAGTAATACATACGCTAACATACGACAAACATATTAAATTACGAATTATGAAATTATAATAATTATATCGTTGTTATAATATAATCTGTGTTGAATAGTCCTGTTGTAAACACCTTAATTTGTTTGTAAAATATTTGTAACATTTTACCAATACCTATTGTGGAAGTTAGTTACGATGTCAATTTCTAAAATAGCGGTTAACAGCTGTACTTTATCATACAGAAAAAAAAATCAAAAGTTTGATTTTTGTAAATAAGATCGTGATCCACTTACGATTATGATGAGAGCCGCATGCGGCTTGCGAGCCACAATTTGGCCACCCCTGCTATATACCATCCCGTTACCGTACTCGTCTACATCCGTTTCCCGTGCCAATTCTCTCGTTTATTTTTTATTATTTTTTATCATACAATATTATTTTCACAACTAGTAAATTGCTTATAAGACTACAAGTAGTGTAAGTAAATAATTAATTTCGATTCCGATACTATAATACCAGTATATACGCAACAGTTCTATGAATAGTCATTGGCGATTTGGTCTAAATTTCTGTATGACTGATGATAGTTATAGTATTTGTTACTTTTATGTCTCTACGATCCAACATGGTCGCCGGATCGGCTTTGGTTTACGAGAACGTATATAGTATTATTGTTTACCTCGCCACACTACAACCACAATACCCGCTAAGTTAACTGTACCTACACCGCACGTATTTATAGAAATATTATAATATTTATAGCTGTACTCCGGATAATATATGTATTATTGATCTGTTCCAGACGTCTATGGCGCGTACAGTTTGGTTCCAAGTAGATAGATGTATATAATTTTCTCGCCAAAGAGTAGGTACCAAATAATATTAATTGCCTAGCATGCACGAACAACAAACCCACCAAAATCCTTTGATTTATTCCTCCCTCGGAATTTATTGCACCCGAGATTGGATTTCTTTAACATAACATTATCCCGGCAGGTGCGAATTAGTGATATTGTTCGGCCTGGGAAATATAAATAAAAGCGGCCTACAATAATATATTCTTTGTATATATATATTACAAAATTTGCTCTTTTATACAAAAATTATGTTCAAAACCGCCGACATAGTTATTGGGGGAGGGATGAAGGGGATAGATCCCCCCAGAGCCTTTTTTTTTTAATGTTTAATGCATTGACATATAAAATATAATATATTATAATTACGGATATAATCCACCATGTCCTTATCTTGGCTCTCAAATGACATCTTTCACCCATCATATTATCATACATTCATACAATCATACGCGAAACGCAATACCATAGATCAACCAAGTGTTTTTTCTACAAATTTCTATTTATAGACATAGAATATTTTTTCGTGGAGTAACTTACATATTATGTACCTACTTACCTGCTATGTTTCGCGTGGAAACTTACTAAACCTCCTTTATGTTTATCAAATTAATTAAATATCCCCTCCCCCCCCAGAACCAAATCATAACTACGCCACTGGTTAAATCAAAATACAAATACTGCAATATAATATACTCCATATCGAAGACCGGTACGATTTCTCGATATGTCAATCCATCTCTGAATTTATTCGTATTATTCACGCATTGATCCCGGATAATGTTCAATGCATAATAATAATATGTTCGTTGCGGTATCACTGCATCGTACGCACGTAACACACACACACACACACACACACACGCACACACGCGCGCGCGTAGATGGTTTTAAAATTGCATTACCCAACACTAATCTTATACGATCCGACGCGGAATGTATATACGCGTGTAGGTACTTAGCGATGTCTCGTCGAGAACAATCGTGTTCGTTGTAATTAAATAGTTCACGTGCATAAGTTTTGTTTCTCCGCCATCACACATTGACGCTGTACATATGAAGCTTACGTAATACATTTACAGAGCATATTATTACTATACTATTGTACTACCCTTAAACCGAATGCCCTGAGTTCTATATGTTATCGTTATTGTGACGTATAATTAAAATTACACCATTATAATGCAAACGCCACTACTCTAAACGCAAATTATACCGAGTAAATCTAAAAACCTATACCTGTAAAAACTTATGAGAAAATCTAAAAGGAATAAAAGCTAATTTGAATTCAAACGATATATATTTTTTTTTTATTTTGTACTTTGTTGACTATTATAATTATTATTGTTCGTGTAAAGTCTTTAACTTTACTGCCATAACTTATAAATAATACTATGCTGCCATGGACCAACTAAGCCATGATTAAGTCAAATGCTTGAGTTACAATCGATTGTAAAATTACCATTAAATTAATAGTCACATTTATAATTTACCGTACCTATATACTTTTCTATAGTATTATTTCTATATTATTAATTGAATTAAGAATCTTCGTTCAGTGTTACAATAATTGCATTATGAAAACAATCCTCTCATTTGCTTATCTCAACATCCATTATTATTCTTATACTAAAATATGGTATTTTTAAGGGTGGAATTTTTTGCCTAGTTTGATAAAGAAAAATTAAGTTTTACAGGTTTTTCTTATGTTATACGTAATATGTTATAACAGCGTAACTACCTAAAGAAAATTGGTGATATTATAAGAAGACGAATATTATTTTTTTCCAATTATCTGCACTAAACATTTAGATCAACGTTTAATCAAATGTGAATAATGTTCGTGATCATCCAAAAAGTACAAAACATTTCATTTGTATACTATCTATACAGATGTACCTTACGTAAACCCAAGGCTAAAAAATAATAACAATTTTAAACTTATTTTTATTTGTAAATCGCTTGGAAATATGTTTCGCAAAACGAAAATAGGTACACATTAAACGTAGTAATTATTGTAAATAATAAATGTCTATGAATCTATGATTTGATTACTTTGTCCATAAATTGAGGTTATTGAGCATAAATTGTGATTATTTCGTCAACCGCCAATAAGTGTATAATATATTCACATTAAAATTCGATGTGGAGTTAATTGATATCAGATTTTGGCGATATTGCTCGTACTCTCGTATTCTGGTATTCGTTATATTATTATACTATATATGATACTATGTCTATATTATATATTATGATGTAGTCGATATTAGTGACACAAGTAACTTGTCGGACATGCGACAGTTATTAATTGATTATAATTTGTGTTTTGTTCGTTTCAGTTCTGTTACATTATAAATTCATGTTCGTTGTGCGATTTTTAAGTTTATGTAGTTATATAATATTGTAATCACTGAATTCTTTCTGAAATAGTATGGTTCTACCTCGTCTTATAATTTTTTTTACAGACAATTTCGGTAAATCATGATTAAATATTTAAATGTATTCACTTTTTTCATTTTTAACTACCCTTACCAGTAAGTGTTGCCACTGGGTGATAGCATCGTCATATCATTAAAGCATATATATATATATATATATATATATCCTCAAATATGTTAACTGTCGAATTTTATTTATAAATTGTATGTAATGAAAAATAATGGTTAAAAAAAAAAAATTGTTTCGTTTTCATAGATCGTATGAACTCGATTGATTATATCTACAACCGCAAAATCATCAACTACGCGTATACCCATATAAAAACCCCGTATAATAATAAACACTGACAAATTATCGTTGATTTTTGCCCGTTATTACTTAGATTCAAATTTAATATTTTACTTTAAATATTTTTTATTATACCGATATTTTAAAAATATATTTTAACTTCAAATATAACTGTATAATTGGTTACGCCGAATATATAATAATAAATTCACCATTTATTAATATTCCTGATAAATATTAACATAATAAGTCAGATATTGAATGGTATTATAATGTATCTAACTCATTGTAAAAATCAAAATTAAGTAAAATAAACTCTATTAAATTAATTCTAGATTAATTAGGCATTTTGAAAAATTATTATTATTGCTCATAATACTATTATATGTACTATATTCCATTATTTCAATGAATATTTATATAATTTTATTTATTGCATTAATTGTGTACAGTTTGTAAATATTTGTTTCTTTTTAGTAAAAAATTGTAATTAAATTATATATTTCTATTGCATTACTATGTAAAAACATTTTTTACAATAACTCAATATATTTTGTACTCTTCATAAATCGTTAAGAAATATAAAATTTATTTCGATATAAAACTTCGGAAAATAGTCCTTGTGATTATAAAAAACTGATGCATGTAATAATACTCATAGATGAAAAATTACTATTTTTTTTATTTAGCGGATCTATCTAAAAATATAATTATAAAGTTTGTTCATCCAAGATATACTACTCGAGACAATAGTAAATCATAGACGATTTAGTTTTTACGTACTAATGCATATTATTATATTAATTACAATAGCATTGTATTCAGTTGAGTTAGCACTACTTGACATTTTAGAGAGATAAAAAATCCGAGTTTTCAATATTATATAATATGTACGATGTACCTACCTTGCATTATTAAAGTATTGTATTCATGTTAAGATAAATTTGACCTCAAACGTATGCGAATTACCGTGACTAGAATGTATTTGAAAGTCGTTGATTTGCATAACAAAGCCTATCCAGAATACTATGAGTTAATCAATTATAAGTGTTCTGCTGAAGAGAACGAGACAGCTTCATGAATATTGCGCACGAAATACAAGTTACACGGTATATGGTATATAAAATGGTATATGGTCCATTTGCAAATTGAACTTTGCAATAAATACATATACCATTATTTTTTGTTAAAAAAAAAAAAAAGAAAAAAACATTTATACTTACACTTATATATATTACGTGGACCATTGATAACAATTGCCTTTGCTTTTTCATTGGATACTGTATATGTACACATAATGTGTATGTATAAATGGATTTATGTATAGAAAACTTGGCTGCCCTAACTTCGTATTTTGTTAACAACGTTTATGGAAAAACGAAATTAAATATATTTATATAAGAAGTCTCGTGTGCCTTCACGATCTAGTTGATTACTAAAAAAAGTTAATATCCTCTGATCAGAAGTTGTCAACATGATAACATTTTCTATGGCCATTGTATCGTAGCGTTAGTTTATTTTCGATTTTTCAGTTTGATGAATGAAACACGTGTTAAATGTTTTCAACTATCTGTACATTTGTACATTTACAGTTGATTTTCTCTATAATTCACTATCGATAATATTATTATCCTCGTCATTTAGTTTTAAATTAAATCAATTAACTATAATTATCAAGCCAATGGTCTTTATAATATTATTGCAGTATCACGATAATAAATTTGGAGATAATAAATCGATGTAATGTCGTCGATCTGGATAAAAAATATATTGTAATTCAATAATTATTTTTTTCATTTCGACCAGAAAAATAGTACCGATGTCAACGAAATTATAACTTTTCCGATCGGAAATCTCATTTCGTTGATGCTTCAATTGGGAAGATTGTATTTTATTTATGGTTTTCTCAATAGCTATTTGAATTATCGAGAAAAACAGCGTAAAAATGGCAAAAATTATATTATCATATTAGTTTTTTGATTGTTATTTCGGTTGTCACAATGTCTTGAAACATTTACTGGATACTTTATATCAATCATTATAAAATCAATACAAAATCAACATAAAATATTACCTTGGTAACCAGTAAGTGAAAAAAATTATATACCCAGCCCAGAGCTCAAACACTGCCATCGACCCTTAATAATACTAATAATACGATTTTCGAAAAATCTTTTCTTAAAAAGAACTCTCATGTCGCTTACGTTGTAAAAGGAAACTCAATGCAAAATTTTATGTCTCTACTCTCTAGACTCAACGTTCTATACTTCAATGAGTGGATCAGTTTATCCTTTTAGAATTTTAGATACATAGAATAAATATATATATATATATATAAATAAAATTAATTTAGGTATAACTTTTTAACAGTAATAAATGTACCAAGAGAATATAATGTTGTTTTAATCTTTTTTATTTTATTCATATATATATATTTTTTTTTAGGCAAAGATTAATGACTAGAGAAAATGGCGTTTGCATTAATTAAGTGCCTAGCATCGCATTGTGTTGTTAAACTTAACTACTTGAAAATGTAATACAATTGTAATTAACAAAATTCTTTAGCCCAAGAATACATATTTATAAATAGTAAAAGCCAAATTGTGTTTATAACATATAAATTTTGAACTTATAATTTATATTAATAAAAAAATCACATAAACACAGTTACAAATTATAGTTATAACAGTACGTGTAACGTTTCTTAGTCAAACCAATACCATTTGAAAAATTAAAAAATGTATAAACGAAAAAACTAAATACTTCTTAATGTAAACCCATATTGTATTCTTGGTTTAAATCAATTTAAATTTAGCATGCGACACCACGCAACCAATTAAACACATTTTTGATGAATGCAGATTATTCCAAACCCAAATATAAGAGCTAAACATAAGTCACGACGTTGGAACAAGCTTAGGCCCAAACCCAGAAAACGAAATCAACACAATAGAATTCTTAAAAGCAACTAAATTAATAAATTTACTTTAAGATAAAATACCAACATTGTAAAATTATATATATATATATGTACTTTTTTTTCTTTTAATGTAACGCTAATGGCCTCAGCTGTCGAAGCGGAAATGTAAATTTCAAGATCAATAAAAAAAAATAAAAAAATAAAATTAAATACAGCATATGATTAAAGTAAATAAAACGTTGCAAGTGTTATAAATCGTTATTGTTTTACCTAACCATTTTTAATCTTTAATACCTATAGTCAATCGACGTTTTTTTTTGTTTTTACCGACTACTGAAATAGATAAAAAGGTTGAGCACTGTTTTTCTATAAAAGAGATGAACATTTTTACATTTTATTTTGATATATCTTTGATTTCTACACAACACTAATATAATTGATGTCAGTTATTATTGAATATTAAATAATATTTACACATACAGAAATGTTAACATTCGAACAATAATTTTAAAGGATTTTCAAAACTTACCAACTCGATTAACATTTTTTCCAATGCATTTAATGCATAAATAGATTTTTTTTTCTTTTTTGTTTAATAATATTATTGAATTTATAGTTTGCCTAACTTGGAAGAATTTAAGATTTTTAATATTAAATAAAATGTCTCGATAATTTCAATTCATAATATTGTAATACAAAACATCTTATTTAACTATGTTACTTTTGTAAATATTTGAAAATCTAGAAAGATGACTAAAAATTATCGATGTCACTCAACTATAGAAATATCCCAAGTTATATTTTGGGGAGTTTAATTTTCAGTCCTTTGAGATATCCTATGAAGTATTTGGGGTAAATTAACTACCACCCGTTAAAATCTTTACTAAAATAATATTAAGATTATTGTGAAATCAATACACTTTTCGTTTAAAATTGAAAAATCTTTGCTTGTATACCACAGTATCTAGTATCTCTCGTTATACTTAAAACGGAAAATTCATAATGGGACAATCAATGTTAATTAATTTCCCTGTACCTACTGTATAAAATTAGAAGTCCTTAAAGGTAGTCCAAGATCTGTCACTAACCCCATGTTACGTTTCAATAGCTGATATCCCTAAATTATTTATATACCTACTCTAACTTAATTTACCAAAGTAACGTTGATATCACTGACAAAAATGTCCATCAATAAGGGAATTTACCCCAAAGTGTACCATAATCTTAAATCTTGGAACCTAAATCTTAGACATGAAATAAAACGTGAAAATTAGTTCAAACATCGGATTCGAATTCTTTTCGACTGAACAAATTCTCCAGAGTAAAAGTTCACAATATATAAAACGCAACTTAATATTTAATGAATGAAAAAAAAATTTTCAAAAATAAATAAAAATAAATAGCACATATCAGACAATATTGGCCTTTTAAAATCAAAATTTAATATTTAAACTTAAATATTAATAAACAATTTCCAATTTCCATTGATTTTTTTTTTTTACAGTATTAAGATTTTTGGTAAATTAAAAATCTTTTAATTGAAACCGTATCGAGTGTTTTGGTACATCCATTTGTTCAAACGTAAAGTACGACATACAGCATATCATACCATATCATATAATAGGTAGGTATCTATGATTTGACAAAATTAGACAAATGTAATGTAGTATTAAACACATTCAAAATTTAATACTACCAATGGACTCAAGAAAAATTACGGTTTTCACTCCATTTTAAGTTTAAGTGATCCCGCATGTATTTACGTGATGAATAATTTATTAACCAAATAGAAAAATTAATTATTAAAATACGAATACAATTACACTATATTGATAAAGATACAAACTGAAAACTAAAAATCAGCAGAATGTGCAAAAAAATGTCTCCACATAGCTTTGACTGATGTCAATATATTACTTTATAAATGATAATACAATTTTAAAATGGTTATTTTATAATATCAAATGTTTATAATATTTATTTCAGATGATCTAACTAACCCAAGTCATACTCCATATTAAATAGATGTTGAAAAATTCAAAAATATAATTATAATTCAGAGTAAATATGTTTTTGAATTAAAAAGTCCGTAGGACACTTTGTGGATTTTTCCTTTGTGGTGATCTAAATTTTCAATATAATGAAATAGATACTTTAAGATAAAAAACATTTGATATGTCTAATTTACAAATTTATGATAAGGAAAAAAATCAGTACAGTAAAATCAATTGAAATATATCAATAGTAGAATACATTACTCCCTATTCGCTACATGATATATTTACATTAATTTAATGTGAACATAAAAGGCATTTAATAATAAGTATTATATTATAACATTATTATAGTATGACCTAATAGTATTTATTTTAGTCATCATGATTAAAATATATTAGAACAAAAACATAGAAAATTTGTTTGGAATTTGTGTTAATTTATTAAATATATATTATATATTATTACTTATAAAAAATTATAATATACTTGTATTATATATTATAAGTACGCTACTATTAGGATATAAATATTGTAATATCAATGATGTAAAGATCAAGTAAAATGTATTATGTTAAACTGTGTTGCACAGGTCTTACTTTTGAAATTTAATATACTCTGTACAATGTTATAATAATAATTAATTAATGTACCACACAGCAATATGATACTGATAAACTATCTATAATGCACTGTGGTAACACGAAAAAAAAAAAAGTTTCAATTAGGGTTCATGGTTATACACGGTTATAAGAGTACACGTGTACACGTAACCTGGGTACACTGACTAAAAATATATTAATATCCGTCTTTTTTATACACGGGTATTTTATACCCGATACACGTGTATTTAATATCCGTGCACTGTTACTCGTATATTTAATACCCGCGAAGTAAACAGTGTTTTTGGTGAAAAGTATTGTTCAATTTCAATGGTCAGGCCTCTTCTTAATATTGTTGTGGAAAAGCATTTACAACCTCATATAAATGACAATGAAATTGCTGAACATTTTAAATATATTGTAGTACAAGTACTAAAGGAACGTTTGAAGTTAGAATCCTTCCAGTGTCGTGTTTGCTAGACAAATTGCATCTTTTCTCGACCCAAGATACAAAGATTTAGAACATGAGATAGCAGATGCAAGAGAGGAAATTCGAACACGAGTCAAGAGTTTGTTAGATGATATTAGTAAAAATAATAGCAGTATTCAAAAAAAAAATCGGATGGGCTTCGCTTTATTTTACAGTTGGGGTTGGAGTGCACCTCGTTCATAGGATAGGTCATTACAATGGATTTGTTAAATTTGAATGCAATGATAGGTATCATTGTATACGAATAACGATTCTGAACGGAGCTGATATGTTGGTTTAAAATGGGTATATAATAATATAGTATTTTATATTTAAATTGAAATATAATGCAATAGTATGCAATTTCGTAAAAATTTAAATTTCAAACGGTCATAAATTTTTTTTTATTTTAAAGTCCAGTAGAAATTGTTTTATAGCTTTTTGAAGAGTAACTTAACCATGTATAGAAATAGCCAGTATAAAGATTTGGTGAAAATTTCAAGTGTTTGTGGTTTTTCGTTTTTGAGTTAGAGCATTTTAAAAAAATGTGTTTTGTCAAAACGTGGTTTTGTATGAAATTTCCCGTTTTTTTCGTAATTTTTTTATCGTTTTTTTCAACGCTTTTAAAAAGTTCTGAAAAAGTTGGATTTTTGACTTGCTCAAGTCCATCTACATTCACTTTCCTTTCAGAAAAGTTGCTGTTTAAAAAAATCGAAGCATTTTTACTGCCCCAAAACGTGATGACAGACACCAAAAAAAAAAAAAATTAAATTAAAAAAAAAACACACATCACTGTAAAACCAATAGATTCCATCACTCCGTTCAGAATCTAAAAGATAAATCACGATAAATTCAATACAAACACACAGATAATAAAATACACGGGTAATATCGGGTATAAAGATACAGGGGTATTAAGATACACGTGTATTTAAATACACAGGTATACACGGGTTTTTTATTACAAGAGCTTTAACCCCGTCATAGATAAAAACACGGGTACCCGTGTAGTTCATTACACGTGTAATGGCGAGCCCTAGTTTCAATGGTTTCTAAATTAAATCGAGAATTCATCTTATACACGCAGTAAAACTGAATATTTCCATTTTTGAACGTGATAAATCTTCTGTTGAACCTTTTCATATATATATAAATACGTACGTGTTCTGCAATATTGAAGAAAGGTCCCAACATGTTGCATACTGTGATCTCTAACACCACGCGTTTAGTCGCATAAGTACTTGTTTAAGTAGGGAGGTCTCAGGTATTGTTAATCGTGGAATAAGAGACGTGGAAACATTTTATAGGTTCCATTACACACACTCGTGATCAATAATTAAAATAAATCGAGAAAAATGATCATACTCGTTTAAGTCTACGGTTCGTGTATCTTTTGCATCGCTGCTCCGACGGCGATTAGGTATGTTATGGTTTTGATATTTGTTCGACTTGCCAGACTTGCAAGGCGATGAAACCGGAGAGAATTTGACACACGGAGAACGAAATACATTTGTCGAGGACTTAACACATTTCTTAGCACCAAAATTACCTAAAAAAAAAAAAATATATATATATAAATAAATAATAATTAGTACTAGCATGAGTCTGATCTTACAACAGTAGTAAAATAGATTTAAACACGGTTTTATTATTATTATCATTTTAGAATAGCAATAACTCAATAATGGTCGGATTAAAATTGTCTCTATAATACTAGCGAAAACACTTGCGCATATTATCACAAAAGAGGACAGTAAGTTGTAAGCTACAGTTATTCGTTTCACATAGTTTGAATGAATAACTTTTTACTACAACAACTAAACATTTTAAACTTTTAATGCATTAAATATTATTTGATAAAAGAATAAAACAAATATCCATCAATTGATTCTTCTATTATAATAGATAGGGATGGAAAATAACGTTGATGCTTTCCTTTTCTGATCGATTTGCCGCCTTTGCATTGCATTCTCTCCCCCTTTCGCCAATCACATTACACCTCCTTGCTAACCGGAACTACACTTTCGTTTTCGTCTTCTCTTTTCTTATCATAACTACACGTCAGTGCCTTCTGCTCCCAACTATATGGTATTTGAAATTGGTTTTATTCGGTTTATCGTTTGATATTTTACCAATGTTTGTCGTTGTTGACAATAGGCTTTAATTTTACGAATATAGATGGATTATGCTCATTTGTTAAAGCTGATGGATCGCCTTTGTTGATGATCAATCTCCATCGTTGTAAAACTAGCTGTATACATTTAACTGTTTAAGACAACTGGTGTTACCAACCAATCGTAAACAAGATGTAACCCACCATAAAATCAATTAGTTTTTTTGTTTCATGTACATTTTTCCGATCGTCCTTTGAAACTTCGCAACACCTTATTCTTTGTGTCTAATATTTGTGACTTTCATTTTCTCGTATGATTACCGGATGATTATGGGACAGTTACAATATATAAAGAATCTTATAATATTTTTTTGGTTTTTGTTATTACTAGTTGGTTGCTAGATTTTCATAAAAGCTATAAGACTAAAAACCGTAATAGGTGTCGATTTCCTTATGTATCTTATCTTTGGAATCGGTAAGTTGTATGATTTTTATAAACTTAATGTGATTAAAAATTGAAATAATATGTTAATTTTAAATTTAAATATTGTCTAAGAGTATAATATTATACATGCCAAAATAGTGCATGTGTATTTAATTAAATAAAATTCAAACGTCCGTCTCATTTAAAACATTTTTAAATCAATTAAAAACTAATTAGATACTATTGTGGTGGTTCGTTTAAAATTTAATCATTTATAAATAAACCAGCAAAACATTGCATTACATTTGCAATGGTCATGATGAGAACGTGACTATCTTTTTAGATTCTGAACGGAGTGATGGAATCTATTGATTTTACAATGATGTGTATTTTTTTTTTGTGTCTGACGACACCTTTTTTTTACAGTAAAAATACTTCGATTTTTTCTTAAACAGCAACATTTCTGAAAGGAAAGTGAAATTAGATGGTACTTGGGCAAGTCAAAAATACAACTTTTTCAATACTTTTTAAAAAAATCGAAAAAAACGATAAAAAAATTACAAAAAAAAAACAAAAAATTTTACGCAAAATCACGTTTTTACAAAATACATTTTTTTTAAATGCTCTAACTCAAAAATCAAAACCACAACAACTTGAAATTTTCACCAAATATTTATATTGGTGTTCTCTATACATGGTTAAGTTTTCAAAGTATTTAGACTTATTTATAGACAATTTAAATTTTCGATTTTTGTAAATTTTTTTTTTTTAAAACCCCTATAAAATTTAATTGGCTAGCCGAAAACTCTCGAAAATTTAATACATGGTTTATAATAAGCTTAACATCTGCACTAAAAAATATTGGAGATCATTTCTCTCAAATTTTTTTATGAGCCCAAAAAGTTCAAATTTGTATAAAATATGTTAAAATCGCGATAATTTGCAAGTTATTTTGTAGTTGAAAATTCATAAATTTTTTTCTGTTCTTACTTAAGGTTCAAAATTTTAACACTAGATTGTCCATAAGCTAATCTTCAAAAATATATAAAAAAATGTCTACTGGATTTAAAAGAAAAAAATTAATGATTGTTTGAAATGTAAATTTTTACGAAATAGCATTATAATTCAATTTAAATATAAAATACTATATTATATTATATACACATTTTAGACAAACATATTAACTCCGTTCAGAATCGTTATTCATATACAATGATATCTATCATTGCATTCAAATTTAACAAATCCATTGTAATAATGACCTATCCTATAAACGAGGTGCACTTCACCCCCAACTGTACAGCAAAGCGAAGCCCATCCGTTTTTTAAGTTTGAAATCCGATAGAACCGATTATTTTCACGAACATGAACGATTTTTTTTCTTTCCATTAATTCAATCGTTTTGAGACCGAGAGAAGCAGTCGGTTTCGTTAAGAGTAATCTACAAAATATTCTCGTTTTATTTATATAATCGAATTATTTGCGCGTCAGTTATTTTTTCTCCTGAGTCTGACACACTATGTGAGACCTATTTATTTTGATAAGGGACGACCTATTTTCTATATACATATATATTTTAACGAAAAACTTCTACGAAGGCGGTTTGACAAATAAATTTATAAATATACCAATTTAGATTATATCGAAAAATTTCTACGTACATATGAAGTATATAAATTCATAGAGGTACTACGCCGTACTATCCCCCGGCTAAAATATATATTATTGATACCGTGAAAATGTAAACAGCCCGCTACCAACATTTTCGTATTTCTATAATATTTTATTTTCGCGGTAAAGTCAGCAGCTATACAAAATACAATAAAATATAAATATTAATGTGATACCTACGTCAAAAATACCGCTATTATTTTTTTGGTCAGGATCGATTGGTATTACATTTTTCTAATATGACGGGGAAATTTCAATTCCTATAATATGTATCCAATAGGAATAGCCAACAAAAAGAAAATGTAGATGGTAATTATTTGAGAGTAGACACCTACGCTTATTTATTTTCTCCATTTTTAATGTATAGGTACGATCTAAACCTGTGAGGTACAATATTATAATTTCGAGATAAAGGTTTGTTCATAATATATATGTTAATATTAAAGTGAGTAGTTTCCATAATAATCGTTTTGTAAAAATAATACCACTGCTGGTATGTTTATAACAACTTCAAATAAACACTCGGCATGGTCTACCCCTTATAGCAAGAACTTATAGCCTTCAGGTACGAACGTAGTACTATAACACTAATAAATAATAATAATAATAATAATAATAATAATAATAATAATAATAATAATAATAATATTCTACCTACATCATTACTACAGTTTACTATACGTAGAGACAGTAACAGGAAAAATCTGATGAAAGTGGTGAACGATTTCAGTGTTCGGAAAGCGATCACTAGTAGAGCTCGATTCAGCTTAAAATAATCAAGTTTTGTAAAAAGAAAAATAACCGGTAGATAATTTTATTGACATTTATTGACAGGTTTATTTTTTACTCTTTTTGTAAAAAGTATCCCACGATTTTCTGAGTGTCTCACGATTTCCTCGATAACTACCTACCTACTACAAGAAAAATGACTTTTTTATAGAATGCAATATGTAGTACGTTCCGTTTTCAATTTATGCAGCACACTATTTCACAGTCCAAAAATCGTCAACATTATTGTAACTAACATAATTTCCTATCTATCAAACAAATATCTTAAATTTCTATCGAATAATTTAAATCAATTATTATTTATTTCATTGACCGAAACAAATCGGACTTCAAAATCGTCTCATCGCCCACGATAGTATTTTTTGTAAAATTATATTACAGAGCAGGTTCCGTAGCTTGCAATCATCTTATTAATCTTGCGTTGAATATAGATTTATATACCACTTAATACTTCAACTAATGTATACATAATATATATATAGTATAATACCAAATTGAACTACAAATTTAAATTATTTTTTATATGCGTTTAAAACAACTTTCATTTACTCGTTAGCAAAAATTGAATCCATACGGTAAAAAAACGTTTTAGTTTTATCGTCGAGTAATTTTTCATAGTCTATAGTATTTTCTTTACGTTTATTTGCAATTCATCCAATTCTTCGAGATTATTGACGAACGTTTCTTTCATTCCTTTTATTATATCTAGTGAGTGTCCCTGTAGCATCGATATAAATTGGATGAACGTATGGTTTATCAATTTTACTCCATATTCTCACTCGAATAATTCTTTCGAAAATTCGATTTAACCTGTTTTATCTTCTCACAGAAAATGTCGTTTGGATTTTTCCCAGGTTTTCGGTTTACACCTTGACGAAAGGACAAAACTTATTACGCAAATGAACCTTATCATGCATTCATCGTGCAGTCACCATAATATAACGTTTAGGACTGACAATTGACAATGCGCAGTTAGGTTGAACATTAATTTATTGGTTTTTATGATATTGTGAATGAATAATATATAGTATACATCTATAAAGAAGATTTATTATTTATGATTTTGGACAATTTAAGCAAACCACTACGCTACAGTGGCGTGATTAGAACTTTTTTAACAACATTGGTGCTTAATTATTATTTATGTTCATATACAGCCTATTGGAGATTATCTTATTCATATCTGTTCGTTTGTCATCCGCAACAATTTCCGTTAGATATTGTAAATTTTAAAAAAAAAACGGTCATTCGAGGCAGGAGGTGGTATGAAATTTATACACCTCCCTTACATTTCATATAGAAATATTATCGAATCCAAGTTACTATCCTGTATTGCCGTTCGATATTATCCGATTACGGTAATATTAAATTTTAATTTTATAATCGATTTCGTCCTACTTTTCTAATAGTGATAAAGCTTTGCATATATAACTCGACACGTTTATTTTAAGTATCGGCTTGCCGAGAAAGTTTTCTTAATTATTTGTGTTTTGGCTTTGAAGTAACAAAGCTCCGATTTAGCGAATCGCTGCACTATGTATATACGGAAAATCTTTGTTGTTATTATTTTTTTTTTAATTTAAAACTGAAGCTTTTTCTTCAAACTTTTATCGTTTCAAACTTTTTAAAGTTTTTATATAGTAAACATAGCAGGAGATTTATGATCGAACTATTTTGACAATCTTTACCTATTCAATTATTTTTTATACCTGCAGTGTCCTACAGTCGAAATTCCTGTATGTTTTTGTATGTAGCTATTTAAAAAGTAATCAATCACGGATCACATTTTTATGACGAATTACCGTGATTCTCATTAATTACTCAGTTTTATTTACTCAGTATTACTAAATTACATGAACGTGATAAATTTGAAAGTTTACGAAACCAAAAAAAAAAAGAGGATATTAAAAAATATGGTATACCAACGAAGGGTTTCTAAGAAATAAAACATCACGTTGCGTAACATGGAAAAAATGTTTAGACTACTATAATAATTCAATGTACTTGCGGGTTGAATTATAACATTATATTATAGTTTCCATAATACATTTAAGGTTCACTCGTATTTTACACAACTGTGTGACTTTAAATTGGCAATAATTTGTTTAGTTAAGCTCGAAAATATTATTGTTTGATCCCACTACAACAACATTTTACACTCCCGAAGATAATAAACGCCGAATTTATGTATTCAATGCGAAACTTTGGAGGATATTTCAATACTAAGGAAGCTTAGGAAAATGTCAATTATAATAATCTAGTCAACTATGCAAAATAAATGATAGTGAACACGCTCGAATGGGTAATAATTATAAACTGTATAGTATTAATCGTAATTTGATTGTTGACATCAATTAATTATATCTAGATTTAAATGCTCGATTAGTATATCAATCACTAAATTTCAAGTTTGAACGTAGTAACATGTTGTAGCAGGCATTTGAACACGGAAATAAACGAAGATACTGAGAATATACAATATTATATTATAATATTAATTGCATCGACTATTTAAACCATATAGTACGCAATTCAAAAATGTTTTATTATATTTTTTTACGATCTGAATAATATGCACTCATAATAGGAAATGAAACAATCAATTCTTTTACAATATAAAATAATTTTTATCGATGGTTTTAGTCAATCAAAATTATAAAGTTTATAGTAATTTATACTCACATAACATTGCAGAACGATCTGCATTAATATGAGCAAGACAAAGACAAATGTCTAATACATGCAGTTTTGTAGTCTATTGGTATACTTTAAAATTCCGATTTTACAAAATAAAACTAAAGCTTTTTAGTAGAAAAAAGTTTATAAATTAAAAATACCTTTATTATAAATAAAATTAGTTTCCAAAACTTTTCGCGTCCAAACTACTCAATACAGATTTCTTGTTAATTTTATTGTTTTTGAATCCCGAACAACTATTGATATTATAAATGTTGAGATTTATGACGGATGAAAAATTGTTTAAGACGCTGAATAATCAAATTTTTCCGTTCTTATAGGCCATTAAATAAAATCAACACTATTATAGTATAAAAACACAATATACAAAATATTTTATAATTTATGACACAACCTTATAATAAATATAATATAAAATCATTTTATTTGTCTGGAATGTGTAGGGTTAAGACTTTTTTATGGACATAAAACGTAGATTTCTAGTCACGTGCCCATCCTTTTAGCTGAGATTTCAACACAGTTCCGGATTTTCCAAACAGAAAAGTGAATGAGTAAAATGGAAGAAAAGAGAATTTTTAACTTGTATGTGTAGTAATATTTCAATGATAACTACATACATTTGGGAGTAATAATATTATTTGAGCAATCTTGTATATAAATCAAATTGTAATTATATGTTTCAGATGAACGTAATGTAAACAGTATATGGTTAGACGGTTCGTGAATAAATAAACTCGCCCACTCGTTTCACCTACGCAAAAATGTATGATTATACATTTAAAATATTTGAAATCACCATTATTAAGTACTAATAACAAAAAGTTTGGTTTGTAAATTATATTTAGTCATTAAATCAAAATTACTCTGCACCTGGATTTCCCACATAACACATTATAATACGAGTATTACTAACAAGATATTACTCGTTCATAACATCCATTATAAGTAATTTTATTTTTTTGATCACCTACACTTTTTTTCAAAAATATGATCGCACATTAAATAGAAATATTTGTTTGGCTACAGTATATGATTAAATTAATTATTATTTTAAAAAAAAAAAATTACGAAACTAAAGTCCACAAAAAGTAACCGTAATTTTTGAAAATAACTTGAACAGAAGAAAAATATTTTTAATATATTCAATTGTAAATAATTATTTGTTTTGTTTTTTTTTTTTTCATTTTCATATGAAGTAGATAAAAATAATTAACTCGAACACTTATATTTTGTTTACAATGGACCTTCTTTTATTTAACTATGATATAAATTGTGGTCAAACTAACCAATATAACGGTTGTAGACTATAGAAAAAGCTTTTTGAAAATGATAGCTAAAATATATCATTTACTATTCCTAAATCATCTTATTTAATATTCCGATTAACTTATAATATGTAGTTATTTCATTTTTATATTTAATAATAATATACTTATTAGTTATTAACTAATCCCTAACCGGCCTAACACACTTGACGTCATTACATTGTTAATATAAACACATACATTAATTATTTTACCAATACCGAAAATTCAATCGCATTACGACGTAACTCTCGAAACAAATTATTCCTTAAAATATTTTTAATGGTATTCCTAGTTCACGCTATAAGTAATAATGCGACAACAATAATGATTCAACGGTATAGGGATTTGATTAATCCGGAAATCTATGAGAAAAAATAATATATTTCATCGTGAATACACACACCTGCACCGTGTGTATTTAAACATTCAACTATGCAATCCGACTATATACATTTGGTTCTGCCATCATCACTGTACGACACTGTAGAAAATGTCTATACGTCTGAGAATAATATTTCATAAGAGCGTATTATTATTCACGTAGTACTTATTATAGTCAATACGACCTTATAATCACATGTATACCATGCATTGCGGACGGCTTTGTTGTCCACAAAGTTCTGATACAAAATCATTCCCTTCAGTTTTCGAATTACTCTTAGAGCGGAAAACAATTATTATTATTTTTTTTTTTCAACTATCACCACAGGTATGATGTCGTAAAGACCTTTGAATATACAGAGTTTGATTGATATTCCTTTGTGTATGCGCACGGTGGAAGTGTTTTTGTTTGGCCTTTATTTCCACCGACAACGCACCACGGTATGCGCCACTTTTTATCGTAATCTAGTGTTTGTGTTCTATAAAATAAAAGCTCGCGAAGAAATACGTACAAAAGGGAAGCGTTTTCTTGTCGCCGACAGAATTACGACAACATTCGTATATATATATATATATATATAAATATATATATACACATTTGAATTGTATACATACGCGCGCGCGCACAGTTATATATAATATGTACAGGTACATATTGGTACGATTGTGTGTGAAACACCGTGTGGTGGTGTAAAGAAAAACAAAAATAGAAGACTATTGACGCGTGAACGAAACTCGTGCAGGTAACGTACGGTATGTTACAAAGGTACCCGTTAACTGTAACGTATATATAAATATATATATATATATATATATTGGCTTGGTCGGAAGCCATTAGTTTATTTGAAATGTTTCGAACGTGAATGATATTGAAAATAATAGTAATAATAGTCATAATAATTTGACTTTGGCGTTTGTTCAGAATTCTTAAAATACATTTATATAATATATCACCTATTAAGTTTACATTCAAAAATAATGTTTGAATTGTGACCATTTCATAGCAATAATACATTTAAATAAATTACATAATTAACATAATTATGGTCTAAATAGTCTCTAATACACATATTAGTGTGATGACCTGTTCAGTATGGAAAGTAATAACGCCCTATAATATAGTCTTAAAGTCTTAAAGTGCTAGTTTTGATTTCATTCATTTTTTCTACAATTAATGTATTTTAAATTTCCATATAAATTAAAACCATATATTTGATCAAATTGTCCAGATAAAATGTAAGTACTTACGTATCAAATGATCCCATAATTTAATTTAGCTGTACGCCTGTAAACTTTCTAACGGTTACTTTTATATATTAAACCATAATAACTAGAACGCATAAATAGCCTCATCTGAAATAATAATTTTATTAGACATTAAATATCTATAAAATAAAGTATTAAGTAATGAAAATTTATAGTTCAAGATTTAATAGATCTAATGAAACATTTAAAATTGAAATGTAACTTCATATCATATATTTTATTTCCGTGATATTTACCTTTTTTATGTCTAAATAAATTAATATTTATAATCATAAAATAAATGATGATTGAATCCTTATTTTCAATATAAAAATTTAACTGTTTATACAAGTATACTGTTTTTTCTTCACTAAAGATTGATATTAATATTGTAATAATTCAGAACGTATTTTTGACGAATCTAACTTTTTCTCGAAATATTATCAAGTGATTTTTACAAATTCTATATAATACATTTATAAAGTTTTTTTTATTTTTAAAATTTGGATTTTTTTATTTTAAAAGGTAACACTGTCCGGATACGGCCCACTAGCTGCCAGTTGCCCACACCATCTTTACAACATGGTTCATGTGTAGGTGTTTTGTGTTGTGATATAATAATCATTCTGGTGGTCAAAGGAATTTCATATCAAATATTTTCACATTTTTAATTGATAGATAAATTTTATACATTCCGACAACGTATACGGTATACCTACTACTAATATATAACTGCTTATGTTTGATGCGCTGATACGTTTATGTTCAACACATTCATAAGTATAAAGTGAAAGCAAGAACCCAACAAAATTTAAACGTAAAAAATATTTTCTATGGGATGATTACATTATCATAAATGCATTATAACGAAAAATAATGTGATCGCGTTGTTTATATTTAATTACAACACTGATATAATGAAAATGAACGCTATGAAATCGAATAACGGACCATTAATGTATCATGAGCGTAATACATGAATAAAACAGTCGTAATCGTACGTATACTATATGTTATATATAGTAATCAAATGTCAGGTTTTTACCCTGAAACATTAGGTCAAAAATGTAATTGATTTTCAAAGTTAAATATTTACTTTCCAATACACTATTATAGATTAAAAAAGAACGTATTGTTGAAAAAAAAAATGAAGCAAAATGGTTTAATTTATTTTCTAATTTGTTGAAATATATTATTAAGAAATTCAATAAACGTATGAACAGTATAAACATTTATGTTCCCTTGAGGTATACCATACAAATTAACGAATACATTAATTTGCTATTATATTATAAACTTAATATAGATACCTATCAACACACGTAATGTGCTAGTGGATATTATCATAAGGTTTTTCATGGCATTTTATAGAAATCATTATTGGATCCGAGAAGTTATTAATCTTATATCTTACGTATGGAATATTAAATTTAATAATTTAAAATTTACACTAATGGAATATAATATAGAACGGACAGTTTGGACAAATTTACCCTTTCAGTTTAATAATTAATCAGTCGTTTCTAATGTTTAAAATTAAAAATTCTTTTGTCGGCCGCATGAAATATAATTATTATACGTAGATATTACTACATTATATTTTATATATCATATTATAACATACATTTTAATTTTTTTTAATTTTTAATCTTTTTTATTAAGAATATAAACAATTTGTACAATTATGCACAATAAGTATAATATGCGAAGAAGAAAAAATGGTCATGAAAGTGGTGATTAAAGGAGCCACCCATTAGTGACACTTTAGCTGTTGATAGATTTAAATGAAGATGTTATAATAACGAAAATAGAAGAACGGAGGGGGAAGAGAATAAAAATAAGGTTTTTTTTTTTTTTTATTTTATTTATTAAGTTATAAGGTCACGACACCATGTTCTTTTCAGTCTATGGCGGGGATTCCCAGGAAGGGTTGGAATGGATAGATCTTTTATGAGTGGATTATAATGGTTCGAAAGTTTGAGGTAAAATTCTATTGCAGAATGTTTTGGCTTCTTCGTTAATTGTTTTTATATGAAGGTCGTTGTGGAGTAAATGATTTGAAACATAAAAAGGGGCATTTGTGATTTAACGGAGTGAGATATTTTGAAAAATTTGAGTATTGTTGGTATTTGATTTTTTTGGCTGCCCCCCACATTTGGAGTTCATAAGTCCATATAGGTTTTAGAAGATATTTGTAAATTATTATTTTTGTTTTTGAATATGTGAATTTATTTGAATATAGTGTTTTGATCATACGGGACCGTGCATTGAGAAGTAGTCTTTTTGTTGATAAATTTTTACTCCAGGTTAATATTTTGTCGAGATGAAGACTTAAATATTTAACTGTATCAGATGTTGGGATAGGAGTATTATTTATAAAAACATTTGGACAGTATCCTAGTTTTAGTGTAAAATTTGTATGAATTGATTTAGAGCTATTAATTTTGACCCTCCATTTATTGTACCAGTCCGCCATTAGGTTCAAATAGAGTTGGAGAATAGCTGAAGCTGTTTTTGGGTTTTCGTGGATTGAAATTATCGCTTTGTCATCTGCATAATCCGCTACTATAGTATTAACGAGCGTGGGTTGATCAGAGACGAAAATATAAAATAATATAGGGAAAGTATACCACCCTGTGGAACTCCGGCGTTGATTATTGAGATGTCTGAAAAAGCTGAGCCATATCGTATTTGGAAATGGCGTTTGGCTAGATAGGATTTTATTAATAGTAACATACACAGTGCGTATATTATATCATATCAAATTATCATGGCTGTTCGACTGAACCGGATTTCTCCATCGTATTTGTTTTTTTCAGTTACGGTCCTGTGTAAGAGTATAATCTATAAATAGGTATGTACTATTAAGAATGGATATACATAATATATAACATGTTATACATATTAATTATATACGTTTTATATAATATGTGACGCCATATAGGTAGCTACTAGCTACTAGGGATGGGCATCAAATCCGAATATCTGAATTTTCCGAATATCCGAATATTCAAATCCGGATTTTCCGAAGTATCCGGATTATTTGGATTATTCAGATTAATTATTTTTTTTTTATTGCTAAACACAAAATAACACTGGTAGTTGAATGCATCAGAAATATAATATACCCGTTCAAAAATGTATGTTAATGAATTTAAATATAATTAGAATTTAAAAATGAGACATCGAACAGCAAAATTGAATTGAATAATCCGGATACTCCGGATAACCTGTCAAATCCGGATTCACTAAATTCGGATTTGATAAATTCGAGTAATCCGAATTTTTGAAATCCGGATATGCCCACCACTACTAGCTATTATACCTATAAAATGTTCTGTTAACAGGTGGGATAGGTTATATAGGTAATGTACAGATATTAAATTATTATAGCCATTACTTTTGCTTAGTCATGTGAATATATTAATACATATCACACGCATAAGTCACAATGTCACATGGTTATCGATGTGTTACTTTCCTAAAACTTGTGGGAATTAAAGTAAGTTACAAAAGAAATTGTTTTAAAAAAAAAAAAATATATAAAGATATTATTTGATTAACTTTTAATCTATGACACTTAACTTGATGAAACCCTTTCTTTGATACATCACGTTTATTTTGTTTTCACTTACTATTATACCTTTAACAGGGTTAAATCAAAATTATATTAAAAAAAAATCCATTGTTTGAAAAACTAAAGGATTAAATATCGTTTTATTTTTAACGGACTGATAAATTTAAAGTGATTTATTTTTATTTTTGTAATATCCGTATTTATAATTGCGGCTTTGTGGTTTATATAATATTTAAAACGATAGAACGGAACAAATCTTTTTTTTCTTGTAAATTCGACTGATAATAATAAAATTAAATATTAATGGTTAAAATTACTTTTCTATTCTTTGTAATGGAATTTTAAAACAATATTATCGAGGATAAAATTCAATGACTTCAATAAAAATTTAAAGTTATAAAATGAGAACGTAACATGCATGATCTCATTACATTTTATTTTTAAAGTCAACTTTATTGAAAATTGAGCTCTTTTAAACGTAAAATAAAAATATGAAAATTTTTGCGAGTATGGTACTATACGGAAACTCACTGATTACGAATTGAAGGATATGATTCATAGAAAAGGGATAGAAATAAATATGATATGATATCCCTATAGTTAGATAGAGTTATTGATAGGTCGCAATGAACCGATTTCCATAGGGTACGGAGTTCGGAATAATGTGAAAAATAGGATAATCTCAATTTTCGATGAATATTCAATACATTAATACATATTATCATAGTATATTATTATACGATCAAAAATACTATTTCTATTCATAACTTAAACAAAATTAATACGACATGAAGAATACCATCTAATAGCCACTGCTGTCCAGGGTTTATTCCAATAGAAATAGTGATGAGGAAAATACAAAATCACATTTCTTTTATACTTTGTTTTTCTTTCATGACTCATATTACATTTACTTATTCAATATTCATATTTTTATTGATAGAAACATTTTTTTATTTTCATTTATCAAACTTATATTGCTTCTTATAAATTGATATTTTTTTTGACTAAGATTGGAGGAATAATGTTTTTAACTAGTCCAATTGTAAATTTATAAAATTAAATATCTGATTTTTTTCTCAAAATACCCAATCTTCTTAGATTGATGTAATATTCAAAATCACTATAAGTAGTCCAAATGTTAATAGATAAAAAAAAGTTAGCAGTTACTAAGGTTTAATCAAACAAAAAATAGTTGTAAACAATAATTAAATGTATTACTTAAACATTCAGCGGGATTTTATTTTTGACCCGTACTTATGTGTTATAAATTTAAGATAAAAATATCTTAAGCAAAACATTTTATTTAAAGTTATTTGTATGTACATTCTGTTCGTGCATGAATTCAATTAACTACTAAGTCATAAAAAATGCAAAACAAAATTCTTGTACTGAAAAAACACGTGGTACTGCGCTGTTCAGTTTATGTAGGTAGTAAAATCATGTTTGCAGTATAAGTACGTGCATTTTAGATATAAAAGAGATGAATAAATGATTAATCAGTGCAATCAGAAGACGATTTGGAACAAAAACTCCAGTTCAGTATCATAATTTCAAACTTGATTTTTTGTTAATTTTTGCCGAGTTTGAGAAAAATAATTATAGTGCTAAACTTCAAATTCAAATTACATATAAAATATTATTTCTTTGTTATTAAAAAGTATAACTTTTAGTTTCTACCAATTATATAATATTAAGTCTTCATTAAGTCATTAGACTATTTATAAATTAAAAATCACCAACATTATAGGTTTAAGTCGAAATATACTAAACTGTATTTCATATAATTTTGAATACTGATATACATATTTGTAAATAAATTGTAGGAAAAAAATGTAATTACTTTCTGAATTCCGTTGATCATATATTCCTAAAACCAAAATATAAATACTTTATATTTCTATATATTTAATTGTTTTTGAAAAAAATGAAAATTTAAATATAAAACTCAACAAAACACATTTAGGTACCATGAATTACGCACTACACTTTTCAATACCCAGTCCTTTAGCTGTGTCTAGTACACATTACGTACTTCAGTGTCGTATGTAATAAAAATATCAACTATACCTATTTATATTATTATGTTCTATTATTATTTTTTATAGTATCACAGTATAAATTGATTACTTTTAAATATATATCGTCTTTATCTAGGATAAATATTTAAATGCTAAAAGACTCAGAAGTAAAAAGACAATATCAAATAGGAATTGACAAAACCATCGAAGAATTGGTCGTAAAAAATAAAGAGCTAGACTGGGAAGCAATCCGAAAGATGATCTTAAAAATAGCAGAACAGAATATAGACGTATTGAGGCGGTCAAAAAATGTTTGGTATAACAGTCAATGCCAAAAAGCTATTGAACAACGTAAAAAAGCAAGAGAGAATCATCTAAGATGGGGAGCAAATGAAAATAAGAGAATTTTCATAACCGAACGTAAATCATGCAAGATAATCTTACAAGAAAAAAGGAAATTCTTTAACAATATACTACAAACTGCAGAAGAAGGCCGAAGCCAAAATAAAATAAGAAATTTTTTCCGTACAATAAAACAGTATATACAGTTCAACCCTACATGCAAAGCTATAAAGAATCACAATGGACAAATAATTATGGATGCAGACACTAGAGCGTCAAGGTGGAAGGAATATTTTAAAAACCTACTAAATGCCACAATACCAGACAGCCCGACACCCTATACCACCTTGCAGGGCGTTGAACCATTTACCGAGAACATCAGTCAGGAGGAAGTGAATATGACAGTCGCAGGTTTTAAAAACTGGAAGGCTCCAGGATCTGACAACATACCGGCGGAGTTACTAAAATACGGAGGAAATAACCTTCAGAAAGTTTTATTTGGATTATACGATAAGATTTGGACAGAAGAACAAATGCCAACAAGCTGGCATGAAGCAGTAATCATACCACTACATAAAAAAGGGGATAAAATGGAGTGTGACAATTACAGAGGTATCTCCCTCCTGAATACAGCTTACAAAATATTCTCCAAAATTCTACTGAAATGTCTGATGCCAGTTGTAGACGAAAACATAGGCAGCTACCAATGCGGTTTTATAAAAGGAAAGTCGACAGTAGACCAACTGTCAATCATAGGACAAATCATTGAAAAAAAGTACGAATACAGACAGAACGTATGGCAGTTGTTCATAGATTTTAAAAAGGCGTATGACAGCGTTCATAGAGAAAGTTTATATAACATTACGTATGAATTTGGGTTTCCTAGAAAACTAATCAGACTAGTCAAACTATGTAGGTATGGAGAACACACAGTATACAGTGAGAGTAGATAACACAATGTCCACTCCCTTTACTGTAGACACAGGCTTGAAACAAGGGGATGTTTTGTCCCCAATTCTATTCAACTTGGTACTAGAAAAAGTTGTAAGAGAGTTGCAGTGCCTAAGAGGTAGCCAAGTAACAAACAGCGACAATGGACTGCGCATACTCGGTTTCGCAGGTGACCTGGATATTATAGCAAACTCGCTTACAGAAATAGCAAATGCATCAAGGGAACTGGAAAAAACCGCGGAAAAAGTTGGTCTAACAATAAACACAAACAAGACAAAACTAATGGAATAATGGAACTAATAGATAGTGACATAGACCCACAGCAAAGAGAAGGACTAACGTTTGAAAAAATAGAAAAATTTAAGTATTTAGGGTCAACTCTGAGTATAAAAAACGATTGGTCTAAAGAGATAAATATACGTAAAAACAAAGCGGAAAAAACCTTCTACGCATTACTGAAATTTCTTAACTCAAAAACACTCTCGAGAAGATCTAAAACGAGATTGTATGTGTCAATTATAAAACCTACATTGACCTACGGATATGAGGCCTGGACTACAATGGTGACGACGGAAAGGAGGTTGAGAACCTTCGAAAACAGGATATGGCGAAAAATATGTGGTCCTGTTTTTGACGCGAATGTGGGATGTTGGCGAAGAAGATTCAATAGAGAACTGTAAGAAATTATGAATCTGGCTTCAGTTACTAACTTCATCAAAGGTCAGAGGATTCAATGGCTAAGTCATATCCTAAGAAGAGATGAAAACGACCCTGTACGGGTTGCTTTCGAGTGGAAACCTAAGGGAAAACGACCAAGGGGACGTCTCAGGAAGAGGTGGATTGATGGAATAGCGGAAGACCTAAAGGAAATGGGCATAGAAGACTGGCGTGTAATTGCTGAAGACAGAGAAAAGTGGCGGGATATTGTAGTGACGGCTAAAACTCTTAGAGAGTAGAATGGCCAGAAGAAGAAGAAGAAATATATCTCGTCGTATTGTCCGTTATATTACTTTTCGTAAAAATATAATATAATATCAGGTATAATACGATTTGGGTTTTTTAATTTGACTCGGGGTAATCATTAGACGAGCTTGTGTGATGTATGTTTTGAGGGTTCAGAATTTTTTTTTCAATAATTATATCTACACAGGTGCTGAAAATGTATGTACTTAATGTAAAATAATAATTTTTCAGTCATGTGGAATATCATTAACAGATCACCCGTTGTTTGAACGTTTTGTTGGTTTTATTTTAAAATTATTAGTCTGAGGTGGAAAAATTGATTTTTTTTTTTCAGTTGATGTTCCATTTTGAAAATAATATTTCTTATGTGAAACATAGGAGGTAATCATAATATTTGTTCTATACTTTTTTTGAGAGTTTTAATATTATTAAACAACAATTTATTATTAGTGTGTGTATATAGTGTATCGCAAATAATAATAATAACGTATAAACGCTAAGGAAATAATAATAAACTAAGATTTTAAGATTAGAGTCAACATTAAATTATTCTGTTAAATACAATATTTAAGACACAATTAGTAGTCCAGAATTATTTTGCTGTATATTTTATACTTTAATATTTTGTTTTATTAATTAATTTATTTTTTATTGGTAATTTAATATTTAAATATTTCATTTAAAAGACATATTTCTAGAAGAACAAAAAATTCATATACATTTTGTATGTCATTTAAAGATGATTTATTAAACATTTTAACAAATTAATTGTGCAGCCATTCAATAAATCTGAAAAGTAAATAACAACTGAAATAATAATATAAAATAGGATAAGTATTATGTTATCTTCAACAGTGTAAATTGAAATTCGCTAGTAACAAGACTATGTTTAAAACGTGTTAAAATAAATGTCCAAAATGTACAAGGTTTTTTAGTTTCGAATAAACAAGTAAACTCATAAATAATAATAACTTAAGTTGTTTCCATTTTAATTAAATAACGAATAATAATTGAACATAAATCGAAATATAATATAGATAGCACTGTTGTTGTGTTTACGATCTTTTGAATTAAATTTTTTATGGAAAAACTACCATAAAAACGTCACCGTTATATTATTTTTTCGTTTTTATTTTCTCGTTATATTTTGTAAGTAAAATATAAAACTAACAGCCCTAGTCCTGTCGTTTATAAATTCAACGAAAATTTTCATGTAAATTCTTGAAATATTCGTTTAATTGTCACGATAAATAAAAACGGGCCCAGGATTAATTGATGATTAATGTCATCATTTCATGATCTCTTCGCTCTGCAGTGGAATATGTTTACTAGGTATTGTTCTTATTCTATTCTATTAACAACGGTGAAACATTACTCAATAGTTCGTAAGGGATGACATTTTAATGATCAACGACTAACACTAATTATCTTCGGATTTGTAAGCGCTAATTTGTGATCATATAGTAAATTATAGTCCAACACATTTTATCAATTCATTGGTATATTTTCAATGTACCGCCCATTTGGATAGTGAAATAAAATGTAAGCTCAAAATATATCCGAAACTTTCATATAATTATGGTTTACGTTTTGTAATCAGTATCATTTAAAAATTCAATATATTATATTATTATTCATGATCAAACTAATAATTTCTGTAATACATTTTCTTATGTAACGTATATATAATAATACCATTATATTCAAATTTGTATAAACCGACGAAACTTATTACTTATTTCAATTGATAAAATAAATACGTCTGTTCGAATACATTTTTAAAGTATGGTTCCGCAATAGTATAATTCTTCTTGGTAGATTCTTATTCTTTTAAATATGAATTCAAGAGAATATTGGACACGTGATAAATATTATTGTAATAAATCTTGTCATTATATTGTTATTTCATGTTATGAACTCGTAAACATGTTTCATTACCTAAATCAATTATACAAGCTGGTTTAAGTTTCCACTAATGTAAAAAATAAAAACACCTTATCATAAAAATTACATTATAATATTATTGGCTAATAAATAATATACTTGAATTACCACACTGCCGCCGTGTGCTAGGAAATACTGAGTAGAAATAAAAAAATGACAAATAAGTTGATATCGTTTAAGCCTGATGCCAGTTATTCCAAACGTAGGTGTTAATGCCCCTTTGAGAATTTTTCCTTAATTTTCAAGGAAAGGGGGCGTTTTATATTAAGGGTCACTAAAAAGAGCGATTCTACTGTGACTTTAATTTCAATTGTTCATAACTTATTGCAATAAAATGTACAGTTAACTGCTTACAACCAAAAATAATTTTAAATAATGTGCCAAAATAACTACACAGAATTATATAAGTTGTAAGTATACATAATATTAACACACTACAATAACAGAAAATAATAACTAAATGGTAATAAACAAGCTTTATCGTAGTATATCGATGCAATAAGCTTCGTTTAATCCATTGATTCAGATATCATTTTTGCAGGAAATCATCAATAACTATAATCATTATAATCACAAATATTTTGCAGTTATTATTTAATAGCCAATTTTAAATTATATTTATATAATTTATATTTTTAGTAGATAAAAGCATTTGGTATAAAAAAAAGCAAAAATTATATTTAGGATGTGCTTTTTTACTTTGATCAAAAGGCCAATTACAAAAGCTCAACTTTATGGAGGGGAGGTTTGAAATTTTTAATAATGTAAAAAGAGTGTTGATTAAAAAAAACTGGGAAACACCGATTCAAACGATGATGATGATACGAGATGATGAAACTAGCATTCGATATTTACAAAGGTTAATATTATCAATTTCAATTTTCAATTTTAATAATAATTGTTACTTACACATAGGTTTATACTTCGGATTCCTATGGGTTCTCCTACAAAATTAATAATTATTATTATGGTATTCTGCGAATTATTGCCGGTACATAAAAACGTTGTACCGGGTGTTTACTTTAAATTTTACGCTCAACCCAACCGTTCACGACTCCGTCGATCGGTTAAATCGCTCGCAGTAAATCTCCAGGCATTGTAATCGCATTGGTTCCATATTATACGATATACCAGTATATGATTTAATGTTTAAATCCCGTACAGTGAAACGCCAAATCCTCTTATTTGACTTATTTAGTTATATTATATGAACTGTCGTCAATAAATCGGATAATTTTCCGTGGTGGCTTAAATTTCAAAATCACATCACTCAGTCATGATGTATAAAAGATAGTATAATAATACCGATGTATGATAAAAAAATCAACATATAGTTAGTATAAAAATCAAACTTTCTCGGATATAATAACTGTTTATATAAAAAAAAAAAAAACGTACTTAAATAAATGTATGTGATCAATATTTAAGATAAACTATTTGAGTACACTAAAATAATTATTGCATAAGATAGCAGTATTTTGCAAACTGTGTAATAAGGCTCAACCCATAAGGAGCGTTGCTGAAGTTTTGTGAAGAACACTGTCGAATAACCGGAAAACAATATAATATATTAGTTCAAAGTTCTAATATTATGTACCTGATAATATTAGCATTTTTATTTTTATTTTTTTGTTACTTTCATTTTAATAAATCAATAATATTGCTTACATATATACTCGTACATACAATAGTACACAGCTCTCTCTTTTCTCACAAGCTTGCTTTTGAAAAGAGAACCAAAGATTATTTAAATTATCTATTTTATTTTATTTTATTTCATAACATGTTTATTATTGTTATTCTAATTTGGTATCAATAAATATTATTATTATTATTATTAATATTATTATTATTATTATTATTAATATTATTATTATTATTATTATTATTATTATTATTATTACAATAAGAAAATGGGATGTACATATAACAAGTGCCGTTGGGCGTAAGTTGAAGATGTTATTCGTTGATAACGCTTCGTCATGTTTTATTTAAATACATTATAAATTATCATAGTTATTACAATAGGATTATAGAAACCATCATAACGATTTTTATACTGACTATATATTATGATTATGCATGATGTATTTACCTACGCAACCATAATTTTTATTTCTTTTTAGCACTAATAATTTGGGAGTTACAGAAATATTGCGAAGACATTATTAGAAGCCGTGAGATGAAATATTTTGATAACCTCTGGGTTCTGGTAAAAGAAACTTTTTATTATTATTATTATTATTATTATTATTATTATTACAAGAAATATACAATCTATACAATTAGCATAATAAGTATATGTGAGAATGGGGGTAACAAAACAATAGGGGTTACGTGAGTAAGGAGCCGCCCATTAGTAGCAATTAGCTTGGATGTATAAGAAACTTGAATACATTTTTAAACAGCATTTCAGTTTGATGCACGGCTATTATAATCATGTGTTATCAAAATCAGAACCCCGCCTGAAAAAGAGAAACTGACTCGGGTCACTTTGGTGACTTGTATGGTAATACTGAGTCAGTACCTTACTGACTCTTTACTTAGGTTATACAAATACTGCTCATCCATTTCAAAAACCTGCAGACTCCCTGATGAACAGATAGATTTTACTCGTCTCGTCATGAATTATAAATGCGTGAGACTCTTTTGAGGTCGTTTTAGTGACCAATTCAACAACGCACATGGAATTCGATCTTCCTTGCAAGCATAATCAAATCCGCTGTGCGTAGTTTACTCAAGGAATACTAATGGTCGAGGGTACGTAGTTCTTCGCTTGACGCTATAGATGCTGAATGATGAATGTTAGCTCTAGTAATATGATATAATTTTATTATTTACCAATTTAATTGTTTACTCCATCTTATCACTCTCTCTTTCTCTCTCTTGTAGCTTAACCAATATCTATTTAATCTGTATTATCAATAATGTTAACCCCCATTATTAAATTATTTGTATTTTATTCAATTTGTATGCATAACGTTTTATGTATCTATTATCTTTTTTTTTCTTCTAATTTTTGCTATACAATTTCCCTGATCGAGTCATTTAAATTTAGTGGTTACAGTTCCCCCCCCCCCCGTTTGAACAGTATAATTATTTACTAAAAATGTACATAATAATAAATGGTATAGATCAAAAACAATAGTAATATAAATAGCGAATTGATACTAATGCGTTTCTAGTGTGATTAATATTTATTTAATATAATAACAGTGATAAGGATACCGCAGTGTTCTAGAAATCGAGTGGGTCACTTACAAATAAAACACAAATAATTAAATAAACCAAAGAGATTAACATCATCTATATAAGCTAAATAGCCTGAGGCAGTCGATCTTGAAACAATATACTTACAGCAATACTCGTGTAATTATTAAAAATAATTTATACGTGAATTATTATTGACATTTTTTTTGTTTTTTATTATAAAACAATTTGTAGACAAATTTATAAATAATAGACAAATAATGTGATTATATAACAGTAAAAACGGTTAAAATAGTTTGAAATCAGTTTCATAGTACTGCCACGAGATTTATGCATTTCTGATAAATATTAATCATCTTACCAATATCATTTTATCAAAACATTTTTTATTTTGAAATTATTTAAAAATGTGTGTAACTAACTTTATTTCAATTTTCAATACGTCATTTCATTACAACTGACATGTTGTCATAAGTCATATGAGAGTCTTATACAGAACGTTATAAAATGGGATTTGGCTACTCCGCTTTTAAAAATACATAAAGACGTACGTTTTAACGATTATTTAATTATTTTTGAGTAGTTTTTTATAACGTAATATAACGATATGAGAGATGAACTTTTTCATTTTATGTATTAATATAGTTCAGTAAAGATCATATAATGATACTATTTTTAATAAACGTTTTATTACAACTCGTGGGCACGTCTCAATTTAATGTAGATTAAATCAGGTATTCAAAACATCGTCAGATGGTTATTTAGGCTTATACTTTATGTAGATAAACCATAAGTCATCGCTTGCAAGTTTTGATACTACGTGAACGTGACACGTTTCAGCGTTTAGACTAATAATGAAGTAAGATTATTAATTTACATATTGTTTAATCTTATATAATTTTATGTAGGTACGCATTTTATACCATTAACCATTAAGAAAATATATATATATATATAAGTATAAGAAGTATACTGTTCTTTAAAAACGATTTTTCGACAAAAGATTTTGCAACGCCCACATTCCTAACACGGTTTTGTTTATTTATGTAGCTGTACACAATGCGAAGGGCATAGGAGGTATATATAGGCAGTTCTGATAATATTTATCTCGATGCATCTTCGAATGTATTTTTCTACATTTTTATATTTTTTCCTTTTCGATTCGGTAGCGGTATACCTTCATTATTGTATAGTAGTTATTTCTCTACCTCCAGATGGCATTTCTTCTCACGCCCAACCGAATTAATAAATAATAAAAGCTCGGGATCTCGAATGAGAAATTTTTGTATTGCGCTTATTAGTATAGTGATAACTGCAATAATTCATATTCGTACCGAACCAATCGACTGTTTTTAAATAGCCTTTCGTCTATAATAATAATATCCACAATAACATAATATATTATTTACATATTATATCACTGCGTCATTTTCTCATATAAATAATGGGCAAATACTTAGCGGACGAAACGTTTTAATGATCGCTTTCGTGATTAGTGATTACTACATGTATACGCATCGCGTACGCACATTATGCGCAGAACATGGAATATTATAATGCACTGTGGGTAATATAATATTTATAACACAACAATCAATATTCTACTTTATCTACCCACTTTAATTAGACGTGACGCAGCACTGTAATGAATACATGTGTACAATATTATAATTTTCATAAATAAATCGAATTTAAAAATAAAAATAAAAAACGCAAATAGGGATTTCGGTTGGGCCTATGTAGTGTTAAGCAAAACCGAAAACCGCGATGTTAGCATTACGCGTGTTATGCACGCGTATAATATTGTATATACCTACATATATAAATATACGTATGTACGTACTAATGTATTATACACGCCCCCGCGAAAACCCATTTATATGAGTGCGCGATACCACTCCGGTACACCACCTACACCATACACGTGTGCTATATTATAATAACAAATTAGTTTATTGAACAGATTTCAATTTTGTTCGCAAGACTCGCGCGCACCGTTTTTCCCATCAGGTTCTTTTATAAGCGGAACTCGCTCGGTCGAGGATTGTAAGCGGCGTGAACATCGGCTTTTGCCGATCAATATGATTCCCCGGAGACAAAAATACGAGTACTTACAAAAATGTTTGTACGGACGCGGTATCGCGGTGTTCCACATATTATTATTATTTTACCATAACGGCGGCCGTCCGCGCAACTGCTTAATTCGCAAATGATTTTACTGGGCGCATCGACCGCAGTATACAGTTGTACTGTGAACGCTGCAGGACAATCATGGTTATTTGATAATATAAATGTTATTTGAAAACAATTGAAAACACACAAAATCATTTATCCGGACCAATACAATTCTGATGAGGCAACGGCCGGTGTCATTTGAAGCTGTACATAGAACCACGTCGAACCTCATGATGGACTTATATAGCTGCATACTTTGCTAACTATACTAATGATCGGCCATAATATCGATATAATTCGATAATATGATATCGATATCGTGACAAATTTTTGATACGAATATTGTTTTATATCCTGTACGAAATATAATATTTTCAATGCCAATTTATTTATTGTATTTTCTTATCTTCAATTAACTAGGTTAAGCAAATTTTTGTATTAATAACTATTAATAAGTACTATAAGTAGGTAATATTTAAAATGTGTTTTTTCGATATTTTCGATATGGTATCCATATTGTAAGATTTACAATACCACGATACAATAATAGAAAAATCTAAACACAAAATTATATTGTTGGTCAATCACCAACTATTACAGAAAAACATCGATGACAGTGAAAACCCTCAGAATTTCTGTTAAGCTACAACATTTATTAAAAGCCCTCCGCTACATATTATTATAATAGATAGAGCTGTTCCCACTTCTGGAAATTTTAGCAATGTCTACAATTATTTTAACAGTGTTTGGGAGTTAACGATTTAACTGAGTTGTGCAAAACAACCAATTCCTTATTGAACCAGCAAAATAAACAAATAAATTGATCTTATTGTAGAAAAAAAAAATCCCCTGGAATTATTCACAACAATATGTTATTTTATTGACGTTTACAAATAAAATGTATGCACTAGTACAGTGTGTTAGTGATATACATTTTATAATATCCAATATAAAAATGTCACTAAAAATACACACCGTTTATTGTTGAAAAAATTCTTGACTTGTCCGTGTAAACACACAGTTTAGTTAGCATGTCGTGGAACTTTTTTCACTTTATTTTTTAAATATACTTATTTAATTTATTCTCTCTACCTACGTGGATGCAAATAATATCGATGAATATCCAATTTTCAGATCGATTCCAAACATTGTTCAATCCGGAGAATTTGAATTGCACTAGCGTTATCCCCTTTATTCTTCATCAGCAGCGTAAAGGGAAACCATTCAGAACGTATAATACATATACAACTTCGTTTTGTATTGGCATATTTTGTGTAAGTACACCTTGACTAATTCTTTTGACATTTCGTTAACTACTTTTAAATTTTAAAGTCATTTGATTTAAAAACTCAATACCAATGTTGCATTACAAAATCCTCATTGTACTACGGTTCAAAACTTAATATTCACTTAGTCGTTTTTTATCGTTTTCGGTCCACATTTTTACGAACCGATTTCAATGAAATGGATTCGGTGAGATTGTCGTCTGCAGGTATACGATATTACACCAAAAATCCTCGGCATCCCTTACAGCTGAATATTTACCAAAATATACACTGGATATCTATTATTCATTTCTGGAGACTTTTGGTTGAACGTAAAAACTTTTCCATCGGGTTTATATTTCGATTAACGAGATACTCAAAATTCTAAGAAAACGAAATAGCTTCTTTTTCTGTTATTAATTTTTTTTTCGCTTTGGCAATCAATAAACAATGACATGACCTACCCAAAACCTGTCGAACATATTTTCATTTAACGTGCAGAAGAACAAATAATATTTAATAACACATTGACATATGTCATAATATACGAATACATTTTCTTTGACGATTATAACCATTTCGCAATTCTTCATAGAGCCCGGTTTGATTTCTTCAGATTAATATTTAAAACTATAGACATTATTTTTCATAATTTTACTGCGTATTCTTAGCCGATCGGTCGTAAATTTGGCGTTTCATCTATTTTGTAAAATATGTCTCGTTGTTCACTCGGTTAAAATAAGAATTTGCATAAAAACTGATTGGTACCACCACGCTATACTTATTTTATTTTACGCATTTTCGTACTCAAGAACTGTTCACAGTCTTTAGTGTTTAATCTATCGAAGTTCTATTTACTCATTCGGCCGCAAAAAATATATACATCATAACACTCAGGGTAAAGCACAAAATAATGATTTTATAAAAATAATGCTTTCACTTTACTCAATAAGTGCGGACGATGTTCACATAACTGCATTACCCGGGTAATGTGAACAACACTCGCAATTCGCACGTATACAAGTTATTACAGTTTCGTCCTTATATCAATGATAAGACGTCTAATTCTAAGTGGAACATTTTTCAAGTAGATGATTTTCACCGTTGCATTAGGGGCTTGTAACTAATTACTATCATCGCACGTGTTCACAAAATAGTATTAAAAATATTCAAAAATATAATGGTACATAATTTATCAATCGTAAAACGGATGAAATTTAATTTAAAAGATAAGTTATAATTTAGTACTTACGACAATAATACTTATAAAGCGTTAAATTGAAAATATGGAATGCGTATTATGAAGTGTCTTCCTTTAAACAGCTCTATAAAATAGGAAATTAAAACCTATCGCTTTTATTTTTTTAATTTTGTAAGATTACAATAATTATAAATTTAAGAAAATGAATCGATAATTTAGGTATCAATTTCAATACTATTTAACTATTAAATTTTAAATAAATATCAAAGTTTTTTAAAATTGTTATATTAATTTTATTATACTTTATTAATATTTCTACAAAATTTAATAATATTGCTTGTTATTTTTTTTTCAATGTTAAAGGGGAAAAAGTCATTTGATGCTCAATAGTCAATAAAATATATAACAAAAAAAAAAATTAATGAATCTACCAACAACGTATCTTTCTTTATTTTTGGATTTGAATACGAAATAAGAAATTCCCAATTACTTTTCTTTATTTATAAAAAATCAAGTACATATGCCAAAAACAGAAAATACGTTATTAAAAAGTTACATATAAAAAATGCTGACAAACTTAAGATAAAACAAAAGTATATAAAATAACATGGCCTCATATTATTTAATAAGAAGAGTTTAAACAATAAATACAAATTATAATGCATGTATTATGATGTTGATTAATATAAAGTGTGCTCTACACCATTTATTATATTATATATAAAAATGAACAGCTAGATGGTAAAAATAAGAACAAACTAAAATACAAATACATAATATTTTTCATAGGCTTTATTATTTTATATAGTTAACATTATTTATATAACCAAGTGAACATAATATGCAAAGAAAAATTGTATAGAATTTTTTTTAAGCTTCTTTCCACGATTATTAGGTGACGTGTCACAACATTATTTGTGAACGGATATAATAAAATGTCAATCTCTTTAAAATTGAAGTGCTGAAGATAATTCCTATATTTATAAAATGCTTTCTACAGACAAATATTAGTATATTTTGAGTTAAAATTATTTTTTATCTTAATTAATAATCACTTAACTAGCATTTACATTTTTACATGTCATTAAAAGTGATTAGTACTAAGAATTTCAGTTATTTTATAACAGTATACTACAATACATGACCTTTACTAAATAACTATTTAGATGGTAGAAATTCTAAAAATAACATATCATAATGAATTTTCTTAAAATAAATAATTATTAACTTCTACTTGTAATCATAGTAACTAAATACGCCAAAAATAACTGAATATAAAACATTTTAATGTAACATTACACTCTTATAATTTGAATAATATTTTATTCAAATGTGAAATATAAATTAAAAAAAAAAAAAAAAAAAAAAAACACTTTAATTTAGAGCTCGAAGCTGTTTGTGTAATTTTTAAAATCATAAAACATGAAATATTTTTTGATAATACATTATTAATAACAGAATCGTAAGAATGAAAAAACCATATTCTAAATCATAGCTGAAAATAGAAATAATAAAATGTGTATTTAAAACCATAAACACGATAGTAAAAATAACCAATACAATCAAAATTAGTTTTATATTATTCAAAAACTAATTCTTAGAATAAGCATTGAAATAGAATACTATGGTATTACAAATTATAATAAAATGATATAACTAAAACCCTATAGTTTATTATATTATGCGTAAATGCATATGTATATACAAGATAACCCTACATAGTCATTAAAATTAATAAATAAAAAAAAAACCTAGTAATCAGTATAAATTTATCAACGAAAGCGAACAAAAGTCACGGATTTTCGCATTTACTTCTGTTTAATGATACGCCATTTTTATCGCACCAATTCACATATAAATCAAAGACGTGCTCTAGCACCACAGTAATTTAACATCCTCCAAATATGAAAAGCTCTTAATCATATGCCAAGAGAAGTAATTTTGAAAAGTTTAAGGGAATATTATTTATGAAGAGAAGAAAACACATTGGAGCTATACGAAATATCCGAGCCGCGTTGGAAGGAAAACATAAGAAGCTGCTGCGAATATCTATTGCTTAAGACTAAGAGAAGTTAAGTAGGAATTAAGTTGGTCGCCGAATAATAAGATTTCTTATGTAAAATGTTTCAACTTTTGCACTTAAAATGGCGTGATTTACCGAATAAAAAGGTTTTGAAAAGTCGGTGGAAACTTCGTCCATTTGAAAAGTGGTCGTTAATTTACTATTCGTGAAACGATACACATTTGTAGCAGTTTATCGATCATATGGTATGAATAAAATATATATATAACATTCACAGCAGTTACGAAATTAAATCTGACTCTGGTTAAGTATAAAAACATAATATATTTTACTGCTAAATGAATGTCAAAAAACTACATAATGTTATGAAGAGTTTTTCAATCATGCATGCGTGTGATTGCTAACACTAATAATATTTCATTGTCACGGTCATGGGACTGTTTATTTGCGTGTCGGTGGATTTTTGTTCTTCGCACCGCCGTTTTAGTACAGCGATCATTTAACTCAAGATCGAATACTTGTATAACCACCACCGTCATCTGCTGCTGATAAAAGTATACTTTTCAATAACGGAAAATGCCGTTTTACGACGTATTACACGCCTACGCCCGTCGTACGGCACACGCTATTGTTTTCGTCTCGATACCTAATAACTATAGAACACGGAGCAGTATGTGAATCGCTTGGGTGTACCGCCATCACCGGTTGTAGCGAGGATCGATAGATGACCGAACGCAGGTGCTGGCCGTCGTAAATAACCCACGCGTTTCACGACCAAAATCCAACGGACCATTTTTCATATAACAACTGTGAACGGTCAACGCGGATCTGGCACGACGCACAGCCGGTGATTGATTCAGACAAGCCGTAGGCCGTACTTCATGTATTTCGTATTATATGCCAGTCAGCGGTTCTTAACCTTTTGTAGATCACGGACCCCTGATGAAAGAATTTTAGAAATCGTGGACCCCCTTGCCAATTTCTTTTTCGAATACCCTTTTGAACATCTCATGTTATCTATTACAAATTAGATATAAGTAGACGTAACAAAACACACACGCATTTATAATTATTCTTATTACACTTAATTTTTCATATAAAAATGCCAAACAAATAATTTTATTTTTATTATTCATAAAATAAAGTTTTTATTTGGTTAATGTGATGGTTGGTGTATTCGAGACACAAGTTTTTGAACATCGGAATCAATACTAGAAAGCTTCAAGACTGCCGCGGACTCCCGACATGAGTATCGCGGACCCCCAGGGGGCCCGCGGACCACAGGTTAAGAACCTCTGATATACCTATTACAGCGTGTTATGCGACACGTATTATGTCAAATGGAGCACGTATGGTGAGAGTACTGCAGTACACCAGTGGCGCACAACCTAGCACGCCAGCAATGGTGGCATCGCCAATTGTTTAACCGAACGAAACATTCATACGCCACGTTTGCGTATTATCGTTTTACCCACATGGGGACCGCCGTCGCCTAGTCGAAATAATATATAATATATTTTAGACGTTTCGTAGGGATCAGCAAAGGTTGTGCACCACTGGTAATAAGAACTATATGCTATTGCGGACATGTCATTATTAATTTATTGCATTCGATTACGTATGGTGTTTAACAATAAATTATTATATAATTAACCAGCACAAATTTCCAAACTAGAAATTGAAATTCACAAATAGTTATTGCCGAAATCTATACTTGCAGCCTCGATGGAGTCTGTCCGTAAGTAATCGTGGAAAACATCTTACGAATCCTATGAGTACGCGTTATTTTAACGAAATTGTGATTCTTATAATTTATAATAATATGTCAGACATAAATATAACAACAATCATCCCCGTGGTGATTTATATTTCAATAAACTAATTCCATTATTCCGAGGCGTGTTGTGTAGGCAATTTTAGTACATCCGAGAGTGTTGGCCGTACATTTATCTATCCACGTCATGAACTTTCGTTTTCTCGAACGTAATATCTGATAATATCTGTAATGTATTATCTGTATACTGAAATTACAGCTACTGGTGTTCCGTCGCAAAGTTTTACAAGCGAAAAATAATTCAAAAGTTCATTACAATATACTGCTAAGTACTATTATTTATTTATCTTGGAAATGTTCAGTTTCTTTATTATTAACGAATGAATCAAATAATGACTGAATGGCTTCTCCCATTATGTTGTGTACAGGACATTTTACATCCAACTCTAATTTATACTAAGATACCATACAAGTAAACGCAATCAATAGTTACATTTGATTAGTACTCATAAATCGATTAAAATAAAATTACATAGAATAATTAGTATTTTCGTTTGAATATATAAAACATTTTAACGTTTACATAATATTAATTCAAGTGAATTTTTTTTTCGTGTTTGAAACTATATGACTATTCAGTCAATAGTCGTTACTTTTCAACAAATTATATTGTACGAGTTTTATATTATATATCGTATGTATAGTATTAACATTTTTATGAATATACGGACAACTAAAAACTAACTGATTTTTTCTTTTTAATTATTATAATTAATATAGGCGTTATATCATTTTTGATAAAAATAATAATAACGATACCTTATATTGATTAAATATTTCTTATCATAACAATAACATTCAAAGAATATTACTACATTTTGCAATGTAAAAAAAATTCACTATTTATTTTTTATCAAATATGATGTATTATAATATTATGATCAAGGTCCATAGTGTAAAATTGTCTTAATAAATGAAAATGTATTGGATAAATATAAGTTTCAAACCAAAGTATAAAAATATCAGAAGTAAAATAAAGTATATCTTGAGACCAGAATTTATTATGAATTAGGGATACGATAGTTGCATGCATTTCGGTTTAGTACGAATGTAACCAGATTTTATTATAATAAAAAATAAAAACGTGAAATAAAGATTCATCAGTTTTACTTTTAATTAATGTAATGGAATTATATTTTAAATAAAAAATACAGTTAATTCGAATTTAATATTCATTCAAAAACAAAAAGATAGTTTGAGAAACGAAAAAAATATATTCATTTTTAATAGTTAAAAAAAATCATAAGATTTTCAATTTTAATAATTTAAGCTTGAAAATTTAATACAATATATTCTCTAAAATATATTATTTGTACGCAGCAAATAAAAGGTATACTGAAAAATTCTTAAAGAATTCTATAAGCCTTAGAAAATCATATTTTAACGAAATCGGATATTTAAACGAAGAACAATATTGACCTATATGGCTATACCCTTTCTTGTATCCAACTCAACTTCTGTAGTAGATAAATTACATTTCTAACCCAAACCATGACATGTTTTTGACTTTATTTATTTTTCTTAATACAATACATGAAAAACAGTTACAAGAACAAGATAGACTTACTATTAATCTTATGTATAATATTAGTTATGGCGATGAACAATTTAAAATGAAAATAATTATGAATTCAAAACTATACCGTTTGGTGTAGAATTTGGTCCAATTTGAGCATGTAAAATGTTGAGACCAGGTACAATGATTGCAGGCAAAGTGCTCGATCGTAATAATGGAGGTGGTTGTTGTGCACGTGGCACCTCTTTATCTCTGAATGAAAAATAACAATAAAATACACACATTAATTTTCATATCATATTATATAGTTTATATTTTTGATAAAATGTATTACATTACTAAGCATATAAATTGTAGGTACATGTTATTATCGTAAAACAACTATTCGTCGAATATGATTATTTTGAAATATTATAATAAAGTGTAAAAATGTTGATAGATTTAATTAATACCTTTTAAATGGCTTACTCAACTTTTATGAATTTCTGTAGTGTGCATTTTCCAGCTAAAACTTTGTATAAATTAAAAACGTTTCATGTGAAAAAAAAAATTATTAATTCTTTGGTTTTTTTTCAATTCCAATTAGAGCGTTATATTGAATAAACAATTTAAATAAAAAATAATTAAGCTTTTATTATAGATTTAAATAAAGTTCAAATAAAAACAGGAAAAAAACGTATTGTGACAATAATTTTATAACTTACAAATTTAACGTACAAGCTCTTGTATATAATTGTTTAATTAACTTCAACAGTTGAATTAATTTATTTCTGGTCACTTTTTAGTTTTTATAAAATTATATCTGTTGAGAAAACTATTAAATAATATATTTTTTTAATATTTATAGTTCATTGAATCGTTGTGAACGAAAATATAAGAAAAAAAAATTACATAAGAAATTTCATGAATTTTACAAATTCAAATTCAACGATCAGATATTATTTTAAGGACATCAAATACAATATAAAACGACTAGTATTTGTCCAAAAATAATCCAAATTACGTAAACTACAAATGGTTGGTGATTTATAAACGAAAACTTAAAAAATTGTGGTCGATGTAGATGCAAAAAAATATAAATAAACGGATTGTGCTACAACAAAACCAAACAAGTATTTAAAAAAAAATGTTTATGCTAGACTATGACAGCCCATATATTATGATAGTTCTCTTATAACGCTGTACAAATGTGCTCGAGGCTATTATAAATAAATAATTGAATGTCATATTGGCTCACGTTAAGAATAAATGATCTCGCGTCCTCCCACTATATTGTTTAAATATTTACGATGATTACGGTGACAATATGTCATTTTACATAGAATTTGGGCCTAGATGCACATTTTCATTATTGGGAACGTAGATGCAGACATTCGTTTCTATACCGACGAAACTTTTTAAAAATTTACATTTTCTTTCAGAAAATTATGGCATAAAAAAAAAATATCATTATTCTCTTTGATTGCCAACGATCAAATTTATTGACCCTATGAGAAAACGCTTTTTTGTTACGATCTTGCCTAAGGTGCATCATTCTGTATTCTTTGTATGGATATCAATAAAAATATACACCTTCAGCCGAAAGACATATTATTACAACATTTGTGAATGCATAATACTCAGAATTAAAAATTACGATACGCATTTATAGCCAACGTTAAAAACAAATATTTCGTATAATATTCTTTGGAATGCAATAAAAATGTAAAATACTTGGAATTTTTTCATTACGCTTGAAATGGGTGTAGCCGTACGTGAAAAATTAGACGAAAAATTATTTTTCAAAAACTACTTTATTAGAATGAAATAATTTCGTAATAGATAAGATATAATATTAACTTTTTTATTCTTTTTTATTATCGCACAATCGATTTAGATGTAAACAACTTTAATCATAATGTTCAAATTGAAATTTATAAAATTTTATCAAAGCAATAAACCGATAAGCGTGTCCAATTGAACTTTATTAACGCTATGGTTGAATGACCAAATCAAGATATTGAAAACTAAATAATTTCTGCATTTTGTTCGTATAGAAAAGTTCTGGAAAAAAAAAAACCCGGAGAAATTAATCGTTCATTCAAATTTTTCTTTTCAATCGAGTATGTCTGTACACGCATATATATATATATATATATATATGTATATATATATATATATAATATTATACATACGTACATTCACAATACTTCTACTTACAATGGGCACAATTACTCCAGCAGCTTATATATTGAATACTGAACCACTTTGGTGACATGGAACATTGCCGGCCATATACGGTGACGTGTATACGTGCATACAATTCGCGAAGATTATTGTAATTGTATAATTATGATAAAATAAAATCGTAGTTTACCATCGGTTCTTTTGATGTGATGTGTCAAGAGATGTAACAAAAGAAACGAATGCGAGATTTTAAAATTTAACGTCATATCAGCACAAAAAGTGCAATTATAACAGTTAGAATTCATCAATACTTGCCCGGTAAGTAAATTTTTTTATCTTATTTTATTATTATTATTATTATTATTTTTTTTTTTTTTTTGTAGTCAACAAAGTTATTTTTCAACGACTAACAAATACGTCCCATTCAGTTTTAAAGCCGTATAACTGATATTATTTTTATTGTGTGCACGGAAGTGTTTTCAGTTTTTGTCACGTATACGCATTGTTATTGATGCCGCCGTCGTCGCTCAAAGTCAAGAGACGAAACTACCCTCGACGACCAGTGATAGTAAATAAAAAATATCCTATATAAAATAAAAAATCCAACGGGACGTTTTTCAATTTTTAATAACTACTTACGGCACCTGCTTGATATTAAATAACAATAAGTGTTTGAGTTTGAATCGTAAAAACCAAACAAGTACATATTTAAAAGTAACGTTATAATATTATTACAATATACTATGAGCTATATATAGGTTTACCCGTTTTAATTTACTATTATACCTATTATAGTTATTATGCCGCTGAGATATTATGTATTAAAGTTCTTAGGTTGTTTTATTATAGCCTGCTTTAACGTGCAGACCTAAGTGCGGTGCAGATTTTTAAAACTATACGACGTGAACTTTTCGCCCTCATCGAATTAGTAATATACATTTATTTGGAGCATATAAATTGCTTTCGGTGCGGTTTAAAGGGTCTTAACGATAACGCGAAGATGAATTTCTTAGAATATTACCCTACAGACGGATGGTGGGGACGGGTGGAGGACGTTGCTGGTTGTGGTGGAGTGAGTGGAGGATCGGGAAACAGTAGTTTATCCCTGCAATTGATGATTTTTATAACAGTTCAAATTGAATTTAGCGTGTCAGCAACAATGCCAGTTAATACACGTGTAAATGAAAAACTTATTTGTAATAGACAGTTCGCGGCGGATGAACAACAATCGGCGAGCGCGAACGACCTGGGCTGTGAAATATATTCACCGAGAATAATTTATCAGATTTATTTTTTAATATAAACCACGCGATGAACGAAATAACGATATTATCATCCGAGCCCGAGAGTGTACGCCGCCGCCGCCGCACGTCACTACCGTAAAATCCTGCGGCGTAGGTAGATAGGTATATGTATATTATTTATTATATAGGTATACACCGCGCAGCCGTTAATTTAACGAAACGAATAACCGTAATGTGTGTTTCTGCGTAGGATATAGTACAGTGGATTTAACGCAGTATCATGATCGGCGTGCGTGTATAGAAAAATAAAACGATAATAATAATATAGGGAGACGATTTTATCGCGGGGCAACAACAGAAATTACGATTTTGCTTGGGCGTTGAAAAGTGTTTGTCACCGCGATTCCATGCGATTTACGAGTCAAGCGTTGTATTGATGTGACGTATTATGTTCATTTTTCGTTCGTATAGTATGGCGTGTAAAGTATGTATATTGTTCGTCGGATTGCCATGACCGGGTGACCACCGTAATATGCTAAACGTTTCCTTTAAAATATTTGACGAGCGCGAAATTATTATATTACATTACCTACATTGCGTTCTGTGATCCGAAATATTGTTCTTGTCGAAAAATAACGTATTGAATCGACCTCGGTGACGAATCGATAAAAGGTGTGAATATTTCTATTTGCTTTACTCAGTTTTTTCGATTATATAATAATACGCGAGTGGCATTCAAGAGTATTTATTTTTAAGCGTCCCGGCGCTGCGTTGTCGGATGTTTCGAGACACGATCTAAAATATTATGTTGAATATAAAGCTATAACCGCGGTATGAATAAATTATTCATTATTCCCATAATTAAACGTCTTGTCGTACTTCGCAGTACACTGTTCGTGGACGTGTTAGCACGTGACCGAATAATTGCTATCCACAAATTATCATTAGGTATATGCACTGTATTATATGCAAATATAAGACTCGGTGACGTATTATTTTATCCCATAGTTTTTGCGCGTCTCGCGGAGAATAGAAACAAACGCAATCATTACCGTGTGATAATAATAACACGAACGCTGATCCCTGGGATAATATTTTATCACAAAACGGAAAAAATACTTAAGAAAAGCTAAACAAGGCTATATATATTTTAATGTACTGCAGACTGCAGTCTAAATAAGATGGGCGTAAAAGATCGAAATTAATATTGACACATTGTCCTCATCTTTTCCCTGGTAGATTACTTACTATAATTTTCATTGCAGTGCGTTCCTAAACTGCTATATCATTTCCCAATATTATCCTACACACTCGCTACGCACTTGGTATATTATTCTTTAGATAATGCATTTTATTCATTCCAACGGACTCCTGATACGATTCGTTGTATTTATATACAGTATAGAAACTCGATTTACCGTCACTTTCTGTTGTCCGTCATCGGTCACTGACGAAAAAAATAAAAATAATTAAGGGATAAGACGATCGCGATAAACTCATCGCGGTGCCTAACACGGCAATTATATAGCTTATATAAAAACAATTTGTGAATAATATGTTTTAGTTTAATATTATTTAGTGTAGTATGTATGTAATATTTAATAAGTAAAAATTTTTAATTGAAAATACACACGTAAAATGTATATGTATATATACTTTTTTTGTAAAACTTCAGTTAACCGTGTATTCGATTAACCGTCACCGTCGGAACCGGAACTATGACGGTTAGTTGAGTTTCTACTGTAATATATTAAAGCATACGACTTTCATAGTAATGACTTTATTTTTGTAAACATGACTCGCTGTACTTGATATTGATGTAACACAATCAATTCGAAAATAAATACATGTATATTAAAAATCGTTCGTGGGATACATATAACTATTCAAATTTACGAAGATCTCAAGATATCAAGGTTAGAGTTAATGTTTTTATGTGTGTGTGTGTGTGTGTGTATGTGTGTGTGTGTGTGTGTGTGTGTGTGTGTGTGTGTGTGTGTTGGTACTGAGATAAAAAAAAAAAATGTCAAAACGTTTGCAGGGATAACGCGCGTTAACGGAGCCGGCATTTACATAAAGACAAGCGATGCATAGGGACAAGTGATAACCGACAAGAATTGTGTTTCAAGCAATTATTTTCATTGTTTATTATTGTGTAGCGTATTATTATTCGTTCGCGTGAATTCGTACCGACAAATCAGCTTATAATTATTTTCCCGTTTGCAATATATTCGTATATTATTAAACGGTATTCCACCATACAAACGATGAAACATGACCTAAGGTCTATTACAGCATAGACTCACTCTTGACACGCTTGTAAAATAAGGCGTAATTTTACCTATTTTGGACGGTGTAAGTATAGCAATTTATTTAATTTATTGATTTTGTCAGTCATACTTTGTATCTCAAACTCGTGCACACACACGCAGCAATGCACACACACATACACACACACACACACGCACTTGCACATAGACACACTGATGCATTTTGGCCTTTAAACGTGACAGAGTTATCAAACACATACATCCCATATTTGTTTTCCGAACGTGACTTTTCCGTCAGATTATCTCCTACAACGGTGGGATATTTAAAAAAAAATAAAAAAAAGCACTCCATACATACCTATACAGTAGTTAAAATAATATAACCTGTGATCCTTGAGGTAAAAAATATTTACTCAAAATATACATATGTAATTTTTTTTTTTTTAAAAAAAAAAGGTTTTCCGAGAAAAATGTATCATCTAACACAAAACTATGCATTTTTTATTATTATAAGTATTTCAATATAGCATATTATATTTTAATTAGTATGATAACATGTCCACGGACAAGATCTATTATGAAATTGAAATAGAACATTATTAATGTTATTGTTTTTATTGATGATATTTTTTTATTTTTATCCAAATATGTCCAGAATAAAATTATTGGAAATTGTAATTTTAAAAACATTTTAAACACTAAACCATTGATATACGTATACATTTGACAGTAATCGATAGTACACTAAATGCTAAAAATCGAGTATATGTTAAAAGATCAGATTTTATAAGTTAGTGCTTACTTCCAGCGTAAAAACTTTAAACTAGTATGCGTACCTATATATCTAAATTAAAAATGTAAAATAAAATAAAAATAATGGATTAAATACTGGTATTATTCGAAACGAATAAATTAATATTGTAGTGATGAATTAGTAACTATGTATTATGTGTACTATTTTTTATATGTATGTTTAAAAAAATTATGTTGTCAAGTACAATTTTCTTTTCTGAAACGAACAAAGAACAAATATAACTACGTCTATCAATTATATATAGAACAAATAAATAATGAACGATATAAAAAATATTTGCTCAAATGATATTATTTTTTTTTTATTTCCATGGGAATTACTGTCCAATGATTACTTTTTTAGATTTATTATTACGGATAAAAATTGAAACCCGAGTCAGCATAAATATAACAAATATCGAAATATTTTATTTAAACTTCAAACGGTTCAAACCCTTTATATTTAACTCGATCCTATTAATTATTATCCAAAGTATGATTAATATTCATAATCTCAGTGATTAAAAATGAAGTGTTTTATTACATTTAATTTTTAAATTGTTATTGCGCGTAGTCTGGCGTACCTCACGCTTACACATCGTAAATAAATATTACTTTTCTAAATTCTTATCAACCAAAAGTGTTCAAAATTTTTATTTCAACATCGAATTCTCGTCCAAGCTAAGTACTACTACTGGGTTGCTCCTTACTCACGTAACCCCTATTGTTTTGTTTACTCCATTCTCACATAATATACTTATAAGCTAATAATTGTATAGCTTGTATATTTCTTTTATTAATAAAAAAAAATAAAAAATAAATTAAAAAAACATCGAATCCGTAACAATATTAATTGTCTTTATGGATTATCTAAAGTAAAAACTTTATTTTTATTTTTATTATTCTTACGTTGTATTATATAAGATACTATTGTTATATTTATCACATTACATCTAGAATATTCTTGTGAATTGATATCGAGATGAATATTGTCAGAAAAATTTTAATTAAATTGAACTTACATAACACTATGACAAAGCGAGTTATTAGTGTTATTACACATTTACACATGTTCGGATTTCTTAAAATCAGACCAAAACGTTATCTTCGACAACAAGCGTTTTATTTTTTAAGAATCTCAACAGGTCAATGCCGATGTGTGTTTTATATTATATATAATCCACGGAAAATCTCCTAGTATAGTTGCATTGCTATTTTTTTGTACGTACCACCGACAACTACGGTCGTTAACGTATTTTTATTTGTAGTACCCGTGCGCCTAGAAAATATACGGAGTGTAAAACAGAATGTTGGATACAAACAGTTGATTTCTTTGAGAACCTGACAGTGACTAAACTCCGGAAATAAACCCAAATGTATATACTATATATTATAAACCTATACCGCGGCCGGCGGCGTCAAAGAGTCTGATGCTTTACAGCTGATCGTATTGCACCGGGTCACTGATAAAACTTTTGCACTATATTTTTCGAGTCTCACCCTATGCGCACCGCCCACGCCGTCTTGTTCGTTAATAGAAGCACATCATTTATCTCCGAGTGAAACCTAAACTTTTTTAAACACTATATACCGAGAGAAAAAAAAGTAATATAATAATAATAAATAAATCACCGACTTGTTTTATGTGCTGCAGTTGATATACACTGTACATATTATACTGTGCATTAAGTCCGAGAACTCTCCGAAATTAATATTACACAATAACGATTATTTAATAGTATTAGTATAATATATTATCAGACAGACGGCATGCTCGCTCGCACGGGACTACGCGTTGTATTTTAAAGGTTCGCGCGGTTTTCATGCCAAACTTTTCATTATTTTAGGTACTCTGTAATAGCGGTCCGCTACGAAGGTACTTACTCGCGTATTCAATTTTACGGTAATACCTGGCGAGGTTACGGTGTATAGTACCGCTTATGTGTGGATTATACGAAGAATATCAAAATCATAATAATTCATAATTTCGTTATGAACATTAAACTATTTAGACGTTATATTATAATGCGATGCAGCTTATCTTGAACACGAATACTGTAATAAATGTTACGCACATACTATCGTGTACACGCTGTACTCGATAAAATTGAATTTTAGTCATCTTTCGAATGTAAACGTACACATGCATACGCTCAAGTTATATCCTGTCTGCGGATTGTGTTTGTGCTCGCCGTACAACAAAAGGTTACACGATGAACATTGAACAGTGGGTATTTTCACTTATATAAGACTCATTGATGGAAGGTTCAGTCGCTCATAAGTCTCGGCATTACCCCTCAACAATAAGGGGACGTATATCCAAAAGTCGGCACAATAAAGCGAATTTTCCTCAAGGACCCCTCCGATTTTGTAAAATACATATTAGTAGAAAATGTTGATATTTTTGGTAACAACTCAAAATAAATATGTATTAAACAATTCGTTTGTATTTTAGACCGTAGTAACGTAGATTTCAATAAATATCGATCAATTATATTATATTATTGGTACAACAATCTTTATCGCATTTCACGTATACCCGCAATAATAATATTGTTGATATCGTTATTTTAGGGCTCACGGTACATTATTATTATCACCCAACTGAAAAATTGAAAATACTACGGTAGTTTATCTTATCCATATGTACCTGCAGCGTTTTACCTCCACGGTACACACGGGACACGGAGCTAGCAGCGTAATAATATAGTACTTAACGGTCGAACAAACGATGTGTACTTCGCGAGGACAACGAAATGCTCTTATAACGTTGTAAATTCAGTTTCACAGCAAAAACATCTTAATGACGCAATACTATTGTAGGACTGTCCAATATACGTCGTGATTGATGACAAATTATAAATTATTCAACGCATGCGAATACTTAACGCTAATGTTAAACCGTTATGGATCAGTGTCTACGTCAAAACATGTCAGAGTATAGGTTGTCTTTCGTATCGCATATCAACCAAGTTTATTCTGTAGAATATAATGTTGACTTTACACCGTACTATACACTCAACAACTACATAGGTATGCAGTGCACTCAAATGACAATTAAACGTTAAGAACCGTATAACTAATAATTATTAAAATAATAATTCGATATTAAAACGGTATCCAAAGACCGGCTAGCGTAAAACATGAGACTGTTAAAACAAGAGTGCAAGCAGGATTTAAATTTAAGTAAGTATAAAATTGAAAAAGGAATAAACATAATATATTATATTGGTTTAAAATAGTTGTTTGGCCAATCACGGGTTTATTGTACTAAATCATAATATGGTAATATTAGTAATTAATATATGCGTTATCACTTTATTAATATTTTATATACAATAGTACTTATATGTTTATACAGAATATTCTATTATAATAATAATAACAATAATTATTCAATATTCATGATGTGCGGAGATGAGCGAGGATCTTGTGGACAAATTCGGATAAATTGTGTTATCCTTGCGAATTAATTAGTTAATTATTCGTCATCCAATAATTATAATATCGCCATTGTGCCGCGGTCCTAATATCGGTTACCGACGGAATAATTATAGTGGGGATAAAAAAAAAAAACGAAGAAAATATGCATTCAGTAATAATGAAGGTACGCTTATTCGGTCGATTAGTATTAACACTATTGACATTTGCGATTGAAACAGCAGAGTATGCACGAACACGTGGTTAAAATACATTTACACATTTCGGGAGACGAAGAATCAAATAAAAAAAAAAAACCAAGAGTAAATCAATAAAAAGGCGTTTTCTAAGGATTGCTATACATATCATTGAGTCATCGATTGAACTACTGGTATTGTTCGGTCGTTCGGACAAAACTGCCGGTACCGACTGGGATAATTTCAAACAGTTATATTGAATTCGATAAGATTTTTAGCAGAGAAAAAGAGAAGTTTTGACAGTTTGACGGCAGTCGGGAAATAGAACGTGCTGACACATTGTCGACGTCGTTGCGAAGACCCATCAGGTGTGTCCTTTGGTGAAGGAAAATCCCAGTCCGGTGCCACACTTACAAAATGTTTGAGAAGTAACGTAAAATTACCATTTCTAATCTGACGTGGGCACGTGGAGGTGTATCATAATATTTTACGCACGTGTAACTACAAGTTAACACTACATAGTGTAGGGTTAATAAATTATTAATGAAACAATTAATGATCACAAAAGACCCTCCCTGCAGTATGTTTTGATGGTCAAACAGACCGATTAACACATGTGCGTGGAAACAGTTTTACTGGTAGTTTAAACACTAGTCATATAATAATCATGTACCTAATTTAAATGTTAATGTGACTATACATTTCAAAATAAAATAAGCGTTTAATTCGTTCATGATGGATGTAACTGTTGTTTCGATAGGAATGACGTGCACTAGTCTGAAATGTTTCTATGTACCTATGTATGATGTTATTGGACGAAGAAAATTTATATTTAAAAATAGTGATGTGATAAAAAACTATACGTGATGTTTAATTTGTAAGCCATTTACCATAGATCATCCTTTTTTTTTTTTTTCATGATTTTCCGTTGAATGTTTAACAACAAATAAAAATAAAAAATACCGAAGTTCACAATAATAAGGTATTGGAAAACAGGTTTATTACTTTTTTTTACCAATTGAAACGTGTTCATTACCAGAGTTATTGTGTTTGTCGTGTTTACAGAAGTTCAGGCCAATGGATAAAAAGTATTAACATTGTAGCTTCTAGGTAAGTAAACTAATACATTTTCGATCAAATCGTGCTGCGTAGTTAGTAATATCAAATACCGCATTTATACGAATACACATTACATTATGGTTAAAACATCACTAATGAATATTTATAAACACGAGTCGCTGAAGTAAACTAAGTGCTTAGACTTGGATTTTTGTTTTTTAATTATAACGGAGAAGAAACCCAAGAGAAACATAACTGCCATCGACGTTCTGTACATAGTAAAAACCAACATAGCTAAACAGTGTACAACACATAACAGTAAGGCGAACTATCGTAAACATTAATGAACTTCAATCAATACAATCGTGCATTTCTTTACCAGAACGAAATGGCACAATACAGTTGACGTAAAGTTATTCATTAAATTATCAAAATAAAGATTTTATATTTTCCTTGAATAAGACTGACCTTGAATGAATACGCCAAATTACACGAGTATATTTTACAAAACTGTACGGAGGACAGTATAAATAGTTTGTTTACAAACATACACACTCATATTAATTATTTCTTATTGGCCACGGATATTTTGTAGTCAATTGCTTTGTCATATATGGATTTTTTTTATTATTATGTAAACTTTTATGGTTTTTTTTTTTTTTTTTAATTATTAAGTTAGTAGCCAAAACAATATAACACAACAATTATTTAAAGAATAGTGAAATTTTGCATAATATTACACTGAACTTAAAAATAATCTAAGAATAGTATACTTTCTTAATATAATACTTAATGCCATTATTTAATTTTACATCTCACATGAATAAAAAAAAAAAATTAAAAGTAATGATTTTGAGTTACGCGTTGTATCTCGAACCAAACAAATTGTGTCTGTCGGTTGAAATCAAAATACAGCTAAAATTGTGTTCGATATTATGTGTTTGGCAACACGAACTGTATACTGTTCAAAATTTAAATAAAATAATCGTTATCTTACATTCTAAAAGTATATAAAAAATAAAATAAAATAATGATTAATTTTATCAAACAATGTCAAACGCATAAAATTAATTTTAACTTTTTTTCGGAAATCATTTATTCGAGTCCTATATTTCATGTGATTAAACTCAATTCACAATATATAATAAAATGTCTATATGTGTGTGTACTGTATACTGTATATTATAATATGTATATAGGATGATATATTAAGAGTGTAGACATCATGTTTATACTTCTATTTTGGGTTTTTCAAATTATAATTTCAGTAAAAAGTATGTAGTAATACAAAACCAGATTTTCTATTAATTAGATTTTGTGTACCACTTAAGGAGTATCCTATGGCAATATCAACTTTCGTTTTTAAAATAAGAACACAATTTTTTTATAAGATTTATTTTTCAGTACATTTTTCTTGTATTTATTTATTCTATATATATATCTTTATTTAGAGACTTGGAGTCAAATATCGGAACAATATTTTCGGAATTATTTAAATTTAAAGATGCGTAAAAAAATTGTAAAATAATTAGCATATCATTGATATTTTCTTTTTGTCATTATAATAATGATTTAAGGTTATGCGAGGAATTCATTAACATTATAATACACGTATATATAAATACACAATAAACATTTGATAACTATTAAGATAATACATTTATAAAAGTGGAACGTAGCTGAATAATATTATTTGCATCAAAATATAATGTTCCCATTTGAAAAAGAAATAATATCGCTACAGGATACTCCTTATGGGATACGAAAAATCTAATTATTATAAAATACTTGGTCTTATAATAATGCAGTGGACATACATTTTCCAAATGTAAGAACTTGAAAAATGCAAAATATAAGCATAAAGATAGGTGTGCATCCTTGATGGATCATCCTGTATATATACATACATACATTAATATGTATTAGTAATTAGAATAGTATAATTATTAATTATACTTTAATAATATAATGCGATTGCGATTTAAATAAATTAGGTGAAAAAAGAAGCATGTTCATATATTACATTAATAAAACACTTTTAGGGAAAGCAACTCATTTGATATGTTCATAGAACGTACATTTACTTCTACTCTCCTTTGATAAAAAATATTTTATAAATGTGGAAATTATTATGAAATAAAAACGAAATAAAGTTTAAATTAATTTTTTGCTCTAATTGTAAAAGTTTGCTGATCTTCTGACTAGTGTAATCCCTAAAAGATTATGCCGAGGCTTCATCAAACACTTATATAATAATATATACTTTTAGATATAACGATGTTGATGAATAAAATATAAAATATTTAAATACTCGCCATAAAATATTATGCCAGTGAGAAATAGACAAATAACAACTTTGAGGTTTTATTTTTCTACTCACCAATACCTACCTATAAATATTTCTTTGACAAAATGCGTAATTATTATTACCAATCAAACAGTCATAATTCATAAACGAACTAACAATAATTTCTTTCGATATACGATCCCATGATATTTACAAATACGACCTACTTTTGAATCGTTTGACATGATATTATGAATTGTAATCTATTTTTCATTTTCTGACATTTTTCATTCAGACTGAATTAAATGCAATTTTAAAAGTCATGCTGTAAAAACTGCTGGATATAATTCAATCATCTCTTAACAATTGTACAACCTATTCATGCTAATTTATGGACATTAATATTTACAAATCAAATGAATTGCACATTTAACGGTAAGTGAAAACATGGACTAACATTTTAATTGTAAAGATTGCAAGCACTTAGCAAGGCTATTATTAAATAATTATGAATTCGGGGTGCAATATTAAAAATGTAATACAATATTATAATTTACTAGTTTTAGATATAATTTTATAATATATCTAAAAGTGAAATTCAAATTTTAAATACATTCGTCATTTGAACAAATATGGAGATAATACCAGAAAATGCCTATTATCCATTATTATATGTATTAAACTATATGGCAATAGTATATGGTGGGGGCATAATGTGTTGAAATGGATGATACCGTATCGGCTCCCGCTAGACGTTAATGAGTCCGTATCGGCTCCGGGTCGTTATTCCTAGCCGTCCGTTGAATGGCCGTATTGCGTCCGGTTTCGATAACGAATTTTTTAATAGCTAGTTAATCGCATTTATACAGTTATATGAAATAACAAAATATTATCTGATGTTTGTTCACGTTTTATTGCAAAGTGTAGCGTGTCTAAGCATATTTTCAGTTATAAAATTATAAAAATATTACAATTATTATAAAAATTGCAAAGTGTAGTGCGTTTTTCTGTTTATTTTATTCATTTTTTGTCATGGAGCTACATGCTTAGCAAAGCTGGTAAACAATTAGCTGTGATTGACGAATACAAATTCGGATTCCATAAAAATTTGTCAGGAGATATTGCGCGGTGGATGTGTACGAAACGTGGGTGTACTGCTTTTATAAAAGTCTTGAATAAAGTGATAGTGGAACAAAATCTTGATCATGCTCTATGTGAACGCCCTACAAAAATTATTAGTCGTGAAATAGTGAGCAATGGAATGTCGGATGTTGTGACTTCTGATGATATGAATAGGTTTCGGAAAAATGTAAGTGCAGCCAAATTGAGAACATTTGCCAAGTTACCTACAACCGTCCTCGAGCTTCATGAGTGAACGCTTTTAATTTTATGGAAATTTTGAAGCAGATATAGGCTGACACGTATATAAAGCTCCGTAGTAATAAAATTAGGAAAAAAACTAACAACCAGCAAAATATTTGTAGTGCTATTCAGAAATTAATTGATGAATTTAAAGAAGGAAAAATTACCAAAGCGGAATAAATAAAAAAAAGTTTCCTTCAAGTTCAAACCACAAGTTTTTTAACTTTTAACTATTGAATTTTACATTATTATTAAAAATCAAAAAAATTTAAGTCAACACAATTCTTTATTTTTTAACATAATTTAAACACAATTTTTTATTTTACGCCGACAACATTTTTAACCATGCCTACAGAGAATTTCTTCTCATCGTAGCCAGTCCTCAGCCTGTAAATGGGAAGAAAAATATTGATTGGGAGCCGATACGTCCATACCACTGACATAGGGTCGGAGTCGATACGGCCACCTTCAAATGAAAGTAGGGAGCCAAAACGGACAAACGGGAGCCGATGCGGATACTTCCGTTAGAATATAACATAAAGACGCGTTTTAAAAACTTGTTTTCCTCCGAGTTATACCTTATTTTAAGTACTTTCTTACCACGTGTAGCAATAATATACGAATCACAGTAGTCCATTTATGAATATAGGTAGATACTGCACCATCATTTTCCAATAAGTATTTATTTATTCATTTTTCAAACTATATTGCAAAAATGCCGCGATTAAAATATTGTTTTGTAAGTTTGTTATTAAAAATAAATAATATTGCTTCGAAACATGGAATACGTAGTACATGAACACATGTTCATTTGTAACTAATTAATACTATATTTGAATACTATGTATGATTATTATTATTTGACTTGGAATAAAACATTAAACTTTACAATAACTGACTCATTACTGTGTATAAACATTATTATATATTATAAACTAAATCATAACATTTTTACGTATCGATAAAATCACTACTACGTCATGAAATTAAAATAACAACTATTATTACAGTGATTTTTTTATTTCCATCAATTCATATAAAAATAATACAATTGTTTACTTTTTTGTGTTTTATTTAGTTGTTGCCTTATATCAAACTTCTAGTAATTCTATTTAATATCTACTTTTAAGTTTTGAAATAAAGATTTTTCGTCTTTTGAATTTTGAAACAAGATTAACTTAATATATATATATATATATACTTATACCCAATACATATATAGTAATACATTGAACCATTGAACATTTAATAATATAACAATAATATAACGTACTGGGGTACGTATAATAATTGTAGGATATATTTAATGAAAAAAAGGATCAACTCTGTAATGCATGTATAATTTAAAGATTGAACATTTACTGACATTTAAATCTCACTCCACAAACATTAATCATTTACCCGACGGAGCTTAACTGGTGAATGTAAAAATATTTGTTTCTTTGCGCTTCCATAGTTTATTTTTATTTTTCTGTTCGTATCTATGGGTTTTATGTACGTAATAAATATTTAGCACACCTAACTATTGCGTGAAGCGATTGACTGAATTTCATAAATTCTTATTTAGTGAACCGTGGAATGCGATGTCACTATAATCTATTGGACTTTTATGGTCTTCAGACGTCAACAAGTTTTATTAGTTTGCAAAACTTAATAACTTTAATAACAGAGTGTACGCAATACGCGCATGATTGTGTGCGATCAAACTCTACGCGCGTGGACCATTAGATTAATAATAATTATTATTACAAAACATTTTAACAACACGAGGTTTATTTTCAACGCACAATTATTGTTTTGTAAGTTACGAAAAGTTCAAAAAAATTCAAGTTTCATGGTCATGCAATTATAAAAATATCAACAATTTGCGAAATTGGACACTGCCGGAATGAGTAGGAAAACGCCAAGACCGATATTAACCGTCACAACGAATTGAGAATCGCGTTACAACAAGCGTTTCGGCGTGGAATTCAAACGAAATCATATTCCGCTTACGTATAATATGTCCGGGAAAAAACACCCTGCGGTGGCTGCGTTGATCCGGTCTGAAGTAGTAGTCCTCATTGGAAAAAAAATAAATAAAAATAGATTTCCCGTCAAATCGTCTCTCCCAACTGCAATATAGTATGATTGTTTAGTTTTCGTTGCACAACGCTTTCGTACGAGAGTCGAGGTCGATGCTGCGGGGATCCATAGCGCGACTATATGACGTATTATATACGCGATTCAACAACACGATGAAGCCATGTGCGTAGGTACACAGTGTCATTGTTGATTTATTTCACGTTATATTTTACTGCGGTGTGAACCCAGTTTGTTTAACTGACTTGTTTAGTGGACACAGTTGAGTAAGAGTGCAGTTTATAAATAAATGGATGAGCCTTTACAGTATAATCTAAATACACGAAACGGTATTATGTACTCTCGAACTGAACCCTATATATTTATATATATATATATATATATAGATGCCACAACGCGGTTATTGTATGGTTAATACAAGTTGATAAATATATATATATATATATATATACATAAATATTATTCGGCTATAATAGGTAATGCATACTTATAAATGGTAACACAAAAAAAAGTTGATTTAAATCAAATATTATTATAATATGCTGCCTTTATTTGATCTCCTAGTTTCATGGTTCTAAATAAAACTCTTGAGTCTATTCCAAATTTTTTTTGGCGTTTTTTATTGTTCAAATGTAATGTTGATCGCCCTTCGCGTTCTGATTACGTTACTCCTTGCACTTGGATTTTTCATATTCCTACTTTAATAAATCGTAGAAAATATCTATCTTTTACTTTTATCTTTAAATTATTAAATTATAAAATTGAATGCCAAGAAATATAAGAAAAACTAAATTTTAAAGTAAAAACTAACTTTACAAGAAATTAAGATTAATTTACTTTAAAAAATAAACGTTCTAATTACTTTTCTTCCTCCACGATAAATTCATTAATGTCAAATGCAAATTCAATAAAATCGGATTTGTTTTTTTACAATACATATTATATTAAGCCAGTATATTTTAATGTATAGGTTATTTAAAATATAATTCTATTTAAATTTTTACTTTACCTTTTTCTCATATACTATATTTAAAGCTATGTTAATATAAGTTATGATATAGTATTTATTTCTATAATCAATTTAATTCAGTTAAATTATAATTAATTAATAATTTATTTATCATATAAAAATATATAGCCTCAAATTGATTAATTATTTAATAACACTGCAGTGATCACAATATGTCAATCAGTTATTATTTTAACCGCTACAACCGCATATTTCCAATAACCACTATCACCGTAATATGGTAGTAACATGTATGATTCCTCTTAGGTAGCGCACATTATATTAATAACAAAGCCCATACATTTCTGTATTGTCTTTGCGTATTGAATCCGTCAGCTAAACGAGCACGTATGATACTGCTGGCACTATTTTACCGAGAATTTGTATGCAATTCCTATAACCAATGTGGGAAATGGACGATCACCCGGCACACTCCGTTATTGCAAAACTTAAACTTAGAAGACGTAACTTAAAAGTTGTAAGTACGATCATATTAGATAATATTATACAATTGAGCTGAGGGTTCTACGTATTGAATCTGTAAAGCTTACGCGTATATAGTTATGAATGATGTTGAAATGGTGATAAATCGCCACGTGGATTTGCTACATCATTTCGATATAGTAACATGACCACGAGAAAAAATTTAAAAAATACTCCTACCGTATTATCAATATTTCCGGTATCACGTACGAAATGCGTATAGGTATTACATAACGATATGCGAAAGCGTAGAATCCTACGAGTGCGGTCTAGGCCTTTTAATGTACAACGAAATATTGAAATGTATACTAAATGTGCGACATACGTTTCAATCGTATCATTATTATTATATTATGCGCCGCAGGTATCAACACCTGGCATTTAATTGTTTTCGCCGTATGTAAATATTATTTCATCTCGATTTTCACTATTAAATCAAAAATGGAACACAAGTACGACTATCATAATATAATATATTATTAGGTACATATACGCTGAACTTGATAACTCAATGATGAGCAACAGACGATCTAGTTGGAATAATAATCAGCAATATATTCCATTCGATATAACAAATACCGTGACGGTCTCGGTGGCATTGGCAATCACGAATAGATCAAAACCATTACATTTTGATATTGTATAAGTATTTATTTAATTTATCACCATCTGTGATTGAACTTTTCCAGAAACATTATATTAACATTCATCCGAAATATGTATATGAATCACAAATAAAAGTTGGAATAAAAAAACTTCAAAATTTAAATTGGATATTTCAAGGTGTTGGCACTCATCGCTATTCACCCAACAAGGCAAAAAAATAAATATATTTCCGTCAACCTGCTCAGGAGTAAAGTAATTTGCGAGAATAATATGACTCCATTATATTGGTATACCTAGCTACTTTTTCAAATATTGTTTTATATTGTTATTTCAGTATCCAATTTTCAATTTTAAAACGAAAAAATTAAAATATTAATTTCAATATAGTGAAAGTTTTCTCTAGTGTAGATCACATCAGCTTTTACAGAGATAAATAGTGATTACTCGTAATAATATATAAATAAAAAAATTTTAATATGTTGGACATTTTTTATATACATCTTTTTAATATTATCATTATAATCAGTGGCGGATTTTCAACATTTTCTTGAGGGGAAGTTCTGAAAAATTAAATGTATTTCTAATGCATACCACGTATCAAATACACAATTGTAATAATAGAGACATGCAATAAATCCGTAGAATATACAACCATTGAACCATCGTCCATCGATCATTGTCATTGTGATAAAATTGAAATAAAACTAAATATATAATATATATTATATAAGATTACATCGGCATCTGGAGGGGGTCCACATCCACCCCCTCCGTAAATCCGCCACTAATTATAATAGTATTTAAGTATAGAAAACTAAAAAGACAAATTTAATTTTAAATATCCGTAAATAAAATTCAAAATTAAGTTAATTATTATGGTTTAAAATTTATATATTTTAGAAGAATATAATTGTTTATATTTTTTTTACAAATATTTTTGCACGGAAAAAAATGTAATGATAAATAATACATTCGTCTAAATTCAGAAGTTACAAGATAACAATATCTTATAATTATCGATATTCTTTTCCAATTTTTTTTTTTTTTTAGTAATACATAATGCAAAGATATTATAGGATATTTTATAATGAAACCTTTTTTCGATGTTTTGACTTTGACTTCTTTTTTTGAACACTCGTTTAATTCGAAGCAAAAGAAATGCAGCCTTGTCAATACTTAAGGACTGACGACGCTTGTTATCAGATTTCGGATTTTCATCTTGGTCCATCTGAAATAAGGAAAATTTAATTTATAGACATACAATTCAACTGAAACATAATTATTATTCAAAACCAATTTAAAATCATCTTGCTGTTCATACAGATTTATCTGGAATAAGACTCTTTGGTTTTGTCTTACAACTAACTCACGGTATTTCTAGGAAGACTAAATAATGCGTTGGATTTATAAAGATTAAGTTTTTTTTTAAATTTATTCAATACCAATTTATTTTTTACATAGTAAATGTGCTTTAAAAGGATTATGTTTACATTTCATTCAATTGAAAAATTCATTATAAACATATTATAGAGAACTATTTAAAAAGATGATTGTTTCATCAGTTTCATGTTTGTGTTTTCCAAATATTTTAAAATTACATCCGAAAAACAAAAAATGAATACCTATATACCACATTTATAAATAAATTCGATTAGATAATCTCGTACCTACTAGTTTGGTAGTTCGGAGTATTATAATTCTTTTTACTTGACATTTTTAAAAATTATTTGTTTATAAATATGTATAATTGATTATAATACCTAACTAGTAATTTTATTCAATTTATAGTTTTGATTTGATACAATTTTTATTTCGAAGACTTTAAAATGTACTCGTATTATGATTAATAATCGAATGAGGTATGTGATATACTTTAAAGTCTCAAACTATTAACAATATTTAATCTATAAGTTATTCATTTTTTTTCATAATTACTTAATTAAAATATTTATCTTATTTTATTTATCTTATATTACCTTAACTCTATGATGGTAATTTTAGCGATAAAATATTAGCATGTTATTTAATTAAACACTTTATCTTCTATCTCTTTTAATTTGTTTAATAACTGTGCGATTAAGAAATATTGTTAATCTAACCTAAGGTTATCCTACGCATCAACCTTATTCAAATTTTTTTAAAAATATCGAAATCCTTATTTTCATTTTACAAACGTATATAATTTGAGTTATTTGTATTTTTATTTTATATTTTTAACAGTTTAATTTATTAGAGTAGGAAATACACAACATATAAGACGACATCTTAGCTATAAATTTTAGTATTTTACAAATTATTTTATTCAAAATTCATGTAAGTGCGTATTCAAATCTGAGTTATTAATTACATAGTAAAAATTATAAGTGATATTTGTAAAACTAAATAAAAAATTAATCAACGTCATGAACACTTAATATTACATAGTTTTTGTACCTACATTTTTATTATTATTTTTTTGTATTTTTGGAACGTGACAAGTGAGAATACTGCAAATATCAAAATATTAACTTTAAATTTATGTAGCTCATAACAAACTTTACCTACCTTAAGACCTAAGGTATTTGACCTAGGTGCACTATTCAACCATGACCAAAAAAAACGAAGGACTAAAATAATTTTGGTATGCTTGTTTTAGAAAATTTAATATTTTTACAGGTAATCACGGTAATTGATATACTATACATATATGTGCTTTGTTTTTGTTTCTACAAACGAAAAAAGAAATGTTTTTCAACATATTTTTAGGGTCATATTTGCTATTATTATTAGACCATTTTTTTGAATATTATTTTTAAATCATCAAAAGTTGAATCTATCACTGCTCTTAAAATCTCAACTAATGTTGTTAGTTAAATTTATATTTATATCAGTTCATATTTCAATATGAGTATAAAATATAAATATTGTAGACTCTACAGCAGTAGAGTCTGTTGTATAAAATGAAATACTAATATACGTAAATGATTTTTCACTCAATTATAAATCTTAACGAAACCCATTATACATGTATTAATATAGTCTACTTAAGTAGAAAACTATATATATATATATATATATATATATATATATGCAAGCCAACAGTTACAAGATTCAAAAGGTTAATTATTAATTAACTCGCAGGATGGCTAACTAATATCATAATAATGGTGGTTTAATTCGTATCTAATAAACAAAAATATAGTGACTAATTGTAATTATATTATTTTCTGAGTTCATCTGTGTAAAAAAATTTAAAAATAAAATCCTTGATATTTGTAATTTTTACTGCAAAGTCAATAAATTTTGTAGCAAATAAATAATATTTATAATACATTAATTATCAGCAATAGTTATTGTTTACTTGAGCTGAATAATCTATTATATTTTAAAGTGACGTTTTTGCTTACGATAAAATCAAAATAAATTATATCATATATTATGAATAAGTACCTATAATTATTTTTATACATTTCAAAACTATTAAGTCATTACTGGTTTAAAATGAGCTTTTCTACTTTATAAATTCCTTATTTATTTGTAATTTTATCAATCATATTCAAAACTGAAATAGATTTACTATTTGCATTCGTAATTTATTATTATTTATGACATTTAATACAATATTGAGTATGATGATAATGATGATGATGTACAACAAAAACGGATGGAAATGATTTTACGGCTGTGTAAAACGCAATTTATCATAACACAAAGTTTATCTACATTACGGTTTTTATCGCGATTGTGCAAATCGGCGACTATAATATTACTCAACAATTAATTCTGTGATATTAAATACTGTCGCGGTGTATAAATTATATATATTATTAATATAATATATAGCTACCTATTTATTGAACTTTTTTATTTTTTGCAGTTGTCCGTTCTACGTCGGAAAATTATTACAACATTTTATTGTGATACACATTGTCGATCGTCATTAAACTATCATGTTATATTATAATGATCACGGCATAGCTCAATGTGCGTCTGAACGGACTGAATGTGATCGGTAAAACAAACGCATCGTCCACGGGACGAAAACGCAAAAAAGGCACTGACGTGACATAGCCGAGTACAGTAGAGGGGTCTGTTTGCCTCTCTCCGACATCGACCATGCGTTTGTATTTTTTTACATAAAATAGCTGTACAGTGTGTATGCTATACGAAAAACATTTTATGAAATTAAGCTCCGTATTACGTACAGTTAACCGGGGTGATGTGTTATTACGTAGACGCGTAAGGTTGATTTTTATGAACGCTTTATCGATGTCAACGTAAGCGCTGTGAATCATACAAAAGTAAAATTGATCACGAGAAAACTAGAGGATTTAACCAAGGATTTCGTTTAAATTGTTTTTACCATTGAGATAGAGCACTCGGTGGTTTTTTTTTTTTTTTTCTAATGCGTAGAATTTTTAAGATGGTAGTACTTACAGTACTTACACAAATAGAACTTTGTACACGTTTGATAAATGTTTTTCCAGTTATTAATTTACAGCATTTAGAAATAATTATTAGGTACCATGGTTATTTGTTATTTTTTTTTATTTTTATAATTTTTTTTTTTTTACAGATTGCTGTATGATAACCGGCAATATAAACATAAACCTTGGTTAACTAAAATAAGTACCAATAGAATAAACTGTAACCAATTATTGCAGTTATATATTTTCGTGCCATGGTCAGTCTTTATGTGATGATATCTTTCGGCGGGTTGCAGCTCGCCATTCGTATTTTTTTTTTTTTTTTGTCATGAAGCTTTACGTTATTTTCAATAATTCTATTTTTAATTTATTTAATTTAAGTTTATTTGTTATAAACCTTAAATTGTAATACTTATTCAAAATATCATAAGATGATTATAATAATTTTCAATCAAAAAGTGTTGCCTGTGTTTTGTTCTGTGCACTATTTCGTTTTAGTATAAATCTTTTCAAAATGAAAACAAATAGTGGCAAATCAATTTTTTTTTCGAAAAAAAATAGCTATCGACTTTTCTTCTAATAATACTAGTCAAAATTAATAGCAAATAATGAATTTCCTAAAACATCCTCAGAAGCATTATGTAGTTTTGAAATTCATCCGAGTACCTACCAATTATTTCAAATATTATGCACATTGCCAGTTTTTACATCAACTCCCCAGAAAACATTCTTATATTGTATAAAAGACTCAACACGTATTTAAAGAATACAATGACTGAAGTAAATTTATTATTAATTTACCTTAAATTTTTTCAAAATTAAGATTATATTTTTTTAGAACTGCCTTAATTTACTAACATTATAAGCCATTCATAGATAAATGTCTATTAAGACCAAAGAAGTTTTCAGGATATTATGACTCAAAAATCAAAAAAACTTAATAGTACATATATAACTTTGAATTTATTAATATTAATTACGTGTACGTCGACTTTCTTCGTCGGTTTATCTCACTTAAATCATAAAAATGTAGATGTTTCTACATACCTAATATCTAATTTCTGTGATTTGACTATAATAAACAATGATGAAGTTTGAGGCCTTAACATAAATAATTTATATAATTTGATGGTTCAAATATCAAAAATTCAATATAATATTATTGACATGGATTGAGGATTTACATTTTTATTATGATATGGGGGACTTTGTGGACCTAGCCCCCGCGGCTCACTTTGTCTTTATTTTTCACTCCGCCCCCTCCATCGCCCCATTTAAGAATCCTGAGAACGCCTCTGGTTTCCACCATATAGTATTTTAATTTTCTTATCACAAAACGCAGACGTGGTACACCTACGTGTGAACAAGTAACACCATATAATATACACGACCATATAACATAATATTATCAGTGGCGTCGTTGGGAGGGTGATAATCACAAGTGGTCACAAAAGTATTCACTTGAAACCCCTGTAATTTCCATACTATTGTGGTTTTTCGAAATGATACAGTTGCAATTTTAAAGTTCTGTATTTTTTATAATGGATAAAAGATAATGCGTGAGTTGAACAATATGGTATGTAATGTAATGTTTTAGCTCAAGTGCAAGATATTTTAGTAATAAAAACTTGAAATTCATAGTTTCGAATAATATTATGAACATGTGTTAGGAGAATTGCATGGTGCGTGTCAACACGGCTGAGACAACGCATGCACCTCTATATTGCATTGATAGAATATAATTATATGGCACGTTTTTTATTAATATAATTTACAACATAATTGGGCATGTGGGAAATTGTGACCCTTGACATTATACTCGAATCGCGCCACTGCGTATTATCAAAATATCCAATATACCCGCACTACTACCACTATATGATGTACAGATATTGTATACGTGGCGAGGAAATCGGTCCGTCGCGCATGGAGTGCACTCGAAACGGCAACACGCAATTATACCCCGAAAGCAGCAGCAGTGGAGCGTTAAGTTCGCCTTTTTTGTAACCCCGGGCAGTTTTATTTAGACAATCACTTCCCCTACCCCCCTACCTCGTGAAGGTCAGAGGAGCCTGTCATTCGCAACCAACGTTTTGCTGTCAAAACGATTCTTTACCGCTTAGCACACAAGCGCAAATATCGTTTATTGTTTTAACCGGCGGCGGTGGTAGGCGTCGCCGCCGTCGTCTCTGAAATTTGTCCCGGCGGGGGTTTGTCCTTATCACGCGTGGAAAAAAACCACTGGCTGGTGCATGCAGGTAGTACGCACAAACCGCGACCCGGGTTATGTGCAGTGCGTTTAAACTAGTGCGTACCGAGCGGATAAACGTCAGTCAATAACAGCGTTTCTCAACCTGTGGTACGCGTACCGCTGGGGGTACGTAAGAAGGTATGAGAGGGTACGTGAAAAAAAAAAGCGTAATGGCGGAAAAAATTACAATTGGTATATTTTAAATGGTTTGTAATTTGTGAAATATTTAATAATGTGGCACAGCTGGACACTGGATTTTATCTTAACGGGTTACGTAACGTTGTTCAATACGATGTCAATCATTTCAGATTTACGAGTTTACTTATCATCCGAGGAGCCAGATTTCAAAAAATTATGTGCCAGCAAATAAGCCCAAGGGTCTCATTAAAATTAAATTGTAAAGTTTATATTACTTTTATATATATATACGTACATTGTATGGCTAATTAAATTAATTGATAAATATTATTTTCAAATTTTCCATCATCGAACTTATTTCATAATATCTTATTTGTATTGTGTGAAAATATATAATAAATTGAAATTTGGGGGTACGTAGAATAGTGATGAAAGGTCAAGGGGTACGTAAATAAAAAAAGGTTGAGAAACCCTGGTCTATAATAATATAATGTATATAGCCTATATAATAAAAATAATAATACAATAATCGTTGCAGTTTAACAACGACCTGGTCAGCTGAACGACGAATGATCAGTACAGAAAATTCATATGCGACTTACAAATACTGAAGTATGACATTTTTTTTTTTCTTTTATAGGAAATCGTTCAGTTAGTAAGTATTGCAGACTTGACGTCGAACTCGATCATTAATTTTTTTATCACTATTATTTTTTATGTACTATCCGCGTAAAATGTTTACTGTGTAATGCATAACATTAAATGAAAATTAGTAGGTACGTCTCATTAAAAGCTTAATTATTATCGTCTCAAATGTTTTTTAAGACTTTTACTGTCGCTGTAATCACAAACTTTCTACCCGATGATAAGATCATTATCCACCCCAAAAAATTTCATTAAAAATTTCATTAAAATTTCATTCATTTAATTTCATTAACGTAATTCCCCAATACATTTATACAACATCTGCCTAACTACGTATATGTTTGTACTTTAGAAAACACCGATGCCTTGTACACTAGTATTAGCTTGTCATAAAGATGAAAATAAAATGTGTTACGGACCAAAAACAAGGGCATCATGACACGTAGATTCCCTAATTTACGTAAGATAGAAAGAAAACGTACTAAATATGTGTCTAGGTTCTGAAGGAAAAACCGCCTGGGATTTTCAGCAATGTGTCATTCTACTTCACTTTCGAATGGAAAAAGTATTTTTCAAAGGTAAATAAAAATACCAATTAATTTTATGAAAAATTGCAGACAAATTTATATTTCAGAAAAATAACAAGTGGAAAAAAGTTAATTCTGGAGAATTAAAATTACTATCATAAATTATAATCTAATAAATAAAAATATTCAGTGCTAGATAAAACGTAAAAATAAAATTAATTACAAACAATAATATATTTTTATTAAATCACAAAACAAATTAAATAATCAAAATACATATACAGCTTAAATGATTTCTGAAAACCTCCTGTAAACATTGCTTGTGTTGGAAGAAGGGAGTTATAGATAACTTTTTAGAATATAAATTTTAAATAAATAATAATATAATAATTAATAACTATAGTATAGATACACGTGATAATGAAATACAGAGTGTAAGAGAAAAAGTTAAAAGGTATAGAATACTGCTACTACTATATAAATTACGTAAATATTGATCTTATATTGTTTTTAAGTACTGCACCTTCATTCTAGTACCTAGTTAAATATTTTTATCCAAATGTTAAAACGAAAATATTATTTTTTGAACCAACCTGTTGTCACAGGTGAAACGTAGATACAGTTTTTTCATAAATTAGTATAATGTCCGGGATTCAAGCTTAGTAAAACTAAAATAAATAACGTAATACCTATTAATAAATAATAATAAATCTAAGAAAATACTAATTGTTTAAATTTATTTTTCTATATAGTTCAGTTAGTTATATTTATTTGTGCAATTCCGTAAATTACCGCATGAAATAATTTTGTACACTCTTATTAAATTTAAAGATCTTAAAAAAAAAGTATTCAGTATTTATTTTATGTGAAAAAGTGTGTAAAAAGATATACTCAAGGATAAGAAAAATAAAAATTAATATTCGTGAAAATTACATATTTTACTATACTTCAAACATCAAAACTGTGATTAAAAATCAAATCTCTTGAAATGTTTACACTGGGTAAAATAGCATAAGTGTAGTCTTGTGTAAAATTTCCGAGCCATAAAACACAAAATTTCTAATTTTATCAAAAGAAATGTTATGTATATGTATGGTTGTAGGACGAAGACATTTTCGATTATCTCCAAGTTTTGTACTTAGTTTTACCATGCGTTTAAGGAACTACTCAGAAAACAAAAATAATACTCTGTGTCCAGTTTTTAATCTGAAAAATTGTTGCTAAAAACTTTTGCGTGCATGTTTACAACCCAAAAATGGTTAATCACAAAAAAAAAAGGAAAGAGTTTGATCAAAGAAAAAAAAGTTTTATCACATTATCGTGAAATCATAAAAATTGGTTGTCACTATAAAGAACGTTTTAATTAAAATTGTTAACATTCCACATTTTGAAAGCATTTCGAATAAAAACAATCAAGTGGTTTATAACAATTACACGTATGTTCAATTGCGTTATACTAAAATATATAATATAAAACAGCAAAAATGCAGGATTCTATAATTTCAAATGCAAATAATTATTCGCACAGAAATTATACTTTCAAATAATCTACATTAAATCATAATAATTTATGAACATAAGTAATAAATAGTAATATATAATACCTACAATAATTATTATATTATATTTATATGAATTGAATAAAATTGTATACCAACTAATGATTAATAACAATGAAAAAACTATTTGCGATTTAATTTTATTATAGGGTCACCAAGTTTAGACAAGCCTATAAAACCTAGGCAAGTTATAGTTTCATGTACATTTTCTACCAAAATCTAACCGTATTATAATAATTCTAGTACAATGTAAATTTTACCCATTATTGTACTAATGGTCGTATAACTTATATAAGTTATAACACAAATGTAGTTAACAAAACCACAGAAGAAAGACTAAATTAATTGTAAACAAATGTATTGATTTATTAATGTTATATTAATTACTTAAAGTTTTAAAATAATAAATTCAAAGTCAAAATTTACGGCGTACGAGTATTGTAGATGTTGATTAATTCTTATTACCGAATAATTTTCAGGAAGAAATCGATTATAAGAAATCACCACACCAACACGTGTCGTCAAAGATGAGGACATAATATGAATCCTATCATGATCTAATTATTCAACACATAATATCATGTTACTAATTTATTACCGGAACATATTATCTATATAGTTATACTAAATCGTAATTATTATTTTGTTCGTTTGTTGCAGTTCGAAAACAAAGCACTTACATCATTTTAAAATCCTTAAGCATAAGTAGCGCGAAAACTAATAATATAAGTAGATGAATGAGAAATAATTTAATAACTCAATTTGGAAAAAATAAGTCACTCGACGAAAAATAATTAAAAAGCTGGCCGACTACAGATGTCGGACGAGATAAAAGAATGAAGTAGGCCACCGGAGCAGGTATCTTCAGGTTTAAAATCAATGATAAATCACTTCAATCAAAACCCGACTCTCGAGCATAACTCTCAGCATACGTGTACGCGAATTAATTATAGTGCTTATAACAAAAATATCCCAATATAGTTGTACACATAATAATTGTCGCAGAAAAAAGCTATTATTACAACTTCAAACAAAACAACAAGTACACTAAAACAATATAATATCTTACAGTACTTATAATTAACGTGATATATGATAATGGTATATTTAACTTTATAGTTAATATTTCATATATGCGCGCCTTAGAAAAAGCGATGAACCGAAATATTACATATATAAGGTACAAAAGTCGAAAAGATCAAAAAAATAAATAAAAATATAATAGTCGAATGATCAATGTTCCGTCTACACGTAATATTACGCATAATATAATAATCTGAAAGACATAAGTAGAATCGTTTACGAAAACGATTTGAATGTGTAAAATTTGTAATGTAATTGAAAATGTTTTTTTTCGAAACGCATTCTGCCGAATTGTTCGCAATTTGTCAAAGGACCGACGGATATTTTAGGTTTTTTTTTTCGTTACGTTCAAAGTCTAAGACCAATGCAACATAATCTCGTGTGTGTTCAGTATAAAATAAATAATAATAATGTGATTGAACACGCACGCACTACACTTTACTTACTTTTTAAGGTGATTATTTTTTCCCCAACGTCGTGTACTGACTAATCACCACGAACAGCACTCGTTCGACAAACCAGAGCTATGCATCGAAAAATCCCGATAAAAATGTACATCAACAATATTCTATTTTTAAACAATAATATCGTACACTGTCGGTACCGCGAGTAGTTTTTACGGGGAAGAAAATTAAATAAAAAATTACACGCACGCACTACATATTATATTTATTACTATTATTATTATTTTATTTAACAGATTAATGACGGTATCATCTTCATCATCATCATCATCACTCGGCCGTAAGCGTCGCGAGTATACCGGTACGTACGGCAAAGAGTCGAATTTCTACTGGATTTTCCAGGGCTGCAGGCCTCGAGTTTTTCAGACCACGTCGCACGCGCTGCTAGTCACACGTGGGACAGCGGCGCATTCTATGGGATTCGTATAAACGGCGCGCGGCTCCAGGGTACATTACAATATAGAAAAATCACTCGAATCCTTATCGTGCCGTACATATAGCATTATACTTTTCGCGTCCGACGCCGAACCGCATTAAAAATAAAAGTTCCCGACAACATGCGTATTATTAAACTTATATATATATATATATATATTATAATATTATAAATATAAATATAATAATAAATAAATATAATATAATAATATTAGCTTTTCACCGTTCTTGCGGGTGCCACCGGTTTTATTTCCGTGCGCACACCCACGCGCGTCCCAGCGCTCGCAATATTATAATAAAATATAATATACTTATAATATATACCTTTAAGCCCATATAATATACATGTATTGTTTGTTGTTTAATTCGGGTCTGGAATTAATTAATAATTTTCCCTTCGGCCGTGCGCACACAAGTTGTCACATAAATTATACTTCGCATCGGGTATTCAGATCGTACATCAACCGTCCGTCTCGGACACGAAAACACGAATCGGTCTGTGGCTCATTAAGACCGTTTTAGATTTACGTGGCCCACGTATAGGTGTATACTCCGACGCAGCAGCGACCCAAGTCTATTATGGTTTTCACTGCCATCGGTCTTGTCGTGTAATCACGCGTCATCATGTGTGCGCGAGCACCGCGATTTCGGGTGTACATCGGGCTGCGATGAGCTACCATCACAGAGTTCCTTTGTTCTTTTCCGATCCGGTAATAAAACACGTCGTACCTACTAGTTATAGCGGCCGATTTCGCCAACGGTTGTATTACCTAGCGTAATTGTATTTTATTACTATTTTCATCTCACAGTTCAAGCAGTGATTTAAATTTTCAGCGGTCGATTTGGAGTGCATCGTTTTATTGTATGTTGTACATAATATGTATATTATGCCATACTTTCTATTTTCCCCGTATAACTTTAATTAGTCAACTGTACAAACATTTGTACAGTAAATACATCAAATTCGTCAAATGCGCATACCTAATTCCGTACACATGGATACTCGTACTATATTATGGTCATATACGGAGATGCATTTTCTCTCGAACGAAAAAAAAAAACAATATAATATTTATTTTGAATACAGTCGAATAATATTTAAGCGAGTGACAGCTGTTAAGATTATATTTTAACCTATGAACTATTTAGAACAATATTGTTTTGAGAAAGCCGCGTTGGTAAACATAGTATTAAATTTTAGCTTATATATTTTTTCCAACGTAATTTGATTGATTTCGAATTAAAAATTAATAACATTTCTTATCGTTTTCTAATTTTAAAAGTCAACAAACCACCCACGAGACCCCTCCCCCTTCCAACAATAATCTATATTCTCTGCAGTGTTTTACTCAAACGTCATATTCTATGACGAGCAAATTATTTTCAATAAGATTTTTGATCACATCCAACATGTAACATTATACCTAGTAAAATTTAAACATAGAATACCTCTATAACAATGTAAATTCAATACTATAATAATATTCTTCAACTGAGTCCAAAATATGGTTCTTACGTTTAAATGTTTAATCGGGAATTGTCAGAAAAAATATTTTTTATGATAATAACTTTTATAACTTTTCTGAATATTCTGGTATCAAACTAAATCATAACTATAAGAATACATAATATATCGTATTTTATTATAGATTTACCTTTGTTGCAGTAAAAACTAGAAATTGATTATATGATGGACTTGTAACTGATTCAACCAGAACAAAAAAAAAACTTAAATTTCCAAACAATAAAATTAGGTAATAATTTAACATTTATTTTATAACTATAAACAAATATATCGTATTACCTAGTTCAGTGTTCGGCAACCTTTGTACTCTCGGGCTATAATCATGAATTAAAGAGTTCGCGGGCCAGACAAAAATAATATTTTATTCTTAAATAACTTACTATGAAAAAAATTACTGTCTAAGACTTTAAATAATAATATATAGTATAGAATAACAATTTCAGTATTTAATATAATTACCTTTAGCTTAATTTTATGTAAAATGCTTAATGTGATTTTTTTTTTGGATATAGTTTATTATTTTTTCAATTTCCGCATTAAAATTACTTGTGCCCGCTCTAAGAACACGATAAAGGCACGGTCATTAGTTAAGCGTGATCGGTTTTGGTATATTTTTTTATGTGAAAAATAAATGACCTATTCACACTCGTAATTAGATCCAAAAATACTTAAGTATTTTGCAGCTATATTTTTAATTTTTAAAAATATGGCAGGAAGTTTAGCGAAAAAAAGTAAAGGCGATGTTTCGAATGAGTTTTTTTGGATATTTTGCGACTGCTAATATATTATTTCCATTTGAAGCTCCACAGGGATATCGTCAACATCAATATTAAATGGATTGGCTAGTAATTAAAAATATTGTGAATGTAGTTTGAAATCTTGAAATCAATTATTAAATTCCTGTTCAAGTATCGAAATAACTTCAATAAATTAAACTGTTGATAATAAAAATGTTGACGATTCAAAAAGATTTTTACAATTTGGAAAATGTGTTACTTCATTTTTTTTAATGTGAGTCCGTAATAGTTTTAACTTTATCTCAAAAGATTAAATATGACACCACACATCAAGAATAAATTGAATATTACTTTGTAGTTGAATGTTGATTTTATTTATATACTTCAATATATCAACACAAAACGCCAATTTTATCCAGAAATTCAAATTTAATTTTCATATGTACATAATATGATTATTTTGATTTAATAAACAATTAAATTTTGTCGTTTTAAAAATTTAAAACGGGCCGTATTCAATAGCCCCGCGGACCGCCGCGGTTACCGACCACTGACCTAGCTAATAGTTAAAGCATTTATGTTGTTATTAATATAAATATAACCGGTAGGCTCTTGCTATATATACTCTGATTTGTTTCGCAAAATTGTTCGTAACAAGTCCACTTTGTTTAATAATTAACATCCAAATGTGATGCGGTTTATTTTATACATAATACGTGTATATGATGTACATTAGATATACGAACCATGTTTGTCATTTCTCTAGTCTCAACAATTGCTTAAAGTACCTAAAGTTGTTTTTCAAACTAACAAACTAAGCCAAGCGGGTAATAAATTAGAAAATAACATAAAGTTTGAAAATCGTGTTTTAATTTTTCGAAGAAGTTGGTGTAAAAAGTAAAACTTTATATTAGTTTGCTAACTTATGAAAATACAATGATAATCGGAATAATCAATGCGACAATGCTTAAAACTTTTCGACACGTTATTTGTATTAATTTATTATCATTGCACTGAACTGTTTAACTCAACAACAAGACTTATAGCATGTTAATTATTAAATAATTATTAAATACTTGCAATATCATGCAAAGTGGCCGATACAATATAAGTATAACGGTCAGTCAAATCGTACGACCAATGATTTATGTACCAGTGAGTACTGTCTCGAGGCAGAACTACGAGAGTCCGAAACAATTATTCCGTTCTTGACAAGTCCCCCGTTTTTCTAATAAAATATTCATATTATAATTGTGACAAATGATGGGACAGATTATAATTTTTTCATCTTATAAGATATAAAAAGGTTTTTATGTGTTTAGTTTTCATCTCAGACCGTTTCATTGTTTAAAATCTTGTACAGTAACATTTTTAAAAACTATTACTGCAGTCCGTATAATATACTTCCACGCAAAATATCGTTCTATTATATTGTTTATAATATGTATTATATTGCTTATATCTTCCGTACTATACATCATTTAAAAACGCGTAGACCTTTTTTTGTAATTTTTGGTATACTAAACATTGTACATCTTTTTCAAAACTTATAATTTAGATTTCTAAGAACTAAATACTTTATAACAACTTTAACGTAATTAAATAAATTTCAAACGCTAGAAAGTTTTTCCCAGCAGTCTTAGACTTTTAGTATAAATACTTTAAAATTGAACTACTTTAAAATCACTTCTTATAAACTCTAAAATTTATAAATTTAATTTCGAAGAATTGAAACTTTGTAGAATTTGATTCCTGTGTCAAGCATTCCATATCTTAGAATGACCCAAATAAAGTATCCCTAATTGACAGTTATTATTACGTAATGTGTACTTCAAAATACTCGCCTCGTCCGATCTTGTAATCCATGGAGTTATTGTCTTAAGTATTCAATTGATTGATAAATATATATTCAATCTCCATTTGATATTTTGTAATTCGTTTAACGCAGTCAGTATTCATCACTTCATAACAATATATGTGTTAAATTGTAGTTTCAGCAACGCGAATTTGAGCAAAATGAATTTGATTATAATAAACATTATGACTAATTTCAGATTTTTGGTTGTAGTTCATTTTCTTCTGAAAAATAACGTATAATTATAATATGGGAACTAGTAGCATGCTAGCATGTTTTTCTTTACTTGTTTCATTTTACTACGATAGCATGAGTCATAATATTTGCATCAGTCCTTTGATTAAAAACTAAAATTTTGTTTACATCTTAAAAATTAATTCAAAGGAAAAATATTAAAATTCTAAATATTTTTTAGTAGGTAATTTTAGTTTTTTCTTCATTAATATTTAATTTCAATTAAACGATTTATATAAATAATAAAATTAGTTCTAATGATAAAATATCATTCCTCGTTTCGCCTATAGCATCGAATACATGTAATGTTAAACGGATTTCGAATCGCTGATTTCAGTGCGTCTTTATTGTATAATATAGATGAAATATCATTTGGATTAATGTCAGTTGGGAATAAAGCTTGAGAAAAAAAAAAGCCCAAAAAAATCTAGTTACTTCAGGAGATGCTGCTGAGTACATGTTCACTTTGCTGACCTTGGAGCAAACTAATGGTGCATCATTATTTTAGATTTGAACGCTACTATAATCACATTCAAAAAACGATTCTCGAGTGAAATGAAGATAACGCGAAATCGCAACACTATATGTTATAATAACGATCTCCACTTCCCATCACTAAAAAGTCAAGAGTGTCACACATAGCCGTATATTGACAGTTTTCAGTACGGCGTAACAACGGTCAATGAGACTATTTTTTTAAGGTAAACCTGTGGTCTGTTTGCCACTGAATATACTCGCAAGCATATACATGTAATACTCTAAACGTATAGTTGTGCGATCGCAACATATATCAATTACCTCTTGGTCACTTAAATAATAATTTAATTTCTTGTAATACTAAATTAGACTCACTTTGGACAGTGATATAATGAACAAGTCCTTATTAAATGGTAAATCGATCACAGCTTATTTGTTCGTTTTGTTATCTACTCCAAAAATGGTTTTGTTAAATCTCCTAGAAAAAAAAATAACAATTTCGTTTTCTCTGTTCAAGCTCAATTCAATAGTCGATGTCTCCCCGGTCTTCTCGCGGAATGTTTTCGCAAGCATATATACTATATACTATGTAGTTGCGACGGACAATTATTAACACTTCGTGTTCAATGAAATAATAACAAATATTATACAGCGTTGCCACGATGTTCAGCGCGTTTTCCGCTGTATTCTCCTTTTAGATTTTGGCGACACGCATCCGCTGGTACACATCACATATTTTATCATCAATCGTCCATTGGCCGCCGCCCAACGTTTAAATTAGTATCCAGACGTGTATAGTATGTAATATTTTTTATTTTTCAGATGATAAATAAGTATTATATTTTACTAGCTGGATTACCCGTTCTTGCCGGCTTGAAGTATAATAAATGTATGTAGTGTTGTTCTCCGGCAAGATTAAATATTATTTTTAATCTATTTAAATAAAATTTAAGTAAGATTGTTTAAAAAATATTTTATATATATATATTAATTAGTTATTAAGCAGGATCATTTTGATATCCTTGTGAATATTTAATAAAGCTACATCATTAAGCCTATTTAAACCTATTGCATTTCTTAAGTAGGTCTTAGTAGTGGTAAATTAATAACAATTTGCATCAATTTTGAAATGATTGGGTTTCAACCGTTAAAAATAATATTTTCGAACATTGTTTCATAGTGCACTAATTCAAATTACTAAAAAATTTATTATATTAAAGTTTCAAATGAATCGACCAAGTGATTTTGGCTGTAGCTAATGTATACTTAATTTCACACGGTGCAGTATTGGTCAGGTCATAGTTTTTAATGAAATACCATCTTATATTTTTTAAAGCCTAGGTAATATTTTTGTGTTTATTTTTTGATAACGGATAATATACATTATCCGGTAAAAGTTTCGAGTCGCTATGACGACCAACATATCAACCACCCTTTATAGCTTGAATTAGTAACACCCGTGCAACTTTCTTGATTTTTTCTTTCATGAGAATATTCTTCTGAAAATTACGAAGACCACAAAAAAAGAATTAGCTAAATCGGTCTAGCCGTATACACACGAGATGCCGCGATAAAAGGAAATAAGGAGTCATTTATATATATATAAAGAGAGAGAGAGAGAGAGATATTTTTGCTGATTTCAACCCTTTACAATCAAAATTTTGAAAAATCCTTTCTTAGCGGATGCCTACGCCATAATAGCTACCTGTATGCCAAATTTCAGTCCAATCCGTCCAACGGTTTTAGCTGTGCGTTGATAGATCAGTCAATCAGCTTACTGTTGTATACAGACTACAGTGGATGGAAAAAATAAAATAAAAACGTCGAATGCTGAAATGGTTTGGCACGGCCAATATAATATAATATGTACACGTATTCACTGTATTAAATACGCGGCTCTACCACGTTCGTATATCGTATTATATTTAATCATTTGGTCTACTCGTGCGATCGCGATGTTGCATGTAACATTATTATTGTGCACAATCGCGATGAAAAAAAAAAACATTCGTGAACATAGTCTTATACGAATACCATAGTACTATATACGTATACTTCAGCAAACAGTGTGCGGTAGGTATCCAATACGCATACATGATATTGTGCGGTTATTTTTGTTGATTTTTTGCGGTAGTCCATGCCGGGTTTATGCCCAAAAACGTGGAAAAGAAAATTATACACTTTTGTTGTTTCCGTTTTATAAAAACACCTTTGGGAAAACTGTTCGGAACGAAAATAAATGGCTTTTATACTATTTTTGACTTTTGAACCAAACATTGTACCTGTCTAATGAAATCATGCTGCCTATGTATAAAAATAAAGATAAATTCGTAAAGATTTTTAATGAAATAATTTACGCGGTCCACGAGAAATTATAATAAATAATACGAAAAATAATTTATTGACAACGTGGAAATCTATTTGGCGAGAAATCAATAATGTTTGACAAAGTACCATGCGTAGTTCTCCCTTAAAGTCACTTTTAATCGGAAGTGCAGGATTTTCCTTCCATTACCGCGTGGGTTGACGGAATTATCGAGATGAATTCTTCGGTTTTGTTCTATCGCATAAAATTATATATTTTGTTATTATATATTATATTGAAGTACTCGATGATAATATTTTGAATAAAAATGGCAACTACTAATTATCTATATCTAATCTATATCTATACATAAATATCTCTTCATATTTTTGTTGGACCACCAAACTATAAACTAAATTTGCATTCTATATATTGTGATAAGTGTTATAAGTATAACCAACCGGGTTATGAACTTCTATTTAGATTTTCAAGCAAGAGTTGTGTAGATAGTTGGTTAGATATAGTTTTTTTGAAAATAAAATAATTTGCAACAGTTCATGGACTCAAAGAAAATTATTACAACATTCACGTATTCGAGTATTCCCACCAAACTATAAGAAAGTATCTTTATGTGGTGTAAAACTTGAATTCCCTTGTCCTTTAGTTATTATGTATATATACACATACTATAATATTATAGCGTTTTGAACATTTGTTTTCTATGGAGTAAATTTAGGTACTCATTTGCTTACAGGATTATACCCTCTAGAGCAATATTGTCAACGGAAATGATAGGTAATATATTATAATAGTTTGTGTGTAAGGTAAAGGTTATTTGTTGCATATTATTGTGTATTGTCTTTAGGAAGTATTTTTTCTGACGATGGTAGCGAAAAGAAATATAAATATTGACATGTTATAATATGTTAGAGTTTATACCACGAAAATAATCCGAAGAAAAAAAAACAAAATTAATTTATCTGTTTATAATATACTGTACCATTAGTGTAGTTTACAAAATAAGTCATGAAATTATTTTAGCAGTAAGTTTATTCGAGTAAAATATACAAACGGTACGGACGAGATACTATTCGGAGACTGTATAGTTATAACCTAAGGGCGAAGGGGAAACGTTCTCACATTATCGTCCCTGTGCTAATAAAACGCTCTAAAGAGTAAGTACCATAATATATTTATTACGCATACAAAGTTTTCCATAATTATACAAGCATGAATATTCAAATGTTATACTTAAAAAAAAAAAAAACTAAAACTATCGGAAATACAACAATTATTATATTAATCATACCATCTATGCATTTATTACATGCCGCAACTGTGCACCACAAAGAAAAAACAATCAATAATTACACATTCACAGCGTGCGTCAAACACAAAATTCAATTTAATAGGTATATATACGATGTGTGCAACAATATAACATTATAATGAGTTAAAAAAGGTTTTCGAGTCGTGGTATTGAACTATTCAGTATTGTACTAACTCACCCGGCCATTTTTTAGAAACTTACTGTATGTTGCATAATATACTTACACGCATAAAGACACAATAACTTTTTTTACAATGGGTATACGTATAAATATTTTGAAATTCCGTTGATATAATTATTTCTCTTTATAGCCCCACACATTTTTGATGGCAAAAACCATAATAGTTTAACAGAATTATTATAAGTTATAACACTGTGGATATATCAATTATCAATTGATATCAATGAAATACCACTTTTGAGTTTGAACACTGTATTGCAATTTTCCATTGCTGACAGTTAATTTATATAAATTTTAAATAAAAACAAACATATATATTCTCAATTATGAATGGAGTGTTGAAGAAACTTTGAAAACCAAGGACAGATTTCGTTACTATTAAGTGTTACAATTAAAAATTTAATAGACTCGATATGAAGTGCATAAATAATACAAATAATTATGTACCGAGTATTGCCAATTTCGATGATATTTTGAAACAATTATTATCCTTACTAAGGTCCGAGCTATGAACAATAATGCGTCAAATTATAAAATATTATACAAAATTTCCATTTTCATTAAAAATAATAATGGTTATTGGTTTCGTAACAAACATCCGCGAGTTTTGTTGTTTTCTACATTGAAAAATCTTTATGCGTAACAGTTAGCAAATTTATTTTTCTTTTAATTATTATAGTTTTTCAAATATCAATAAACATGCCTACAAAGTCAACTCACATTGTACTTTCTGCATTTGATTAAGGGTCAATGAATTGCCAAACTATAGTTGGCGTATACCACCTGTAGAGGTCCACACCGTTTGTAGTTAGTTGACAAAGATTTGTTTGTTGTTTAAAATTTTAAAGAATATTGTTTTTAAAAAAATTATATATTTATTATAAGTACTTGTGCATAATAATACATAATTTATACCAATAGTGCGGTATGGTTACGTATTACTCGAGGAAGTAGAAAATGCAACAAACAAAAATAAAATTGTTCACTTTTTTGTTTTTATTTTCAAAAAAAAACATTTCCAAACTAAAATTATTCCTCTGTTTTCTCTTTTGCCGAGTATCAAGAAAACATCACTGAACGACACGGTGAACATTCCTCACCGTGTTGGCCAAAACCATTTCTAGATCTAAACTTCTCACTTTGTTTTTAGTATTGCAATAAAAACAAATAAAAATTCCAAAAAAAAAGTTTCCATGATGTCACAATATTAAATATTTCTTTGCGGAAAATAAACATTGAACTTTTTATGTTACTAATAAATTTAGAACACTAATAAATTACTCTGCCGCTGAGAATAGTTTTTTCAAAATAATACTATCTCGCAATAACTTTTAAAGTTTTCAGTAGGTACATCCCCTCAATATTGATGCATGTAGGTAGGTACAATTTTTTAAATTTAATTATATTTTTGGAATGTATCACCTAGTACAATTTATAGAACTTACACGCCTCAATAACCATAATAATAATGTTTTTCTTTCGATATTTTGAGACCAACCCTAACTGAACTAACATAAAAATAGTTTCATCAAAAATTATATATCAAAAAAAAAAAAATAATAATAATAATAATAATAGACACTTTTCAGATCACATTTCACCAATCTATTGTACCTATATGAATAGATATGTTAGCCCTTAAAATAAATAAGAATATAGTTATTACAAAAACAAAGCCAATTTTTCTGTTTCAAAAATATTTTTGCCTTTTAATCAACATAATTCTTTAGTGCTTTTACTCATAAACCAAAACGTCTTTTGAGGACAAAAAAAACTATCTCAAATCTCGTAAAAGATGCAAAACAATTCAATTATCATTCGAATTACAATATTATGTTAAAATTATTAACATTTTTAGTTTGTGTTTTATGAGTATGTCCATTATTTTCAATCAAAGTGTGAACAGATAAAATACGGTTGATATAAACCTGATACTTTGTTCGCTTATTGAAGAAACGCAGTGATATATTTATTAAATAATATAAAACTGGACGACACAATTAGTGGTTGTATCATTTTCTTCTACCAGTTATTAATATGAACAAAAATATCAATAAGTGCTCGTGTGTTATACAACCTCGGGAAGTTACCGTTTTTAGATTTATTATTTGAGGTATTAATGAAAATTAATACAACCAAAATAAACCTATTCTATTGTAAATAATGTAATTTGCGTTTAGCGTGTAAAATTTAATACGATTTATTATTATTGTACATCACATATATGGTAACGGGTGTTCCGTTTTTCGAAATTCATTTAGTAATCTGTGCATAATCACAGCATGTGGAATTTATAATAAACTATAATCTTCAGTGTAACATATAGGTGATTTTGTAAGACTTAAGCTTATATTCTGCTTATTCGATGATCCACGATTTCATCACATGAAATTTCATATATGCCATATAGTTCAAAAGGGTAGTAATAAATTCATCCATTAATTGGTTCCGCTGATTACTTACTGTTCTATAACAATTAAGTTCATAAAAAAGTATTTTTAGTTTTATAAACATGTTTTTTATTAGGGCTAAATTACTATTTTACAATTTTTATCGATTTGTTTGATCATCGATCATATAAATTTAAATACTATCTTTTTTTTTTATATTAGCTTAGATACTGTCTTAATGTTTCACCTTTTTATCATAATTAGATTTTACTGTATAATAGGGTATCGATACTTACATCAAATGTTATGGTCTATAAACAGTATAAACATAAACTATGTTGGGTCAATTAAAAAGTTTGGGCTAATTCAGCAAAAAATTTGATGTTACAAGACGCAGATGTTTATTTTTCCCGTACGAGTAATCACCGAATTGTATATTATATATATGTAGTCATCAACAAATGGGATTTTGATAAAAACAAAACCCCTCATTAATATATCTAAAAACAATTTTTTTCCCGGGTGATAAATTGGTACTATCTAACAGGTACGATATCGACCTTATTTGTTTAAAACTTTACCTATATAATTTTATGTTATAAATGAATAACATAAATTATTAACGGTTTATCATGTGTAACTGTAATCAACATTTATTTGACTTCAGCTACTTAATATTTTCTTTTGGATTGTTACTTAACTCCTTATACATTAATAATATATTTATATATATACATTATAATATAATATGATATAAGGTCAGGTGGGGTAACAACGACGCGATTTTGCAAAATCTCAATTTTGGATCATATATCTCACTGTATTCTTATGAGAAACATAGTTTTTTTATCATATATTAATAAACGTATCAGGAATTCAAATTTGCATTCAAAAAAGTGTTTTGATAATTTTAGAATTGAAAAAAAATTCTTTTAAAAAAAAAAAAAGTGTTACACTTTCCCTGCTACCGGAGTAAGTACAAAACCGGTACTTTTAATACAGTTGTATACCAGCTATTTCTTAGTCGAGGCAAGGGCCATAAACTAATTAAAATCTGTAAACAAGTTTTGTTGAAATAATTCAATTATTTTAATTTATCAAGATTTGACAGACCATCAAAGTTTTTTTTTAGATTCTGTTTTTAATTTACGGTAAATAATATAGGTTTATCAGTTTTTTCAGTTTTAATGGTTATAATGTTAACACATATTATAATTACTTATAGTTGTTAACTACTAACATATTTTAAAATATTTATTTATAACATATACATATATTAGTCACAAACAATGTTTATAAAATCTTATTAACTATTTAACAAAAAAAAATAGCCGTAACATATATATATATAGGATAGGTCATTATTACAATGGATTTGTTAAATTTGAATGCAGTAATAGATATCATTGTATACGAATAACGATTCTGAACGGAGTTAATATATTTGTCTAAAATGTGTGTAAATAATATAGTATTTTATATTTAAATTGAATTACAATGCAATTTCGTAAAAATTTAAATTTAAAACAGTCATAAAATTTTTCCCCTTAAGTCCGGTAGAAATATTTTTATATATTTTTGAAGATTAGCTTATGGACAACCTAGTGTTAAAATTTTGAATCTTAAGTATAAACAGAAAAAATTTTATGAATTTTTATCTACAAAATAACTTGCAAATTATCGCGATTTTAACATATTTTATACAAATTTGAACTTTATGGGCTTATAAAAAAAATTTGAGTGAAACCATCTCTGATATTTTTTAATGAGGATAATTTAAGCTTATTATAAACCTTATATTAAATTTTCCAGAGTTTTCGGCCAGCCAATTAAAGTTTATAGGTGTTTAAAAAAAAAAAATTTTACAAAAATCGAAAATTTAAATTGTCTATAAATAAGTCAAAATATGTCAAAATACTTTGAAAACTTAACCATATACAGAGAACACTAATATAAAGATTTGGTGAAAATTTCAAATTGTTGCGGTTTTTCGTTTTTGAGTTAGAGCATTTTAAAAAAAATGTAGTTTGTAAAAACGTAATTTTGCGTAAAATTTCCCGTTTTTTCGTAATTTTTTTAACGTTTTTTTCGATTTTTGCAAAAAGTATTAAAAAAGTTGGATTTTTGACTAACCCAAGTACCATCTACATTCACTTTCCTTTCAGAAAAGTTGCTGTATAAGCAAATCGAAGAATTTTTATTGCAAAAAAAGTTGTTGTCAAACACAAAAAAAAAAATAAAAACACATCATTGTAAAATCAATAGATTCCATCACTCCGTTCAAAATCTAATAGATATCTTAATTATACTCGGATTTTTGAATTACTTTATTAAATAATATATAACAAATAAAATGTAATAACATAAAACAAGGCATGTCGCATTTCCCCCATAAATCGTGTCACACTTTCCCCGTGTGTAATTTTGCACGGGAGAAGTGCATAATCGGCTAATACTCATTTGTATTATACAATTAGCATAATTTATGAATGAAAAAGTATTATAAATATAAAATAACATTTACTTTCCTAATTTGAAATTAATTTGATCAATTTTGGTGGCCGCTATAGACCGCTGAATTAACGTCGATTCAACAAAATACGAGCAAATAACTGATTAGCTTTTCGGATAGTGATAACTGCTGGGTTTTATATCCTACAGTGTAAACAGCATTGTACAACATTCGATTACTACTATACTTCGTAGTTTTCATGAAATCAACTTCAAAATTCAAAGATTCTATTTTTTATAACCTGATTAGGCACTAGCCCCGTTAGGCACTTACTCCACCTGACCTTACATGAAATAATAATAATATACATAAATCTAAATAAAGATATAAACCCGTACATTGTATTGTATTTTATGGTTTAACTCGGAAACAATACAAACATATTCGTTGAAAGTAAATAGAGAAAATAGTTTTCATGAATTTTAAATTTTTCTCTATTACGCAATAATAAAAACTAATTAATTAACAATTTCCTGTTTTATTTTCAACAATAATTTTTTCCCTTCTGTTTAAAACTGTATACTTTAATTCTAGAATATTAATTTTGAATACCTTACAACAATTAGTACCGTAAAATGGGGTAACTTTGATATTACGGGGTTATTTTGATATTTGATGTTTTGTAATGAAAACACTGATAACACTGATAACTATAGTTGATAAGCTGTAAAAATTGTCGTTTTTAATATGAAAGGTGTTTTAGTTGAACAGAATAGCAGATATTTAAAATCTAAAAAACTAAAAGGTGCTAGCGAGGCTGACCTACTGTAAACGTATTAAAAACTCCTTTCAATAAAAAGTTTAAAAGCTTATGCTTATTTAGTTCATTATAGTTTTATTATTTTAAAAATATGTTTTATTAAACATGCAATTTTTATAAATTTTAGGTAAGTAACTACTATTTGAAATAAAATAGAAATAATGTTTTCCCCGCCACATATGCGTAGTTGCTTTCATACATATTAGGAGCTCAAGTCTTCGTCTCCCGGATAATTCAGATATAGTACATACATATATTATTTAGATTATTACATCATAGGTATAGGTTAATAGGTTACTATTGATAATAAATATTAATGGTATTGTATCGTATAATAGATAAAAATACGCTACGGTTTTTTGGCGCCTACAATACACATAAAAAGTTTATAAAATTAATGCACAAATAATTTGGAAAACAATTAAATTTCAATTATTCTAATGTACGTATCCAGAATAAATTATATTATATCTAGATGCAACTTGCGTTACAAACACAACCGTTCTATAAATTGTGTAATATTTTACGCGTACCTACATAATATGCAGAGTAGGTACGGAAATAATTTTTTCGTCTCGGCAATAAGATATCAGCCGCCACGGACGACACCACGACGATAATTATAGTATTATAATATTCATGTCGTCGGATCGGTGCGGTTTTGTCTGGAAATTATAATCGCATTGATCGCGAAAACTACGCAATGATTAAATTTCACCAACCCTCCGTATACCTTCGCGCCAGGTTTTCCGCATGCGGCAGCGCCAGCACCATGTATTATATATTGGAGGAGCCGTATAATATTTGTACTCTCGTGATCGTATATGAAATCCGCTCCGGAATGTCAAGGCCGTGCGATCATGACAGATACCCATCACTTAATTGGAAAAAAATCACATTCGTCCGCGTCCTCGTCCGGGATACGCTAGCTATGCAATATTATTGTAATAAACTAATAAATATCACAATGGCGTGCGCACGGTTGGGTTAACGGCATTGGTTGGAAATTTACGATTTTTCGTTTCCAAAACGACGCGACAAAAGCTGACATCGACTGGTCGCGGCGGAAAACCCGTTATACCATAGACGCAAATACTTAAACATATATGATAGCGGTCCTTTGCATTATCATCGTCGATCGTCGCGATGCGGTCGATTTCTACACATTCGAGGTTGCGTTGCTATGCGTATTACCGTTATCTGGCATATGGAGTGAAGTAAAGCTGCGGATTAATAACTGCTTCGTTAAACATGTCAAATAAATGAAATAGTACGTAATAACGATTACAGCGTCGAGCTAAAACTAAACAAACTCGCCGACGTTCAATCACTCAATCACTGATCGCAGTGTTTCTTGACTTAGACCAGAGTGGGTAAATAATTAGGTAACACATTTCAATAACGTTATGATCACACCGAGGTTTTATACAATATAATAATAATAATAATAATAATAATAATAATAATAATATACTATACGTAGGAGGATGTGTGTGCATAACGCGCATGCGCGACCGGTGGCTTTTCACGGCTGATACCAAAGGTCGCGTACCTACTACTATATACCTAACCCACATCATAGGTACCTGCGATAATTAAACCTTTTATAATGTATTATATAACATGCGTGTTGTTTACACATTACTTAGGCACCAGAGCTGTCTGTCTCGCAATACCTGTACGGATTTCCGTTTAGTACGTCGTTTGCAGTCGATGTGCGCGCTCGTCCGACCCGTGGTGCGTCGGAAAATTATGTAAATTCAATACACAACAGCGGAACACGGCGGAGTCTCGATTTCAAAACAAAAAAAAAAAATGAGTGAGTAAACATCAGCTTACCCACCCGACGCGTTTTCAAGTTTCCGCTCGTTATGATGCGCATGCAGTGGTCCTCGTCGTCAGTCGTAGACGTACATATAGAACTACGCAATCGACGCGTTTTGTCGGGTCCATGCATGTCGAGAAAACAAAACCAAACATGGACGGGACGATCTGAATAGGTTTTAAAAACAAAAACCACACCTAGTGTGCACCCAGCGTTATATTTTGTCTTCGTCTATCTCTGGCTTACAACTCCACCAATGCTTGGGCACTTCAACATCAACTACTCCGTACCCTTTCCTGTTGTTTCTTTTCGTAGTGCTCGTAAAACCATCCGCTGCTTTTTCCGTCTACTTCCGCATCATATCAAATACATTTCTTTACATCTTGATTGATAATTATAATTTATGATTGTACGTCACATACAGGTACCGATGGTGAAAAAGGACATCATCCTTACCGGGACACCATGTTCACGTGGATGTCCTTTATGTTGGCCGTGGTCTCTATACCGACGTTTTGCGTCTGTTACCTAAGTAAGTATATACGACACATAGTATTATAACACATTATTTTTTTTCATCGGCATAAATCATAATATTATTGTATCGCTGACTCAGATTTCCGGTTGAATCTAAAACAACTGAAACACTTTTTCAAAAATTATTTCTTCTTCGCATAATATATTGGAAACTATTTTACTATACAACCGAATTCAATACCATATTAACAATGTATAATAGTGTAAAAATGGGTACATTTTTTTTTGGATTTCCGAACTAAGCGCATGATTTTGATGAATTAAGTGTATGCAGTTGACATTTTCCAATACTTTCAAAATATTATCTGGAATTCTGGAAGTGTTTATTTTGTTTCATTTTTATGGTATACCTATATTGATATGTATTCATATGTATTCGACATGTATTCTACACAGTTTTATATGAATGCTTGTATACTATCGTGGCTCAGCCATGTCGATAAACACATCTCGTAAGAGTTATCATGAATTACACATGATTATTGTATTGTTACCTAATACTGATACGTCAATATGAACCTACAAACATCATATTATTACTATGATGTGTGTACTTATGTGTATGAACGCTGGAATATCCTGCATCAGTTACAACAATCGATTCAACGCTAATTATGCGGGTGTCTGTTAATACATATAATATACTCGTAAACCATGGATGATATTACCTAGATAATCCTGCTTATTCAGCCATCTCGTTTTCATTCCACGAGTACGTAAAGGTATGAGGTATATTTTTTTTTTTTTCGAAATGTATGTATCATTTCATCATCAATAGCATGCATCAGCATTGTTATTCGATTAATTATTTGACGCATCAGACACTCACTACTGAAAATAGTATACCCATAATAACGTATTATAACATAATACATTTTAACTTCATTAATTTTTAAATTTATATAGTTGTAAAACATGGTCATTATTATATTATGATCAATTGTTTGTGAGACATTATAGTGTAATTTAAATTGTGTTTATTATTCATTGCGTTATATTTTCAAATTTAAATTATAAAAAAAAAAAATTGACCTGAAAGAAAAAAGCTGAATTACAATAATTATATGCAATTTATTGTACTTATACTTTTCAATTTTTACTTAAACATAATATTTAACTAATTAGAATTCACGAGTCATACTATCTCTCGTTTTTAAAAAAGTATTCTTTAGTTTCAAAAAAAAAAAATTTCCAAGGCACTAAGAAACACTTCTATTCCGATAATTTCCATAGCAACCATAGTAAATAGTAATCGTGGTAAAAGTGGATTGAAAAAATATTAAATAATAAATACATAATCACAATTATGTGATTTGCGAATGAATCGAGCAGGGAAGCAAAGCCTTATACCTTATCTTCAAATATTAGTCACCACTCTTTCCAAAGTTATTGATTAATATTTATGGAATCAAGAATTGAAGGCAATATATTAGATTGAAATATCATGATGTGAAAGGTACAAAAAAAAAAAAAAACAATACGTATTGAATTAGAGAAATCAGAAAACAATTGCTTAATGAAAAAATATATTCTGTGAAAATCTTTGTATAGGTATATATATATATATATATATATATATATTAATAGATGCCACATCTTCTTGACCGCAAAACATTTATAACATCTAAATCTTACAAAAGTATAGAAAAGTATTGTTAAGGGAATAAGTTGGTGAAACATTCAAAAAAACATTTCACAAAAAATAAAAATTTATACACACATATATGTATATGTCCAGTTTAAAAATGCATTATCAAATTTGAGATCAGCCACACAATACATAGTATAGGTAATAAACATATATTATCCCCAACCGGGTTGAGCTGACATTTATCGAACACGTACCAGTAGGCTAAGAGCAAAAATACAAATCTACATATAAAAGATAAAAAATATATATATATATTGCGAGTATTCCTTATCGGTGGTTTCATGCTCAAACCCAAATCCTCGATGTGAGATTCTCGGAGAGAAATAATGTTTGATTTGAATTTTATTATAACTTTTTTTTTTATTTAGCTTTTTCAAATGAAATTACAAGTTACGATCAAGATGATAACATATAACAGAATTTCATCATTCGGCATTTGTAATAACAATTTTTATAATTTTTTCGTATAGAATATCATTATTATTTGGTTTTAATGTTCTAACATTAAATTCCTATGTATTATTATTATCAAATGTTGACCTTACATATTATTCACTAAAGGTTTATTAGTTATTACTATTTTATTATCGAAATCTTTTAATTTTCATCAGTTTTAAAAGTACGAAATACAAGGTTTGTGAAATTTCCCAATGATTTTATAAAATTAGAGTATGTGAGATAATAGTGAAATAAATAATAATTATTGCAGTGGCGTGTTGGCCGTGATTTTGAAGGGCGATTGCCCGATAATTTTAAGGGGTGGGTGGGTCAGTGAGTTCTGGATTTAGTGAGAAATATTATAGTACAAAACTAACAACAATAGATTTGAATATTATATAAGAATAAGAATAATAACTTGTAATAATAACCCTGTGCCCCCCCTGGATACGCCACTGGGGTGGGTGGTAGAAAAATTAAAAATGAATTGCCCGATAAAATATTTCACTTCGCCACGCCACTGAATTATTGAATTTGTTACTCTTTTTTAGTGAAAAATATTTACGTTTATAACTGTATAATATGTACTAATACTTTGCGAAATCTTAATTTCCTATAAACTCAATAGAAACATCCTAAAAATTAATGCTATTATTTGGTTACAACTGTTACAAGTGTATACTGCAACTACTTCAAATATTATTGAATTATCATAGCTCAATACCATGAGACGTTATATTGATCATTTTAAAAACGAACCAATATTACAATTATTATTCCTTAAGTATAATAATTATTAAAAAATTTTCAGCTACTTCGATCGGCAGATTCGTATTATTACGAATACTCAAAACGAAATTTCCAGAATTGGAGTTCATAAAATCAGTTTCTATTCGATCAGCAATGGATACGCCGGGAAATACGGGATACATTATTGTTTTGCTAAAAGTCAACGGTGATTTTGATGTTGATTTAATGAAACACTCGATTCAGGTGCGTTTCTTGTGTTTAGCGTAAGATTTCGTTTGTGAACATGTCATATTTTATAAGTCATAATTGCCGCGTTTAACTATGAAATAAACAAAACTATACTTCATAATTAATTTAAAGAGTAAAATGGGCCAACATAGATTAATTCCCTTTAAAATAAATCATAATAAAGTGTGTCAGCACTTATATTTACTACAGCAAAAACGTCAACCCTTCCTCGAAGTACACAATCTCTAAACCACATTATAATCGTAAGTTTGATTTCATTTAATTATAATTTCAGTTGAAGTATCAAGTATAGATTTTATTTCTAAAAGTTATGAACAAATTGAAGAAATTTATTTCATATTATTTTAAAAAAGGTCAGGGACGATCAGTCGGGAGGACTAGAGGAATAGAACTCCAGCTGTGCTGAGGTATAGATCACTTTCATGTCCTTTTCAATATATTTTAATATTGTATATTTACGACATATATTTATAAAAAAAAGTGCATACACAATCATAGACCAATATCCCCATAATAGCATTTTACTGTACCAGGCATCCCTATCCGTTTGAAAAGATATCATTGCCAGTAGCGTCGTTAATAATATAATATTATGTATAATCTTATATTATAAATTTATCATAAAATGTGCTGACGAAAAACGGTTTTAATCCGATTATTGTTTAGACAGACATAGTGGATAAATACGATCGGACAAACGGCCGTTTGTGTTTTCCGCATCTCCGGTGTGGTTTGACGAAAAAATGGATGCGATACGCGTGGACCAAACCCTTGAAGTCTTTCTCGATCAACAACCACGTGATCGAATTGTTGGGAAACATGGCGGTCACCGAAGAAGGAATCATGGTGAGTGCATTATAATTATTACTTATGGTGCGTAGGCACAGTTAAATTTTGTTCATAATAATTAATTAATAATCACTCGGAGAAAGAAAAAGATACAGAGAGATAGAGTAAGAGACATATTTATCCTCACTGCGTTCCTGTATATAGACGTGTTATATATATATAATAAATAGGTATTTTTCACTTGGATGCTTTACGAACAAATTATATTACGTATACCTAGACATCGTACAGTCAAATGACTATATATTATGTACATACACAAAATACATGTATACATTATACAGCCATACAGGGTGATGACAATTTCAAATTACCAATAGGTAGTTTTCTCATCTTAACATACAATATATATATATATATATATTTATATATATATATTTATATATTACATATCTTTATTTTTTAAAGCATGATGATGTGTGCATACAATTATTAATCAACAATTACCTATGGTTTGAGTGTAACAATGACATTGTTGTACAATGCATACCTATACATTATGTTATATAATATTAAAATGAATAAAACTAAATTAAATAGTAGAATCAAACGTAATATCTTATATCATTGATAGTATATCATTATAAGAAATAATTTAGGTACGTACTACATATTATGTAGGTGTCGGTACGTATGATGTATCTGCTGTATATGCATACAAAAGAAGTATTATACGTAGACACGTAATGCAAAGATTTAAAATATTGCTTTATTTAAATTATGATGAGTGATATAGACCACATTATAGTTATAAATTTACAAGATTTTTTTCTCGATAAAATTTCGCAAAACAATTTATTTCAATAAGAAAATTGCCCAATTATAGACTGATAATTTTAACTGTATCTAATATCTATTGTTATTGTATTTCAAATTTTGCAAGGAATTTTACGCATAAATGAAACTACAATAATTGTCAACTGCCCTAAATAAACAAATTATAAATTATAGTATAAAATCTACTCGCAAATGAAACAAATAAGATTTCATTAATTTATCATTTCACTGGATGATGTGAATTATAATACGAATAATATAGTATAACGCAATAGTTTCATTATTATTGCAAAAAGTTTTGCATAAAATTAAATCTTGTGATCACTAAGATTAATTAAAATAATATCCTCTAAAATGTAGAGGTCCTCATTCGATTTTTAGAAGTTGCCCTTTAAACCTCTCTCATTAAAAAGGCATTTAAAAATGTAAACCAAAATAACACTCGTCATCTATAACTAAAGTATTTTTAACTGTAGTATATATTATAATAAAACATGATTACAAGTCGTGTATAATAATTAATAATTTACAGTAATATTGTCTAAAAAGTAAAAAGTAATAGGTATAGTTATTTTTTATTTTTTATTTAGGTATGTCTTTATTAGAATAAATATCACATTGCATAGCGGCAATACAGATAGTAGAAGCGGATTATATATTATGATTTAGATAGGGAAGCTAGAACTAATGATGAAGGAGATAATGAAGTGTAATTATAAGATTGGAGGGGATCGAGAGCTGAGGAGAAGACATAGTATCTTCTGTTTCATGTTTTGATAATCAAGGGACCGAGAGTGAGAATAATAATATCCATTAATTTTTATACAATTATATTTCGCACAGCATAATTTATTATTAGTTATAATAAATTACAAATCAATTAATTTTCTTATTTTACCTGTGATGCAAAGTAAGTGTGGCAATTTTTACTCTCATGACTTGTAGACATTTTGTAAAATGTTTGGGTGTAATATCTAAAATAAAATTGTTAAAAATGTGTCGTATTCACATTGCCTAAAACAGCATTATAATTTATACTATGCTTATAATACCTACATTATCCATGTTGCCTGTAGTATAATATTATATAAATATTTTCATTGATAATATTACCTGTATTACCTACGTTCGACTCGTGTAGTTCGAGGTACGCGGTACGCGATACCATTACCCGTGGGAATACACGTGACTATAATATGCAATAAACATATAATAAATAACAATTTAGTAGTAGGCGTATAACCATAAGGTTGTTGTGTCCAATGCATAATATTAGTCATCGAAGTGTCGTATTAATGATCATTTAATAATACAGAAATTATTGGAAGCACGCATTGTACGATATGAAAAAATTCAATCTTCGTAAAATATACCTATCAACTTGAAATGGAATGATTATCATGAACCCGTCGACTTTGCGGCAAACGCATTATTCCCCAATATTTGATCGAAATATTATTACTAACAACTTTACCACTAGTCGTGACTAGTGCATTTTCTGTTGGTGACATAGATAAAATAGAAACTATCGTATTGTGTGACGATTTATTGTCGCACATTTATGTTAATTGACTTTTTTATTCAAAATAAAAATGTACACTGTAACACGTATTAAATTCCTTAGATTCCTTCAATAAATATTCACCTAAGAAACATTTTTCGAATAATTAATTTAATATATAAAATCAAAAATGTTATTATTTTTATTAAATTATGTTGGTATCTAACTCACAATATTAATAAATTAACCCTGTTGACTATGTGTTTTATATTGCAAACACATTAACGAAAAAACAATAGAGAAAAACTCTTGTACCACAATATAATCTCATAAATTAAAATATACCAATATATAGCTAAATTACGTCATGTAGGAACAGTCCTAAATGTAAATTGCAGTTTCGTAATACCTATCTAACTATATAAATGTGAAATGAAAATATTTGTACAGGGTAAACACTGGAACTAATTATCAGATTTTTATGATTGTTTTATTATTTTATTTTATTTTTTTAACGAAAGAGTATATCATGGAAAAGGTTTCTATCGCAATATGTCTAAGTTAAAAGCCTCTGAGTTATCTACTAATTAAAATAAACGTATAAATTGTATACCTATAAATATCGTACATATACATATTTATGCTCTGTTCCTCTTTCAGTCATATACCAGTGTCCTCCCCCCTCCATATCAACATACATTCACAATAACTTAATTATTTTTTGTTTGACTACCAAAAAAATCTATTTGAACTATAACTATAAATTTATATGGCTAAACAACGTTTTCCGGGTCAGCTTGTGTTTTATAATACTACTCTTTTATCAGTGTACCTAGGTATATGAACTATTTCAATTGGAAACCCATGTCCATACTGTATTTAATATATTATTATACTATATCAGTATATCATTTGTAATAGTAATAATTTTAATTTCATCAGCTTGGCGTACAATTCCCGGTGTACCACGATATTTTATAAGTAAACAATATTCGAGTACACAATTATTAAGTTAATGAAAACAAAGTGAAAATAAAAACAAGAGTATATATTTAATACGGTGGCAAGGTAAAAACGTACTCATATTTTGTTTAAAAAAAAAAAAAACTTCTTTACTTTGACGTTTGTAAATTTATGGGAACTTTTTTTTATCTGGCCTTTGCGTTACTCTCAAATGTCAAAAACTTAGATAATATTTAACTCGATTAGTATAAGAAATAATATTTTTAGTACAGAGCGTACAGTATTATATTACAATAGTTATAATACGAAAAGTGTTTTTATATAAATTAAAAACAACTGCTTCCGTGATTCATTGGAAATGCCTTTATAGGTTTAATGTGATAATGTATGCCGTCGGCAATTATAATTCATATTACAATAATATAGTTAACATTATGATCTATATCGTTGATCTCCAACCTTTTTCAAGTCGTGACTCATCATTGCGGCGATGATAATTTTTTTGCTACTTGTGATCAAAACAATAGCAGTGGAAAAATTATCTGATAGATTATACTCACAAGACTCTTACCGCGAGCTTTACGGGCCTTGCCACGCCGATCGGAGAACAAAATTTTTTATATTCATTTTTTTTTTTTTTCTAATAACCAAAAACTTATCACGACCCGATTTCGAGGTTCGCTTGGCTCGAATTCCGATATAAATATTGTAGCAAAACAATATCTGGCTACATTTCTATTGGGGGGGGGGGGGTACACTCCATGATGTACACGTAACATGTATTATTATTTATAATACAGAAACAATCCGACTGATGATGATGAAAATATAAATTTGATAGGTAATAGCATATAGTAGCGTTTTAAAAAATTAATACATAATATATGTTATAACACGTACCTATTAAAATACTAACCCATGTCGACATTGATTAGAGGCAATTATTGTGGAACTTTTAAAATAATATTGCGTTGCATAATTCGAGTTAATATCAATTTGAAGTATGAAAAAAATTCCCTCTTAAGGTGAACGTAATATGCGTCCCACCATCGTATATTAATTGTATTCTTTTTTTACAAGGGGTGGCAAAAACTTTTCTTTTTCTTTTTTTTTTTTTTGTCCAATAAAATATTTTAAAACTGAAAAACCGTGTACCTCAAACTGTGTTTTACTTTGAAAAAAAATGTTGAAAGACACATGCTCATAAATTTAACGCAGCTCTTCGCATACTGTTTGTTTAGAACTTACTTGCTGTTTATGAAACTTTTTCAGCTTCGGTTCGTGCAGTTTGTTTTTTCATCCATACTTTGTTTCGCAGCGATTAAAATTAATCGAGTTTCTACTGAAACCATGATGACGTATCTCAAATTTTGATAATCGTCTTTTAAACGTCATATTTTATCGAGCACAAAACAATAATATGCGTGTACGGCAATTAGTCGATAACTCTACTATAACAATTTGCATTACAATTATTAAGATTGTTCAGCGTTATCTGAATAATTACAAACGCGCCGTAACAAAATTAAATTTTTCACATCAAACATAATCTAATATATTGTCTCTGTTACATGCGGATTACTATTGTGTTATTATATTTTAATACTTGTGTTGTGTACACCACGTCGATACACGCGGACACTACTATATAGGCTCTCTGGTTACTTTACTGTCTCTCTCATCCATTGACGTAATGCCATACTCGTATACTCCATTTATATTTCAAAATACGTCACATAGTCTACGTAGGTATATATAATATGAGGTATGTTAGACACAATATGTAAACTTACATATTTAATATATTATGTATACTATTGTTATTGTTATTATCTCTGGACGAGTTTAGAGTTCAGCCCGATGACGTGGTTAAACGGTTAAACCAAAAATGAAACAATCAATAATAATAATTATTATTATTATTTTTACTATTAATATTATTATTATTATTATTATTATTATAAATTATAATAATGTATAAAATGATATAAAATATGCTAATATATATATATATACCTACGGCCTACGCATATCATTAAGTTGTTATCATCTCACAAAACACAATACTTACATTATTCTCGGTACAATTATTTTTACTCGTAATAAGAAAAACGAGACGTAAAATATTAATTTCATATTGTACTTGTATATAATATTTAAGTATAATAATATGACTGTTTAATTATTATAGACGTAGGACGGTGGCGCGGCATTATGGTGTTAAACGGATACCGAACGCCTCCCAAACACTGTTAACACTTGTTTCATATAATATATTAATTTCTGCGAGCTAACCACACGGTATATGTACATATGAAAAGCAATTTCGAATTTTAATAAACATTATATATTAAACCTTCCACACGATATTATATTAAAACGTCCGACTACGTCCACGTCGCCACTGATTGCTATAGTCATCGCCCGGTTGCTCTGCACAGTGCACACCCACACACGACACACACACACACACACACACACACACACACACTTTTATAGGTAAACTATATTTTGATAATATCGTGTGCATATAGATACATATGGTGTGTGTATTTTTTACACATATTATTATGTTTTTACATAAATGTCATAAATTATACGCATATAATATGCACTGTTCGACCAATCAACTATGATGAGAAATGAAAAAAATATATAATAATTATTCTGAACCCGAGAAGAGGGTTAAAATTTTATTTAAATTTTTTAAGATTACGATCGTATAAACATCATATACCACTACACAATTACGAAAACCGTGAACTATTCAATTTATGCTATTATAACAATATGTCTCTGTCGTTAATTATTTGAAGAAAAAAAAACCAGATTGTCCACTAAAATATTTAAATACGTATTATCATGCTAATATTTCTGTATAAATGTCAATGTGATTAAACATAGGTCACAGTGATGGAATCGGTCGTCACTATTTACGTACCTAACATTAATTCATTTCATCCCAATAATGATTTGGATTTTTTCCTGATTCAAGTTGTTTTTAAGTATTTACTCGACTGCGTATAAATATATTCATATGCAAATATATATTAATGTTTGTATGTATCATTATTGATACTATATGCTTCAGTAGTTCAAAAAAGACTGCTAAAAACAATAAAATAATGTTGTCCTGGATCCTGGATTCCGATAACGCCTAGGTATAATCTGACAAAGTATAACTGCATTATCAAATTGACAAATATATTTTTGAATTTTTGATATCACCGATTTAAAATGAGATATATTTTATATATTTGATTTTATAATGTATAGCTTCGTTACCCCGCATTTTCTGGAATTTAATTTACCAATAATATTAATAATGAATATATATAGTGGTTTTGGTTAGGTAATTTTTTCCATTTTTTTTTTTACTTTTTATCCTTTTCTACGCCGTTAGAAGTCGAATCGTGAAAATCCCATGTTAGTGGGTGTTTCTTTGCGAAATAAAACTATGGACTAAATTTCATAATCATATCTTTAGCGGTTCCGGCTGGGTGATGTTTTCTATTTTTATCGAATTTTCAAAAATCTTTTCTTAGACTACGATATTAGTTATTTGATTATTTTTTTAATTGTTATAACGACTTGCGACCTTTACTGAGTACTTCATATCCATCATCATGAAATCAATACAAAATCAATATAAAATATTACCTTGGTAAATATTTGTAGTTAAAAAATTATGCATTTGAGCTCAGAGCTCAAATTGCCATAGACCCCTCGAAATGCTATTTTCAAAAAATTCTTTCTTAGCGGATGTCTACATCATATTAGCTTCAAGTAGGTATACACAAAATTTCGGCCCGATCCGTCCAGTGGTTCCGGCTAGACCTTGATGAATCATTCAGTCAGTCAGTTAAGACATGTTATTTTATACATTTATGAATACCACTCTGTAAAATTAAGATTTAGATAAAAAAAAGCCCACGCTACATCACAGATAATAATTTATTCTCATCTTTCATTTTGATAACATGTAAATAATAACTGGACACATACGACGTTGGCAATAGAAAAAACAAATGTTAAACGCAAATATGATTGATGGGAGTAGCAATAATCGAAGTGATGATGAGAGAAACACACGGAATGTTCTCTTAGAACATTAGAACCCAGGACAAAACGTTAATAACGAAGAAGTGTGTGTAACTATGTAAGTACTATTTTGTAATGTAATTTGGTTGGACAAAAAATATGGTAGTAGTCTCTAGTGTCTCTATGGTAGTAGATAAGACCATAATTTAAGGGTATTACGTATAATCCGTCAAAAATAACATTCGTTATTGACCTATAACGAATTATCCATTCGTTCCACTCGTTAGGCACACGCTATAATTATTAGTTGTCATGTCTAATAATAAGGAGCGTTTTTTCGCTGTTCGATCATTTGATAGCAACCATTAACCAAATACGACGTCGTATTTTGATATTTTTTGTTTTATTTTTTTGTTTTTTTTTTGGATTCCTAATATATTATTGCATTTGCACTCAATTGGGTCGTGAAAAGGTAAACTGTGCTCAATCTGATTACAGCCCATTACTTTTGATCATTAGGCTCTATTATAGGTCCGAAGTGTTTTCCGCAAATCAAGTTCGTTTCGTCGTGTTACCACCAATTAAATTGAAACTTGTTTTCACATTTACGGTGTCCAGTTGATGGATATACGAGCTCAAATGCAAATAATTCATTTTTGCAGATATTTCACTTTATTGGCCTCGATTAAATTAAAAACATGCAAACGTCAGCCGGCTAGATGTTTCAAATACTTACGTATGCGATTTTAATTAAATCGTTCGTTATTAACTCCATTTTTTTTTAAAAAAAAATCTCAGCCATTCCCATTGTTTTATTAAAACTGCTGTACTTTTACGGCGTATACTGACAGAATGGCAGTGACGTAATCACGGCAAGAGTATACGGATGGCATGATGATGGAAATAATCCTCAACCCCGTCTATATTATAGAATATTCACATTTTTTTAACTGTTTATGAGTATGACTGTAGACGCGACTGCGCACGATTTTGTCAATTTTGTATTAGGTACAGGTATTCTTTTTATAACCTCAGAAACCTCAAATAAGAACCTCAAAATGTTATACTCATTAAAAATAAAGTGTAGTACAATTTAGAAGTAGTTTATATGTTCTATTATGTATAGTACAGCATATACAATATACCTACATAAGAATATAAGATTTACATTGTGTACATTGTACATTGTTCATCAGTTGTAAGTCGTTTTCTTTATCTTCGGGCTCGGACTTAAAACTAAGATTTTTTTTTAAATATTTTCATGGGAAATGGAGGTAAAGGTATGTGTTTTTTTTTATATAAGCTGTACAAAATTGAACGCGCCTATTATTTGGTTGAACCCGAAGGCTACGAGTATAACAGGATAATATATCACCTTAAAATGCATTACAATGTTATCGTTAACCAATTACGTATATTATTATAACTTTGTAAGTACGTCACGTTTAGTTGCGGGATTTGAAGTCAACCGTTTAAGGGCTGTACAGTACCAAGACCTTAGTCAGTGTTTTAGCCAGAGTACTCGCATCATATTATACTGGATTATTGTTATTATTATTGTGTAATTAATAAATTGTACAAGGTTGAAGTGTTGGAGAGTACAACTGAATTAGATTTTCTTAACTTAAACAATATTATAACTCGCATAATCCGTCATCGTAACTCTGATTTGAAAATTATACGAAATACATCACGTATAATGTAATGTAGGTACAACATAATAATATTAAAATATAATTTAAGTATATTTAAAATACGTCAATATATAATATGGTGAGTAAATATTATACATCTGATGAAAAGCATAAATTAATACTACAGGTGATAAACAGTATAGGTATATATACAGAGTGATTCAAGGGAATAGGGCTAAAAATAGATTGGTATTTCTCGACGTAAGATGGGTGTGGGGAAGTCGGAATGGTGTTATTCGATTCGTTAGGTAATGCCATTTAGTTACCACTATGGTTTATGGAGCAGTGGAGTGTGGTTCACCATGTGTTTGCGTACGACGAATTTATGAAAAATAATTAATCGGTACTTAGTGAAAGTGCAACGTGCATTCAAAATTCACTTAAACATCGGACGTCATCGGTGCTGTTCCTGGTAGAAAAACAATTATGAGATGGGTTACTGCTTTTCGAACGACGGGAAAAATTACAAAAAAAAAAACCACCTGGCCCCTTACGTACTGTAATTACTCCCGAAAATATGGAAAGGGTTAAGGGTTAGAGCCGCTGTTCTTAAAAGCTCACTCAAATTTTTTGGACCGACTCTCTTCGTGCTACGAACAAGATGGACGTCATATGCTCGATGTTCTTTTTAGAACTTAAAATGGCACTTATTTATATTCTATAAAATATTAATAAAATAATTTTACGTCTAAAATATACTGAATTATATCAATTTGTTTTTGTTCCTATTCCCGTGAACCACCCTGTATAGTGTATATGTATAACAAATAAAAAATACTTGGCGCAAAAAGGGTGGAAAAAGGAAAATGTTTACGGTCCCGTGATGAAGCGTAGGGCGTCCTGGATTTACGTCCTCCGGGCCACTCATAATACGATGGGTATATGCTCATACCTTGCGGTGATCGCCGTCGTTCTTCATGCGGCACATTAACTTTAGCACCGGACTAATGCCGCTCACGTTGTTGACATGCCTGTGGGATACAGCCCACTCGGCCACCTTTGTACTCGGATCACGGTACCCTCCCCCCCCCGTGCTCATCGCGGCCAAAGTATGGGCAGCCAACAGTGGCGTTATTAGGATTTTTTCAAGAGGGCGCGTCAGCCAGGGGCGTATATAGTATGCAATGATGGTTTTCCTCAAATTGTTAACGTGTGCTTATTTTGTATATATTGTGTATCTTCCGAAACCCAAAATGCCCACCGTAACTTATTAGTTATTTCCGAACACACCACTACAGTGTTTGACATCCGATATAGACTGAAACCACGTACTGTACAATACATGTGACAAAGTTACTAGATTTACACATTTTTTTTTTACTAATTATAGTTGTAACTATATAACTTTTCTTCGAGTTAACCGTTGTATAATGTACTATGTAGTATGGTCACCACAATTTCTCGGTGAACATTGTTTTCAAGGTAAGAAAAAAAAAAAACAAAAAATAGGACATTTCTTCTTACCGATCGTCATTGAATAAGATTTCCATACATTTGGTTCAAAATACCCCATTTGCAAGCATCATAGGTGCCCGTGACGTGCCGCGCTCCTATGTTTTGGTTCTCGGTTTGATTAGAACGAAATCAACCAGAAGAGCCTACATATGACCGCGGTTATAGAACAGACATATCGGAGATCGCAAACACAGCAGTTTATATGGCCTTAAATTTTAATTTTTAAACATAAGTTACGATTAAGAATAATTTTTGTACAAAAATTAATATAGATAGTGATTTATTTTATTTTATTTTATAATAATAAACGCGATTGAGACGCTTTTGAAAATGTATACAAATTACGTAATTACAATAACATTCATAACAGAGTATAAAGCTTAATTACAAATAATGATAGATAAATAAGATTAATTAGATTTAAGTCAATAATGCAGATTAATATTAAAAACGAAAAAAGATTAACAAATAGTAAAATTAAAGATCTATAGAGGGATCATCATTGGCCATTAACATTAAACGCCTAATAGGCTCATTTTTCATATAATTGCTCGAACATATAGGGACATGAAAAGGAATTTATAAACATATTTGATTTTTTCACAAAATATAATAACACGTTTGCGGCCATCACGTGTCTAAAATATCCGGCACTTAGTCTATATTATACATTTCATGTTATGAGATTTATAAGCTCGGGTTTATTTGCACAAACATTATATTATGTTCCTTTGGTTCATTTAAGCCAACAGTTCTCTGGAGTACACGAAAAAAAATTAGTTAATGACGAAAAAAAATTGAATTCGTTTTATAGAATTATATGCAATACGTGTTGTTAAAAATGAAATTTTGATAGAACTTTCATGTGCAATAGCTTTCAAGAGTTTAAAAGAAAACCTGCACTTATTAACTTTTAAGGTTTTCTTGCATCATTTGAGCCTAATTAAAAAAAAAAAAAAACCCTATATAATTCTAAACAAGGTCAAGAATTTCACTACATTTTTGTATTACAATTTTTTTATTCATTAAATAAGTAAAATTATTTATTTATTTATTTTTTTTTTTTTTGTAAGTCTTATAACCAAATATGAAAATATATACATTTTCACATAATATTATATTATTGTTGTATTTTGTTTAAATATTTTATGAGTAAGTATAGTATAGTTATGAAAAGAAAATGTTACAGTTTTTAAATTTTAAAATCATGGTTACAATCTAGCAAAATGTTAAAGGTTAGTGGTACAGAAGTGAAAAACCGCTGATTTAAGCAATATCTTAGATATCGGTCATAGTTGGTTATAATTATGACCACCAGACACCGGTAATATATTTTGAATAATTGCGGTCTACCGCAGAGGATTCGAACGTAACCTGTGGTCGTATATTATAATAATAATAATAATAATAATAATAATAATAATAATAATAATAATAATAATAATAATAATAATAATAATGTATTGTTTTCTCGTATGCGTCCCGGTAACAGCAACGCGTCAACGATGTGATCGCGAATCCGATACCGGCCGAGCTGCCGCAATGGCAGATCACGTTGATCCCGGTCAGGGAGGGCGACTCGTTCTACATGTTGGTCCGCATACATCACCTGTACGCGTCCGAGGACGGCATCGGGTTAAGCGATCTGCTGCTGCTGAAGCCGGACGACAGCAAGTGGAAACAAGCGGGCGGCGGGTCGTCGTCGTCGTCGTCGCAGCACGCGGACGCGGACAGCATCCAGAACATCCTGTCCACCGTGTACCAGGCGCCGACCGCGTTGCCCCGGCTCGGCGAGCACGTGTCGGAGATCTGCGCGAACACGTGGAACGAGCTGGTGTCCACGTACGACCCGCTGGAGAACCCGAAGGTGTTCAAGCGCCGGCCGAACGTGTTCATATTCGCCACCATGGTGGTGATCGTGACCGCGTCGGCGGCCCGCGACAAGACGGCACGGCGGAACTTCGCGCACAAGTTCCGCCGCGAGCTGGTGCGCCGCGACATCCATCTGCGGTACATGTGCCAGAGCGTGGTGCAAACGTTCCATCCGGCCGTGTGGGCGTCGCTCGCGTGGTGGCTGCTGGTCAAGTGCATACTCCGGTGGCCAATCACCGTGCTGCTGGTGGCCAAGAACACGTCCACGCACGTCTACTGGGCGTCCGTGCTGCTGTTCTCCGCGTCCGAGCTGCTGTACCTGGTCCGGCTGGTGTACCGCGCGCCCAGCACCGTCATCCGCGAGCTCGTGCTGCCGCTGTTCAGCCGCACGGTCGCCGGCCCGCGGGCCCCGGCCCCCGGCGGCCGCAAGTGCGTGTGCTGGTCGCGGCCCATCGACCAGGACCTGGTGCGCACCGTGCACGACAACACGGGCGCGGCCACGTGCGAGATCCAGCTGTCCATGCTGGCCGCCGTGCTGCAGGAGTACTTCGCCGAAGCCGGCGTCCGATTGCCCGCCAACAACAACGTGATGACCACCACGCGGTTCGTGTCCAAGACCAACCTGTTCCAGCTCAACAACCGGCACGTGGTCACCAACGGGCTGCTCGCCCTGCCGCTGCCCATGGACACCGGCCGCAACCCCATATACAGCCTGCACAAGATGCAGGAGTGCCTGCAGGAGGCCATCGGCAACCAGACCGCGCTGTACATCGCGTCCATGTGGCAGATCGACCACAGCCTGGCCACGTCGTTCCTGCCCTCGACGGTGGTCAGCTTCGGGCTCCACCACCTGTCCAAGAAGTATCCGCTGTCCGTCACCTACATCGAGGAGAACAAGCTGAACCGCAAGAGGCGTCGCCTGCTCTGGGGCCAGGAAGTCGACGCCATCATGTACTGGAGATCGCCGCAGTCCAACGTCTGTAAGTCGAATAAATCGTCCACCGACTGCAGTGGAGCAGAATTCGTTTGTGGGGAGGGTTATTACTATAGGGCTGGGATTTTGACGCCCTAAAAAAAACCCCGAAAAATGCCCTAAAAAAAAATGCTTTTATGAACTAAAAACCCCAGAATAATGCCCTAAAAAACCCAGAATAATGCCCTAAAGAAAAAAAATTTCGGATTTAGGAACTTTCACGTTGCATATTTTACAAAATATAATACCAATCCGTCTGTAGAAACAATATTATGTCCAAATTCTTGTACAAACGTATGCAGTCGACTATAGCTGTCAAACATTTTACTTTTGGCATTTTTATATTAAATTGTCAAAAAGAATTAACTAGAGTAATAAAACGGTGTTCACGACGACAAAACTCGTACTGAACGTCGAACGGATATCATCGGACTTCGATTTTAACGATTTAAGATTTATTTACAGGAAATGCGGTTAGTGGTTACTCAAACCTATAGTGGATAAACGATTAATACGAATTACGAATACCTACATACTTATAATCTGTTATAAAATAGCGATATTTCCTCAAACGATTTTAAATATTTGTTATAATTCAAAAAGAATAAGTCGCAGAAACTTGAAATTTTTACCAGTTGTTAAGATTGGCATTTCCTTTATGTCATATTTTTTTCAAAATATTGTATTAATTTTCAAGCCACTTATTGGCATTTAAAATATTCGAATTTTCTACATTTTTTTTTTTATAATTGATGATAAAAAAATATTGACTAATAAAAAATACTTGAAAATTTAATAGAAGATTCCACAGAAGTAGCTATTATTGTCATTCAAAAATTATTAAATATAAGTTATACTAATTGTAACTAAAAACTATCGGAGATGGTTTTACTCAAATTTTTTTTATAAGCCCATAAAGTTCAAATTTGTATAAAATGTGTCAAAATCACGATAATTTGCAAGTTATTTTGTAGTTGAAAATTCATACAATTTTTTCTGTCTATAACTAAAGTTCAAAATTTTAACACTAGGTTATCCATAAGCTACTCTTCATAAATGTATAAAAAAAATTTCTACCGGACTTAAAGGAAAAAATTTTATGACTGTTTGAAATTTAAATTTTTAAGAAATTGCATACTATATTGCATTATATTTCAATTTAAATATAAAATACTACATTATTATACACCCATTTTAAACAAACATATTAACTCCGTTCAGAATCGTTATTCGTATACAATGATATCTATCATTGCATTCAAATTTAACAAATCCATTGTAACTATGACCTATCCTTTAAACGAGGTGCACTCCACCCCCGACTGTACAGCAAATCGAGGCCCATCCGTTTTTTGTTATAATTGTACACTCATCGACTACTACGTTTAACTGTATTATTTTTGAATTTGGGTACTAAAAAGTAAAAAGTAAATCATATCTGTAGTACATTTGTTATATAAGTAATCGATAGCTGTATACAAAAATGGAGTTATTTTTGCGCTTAAAGCTGTTCTTAAATACTCGAATTATAACTACATATTGCGAACCATATATTTTTAAAAGATTCTAAGAGTTCAGTCGCAAAGGAATTGTTTTCATCCAACAATACGAGTAGAATAGTAGATAATTTATTGAAGTGATAAAATCATTTACAATTTAAGTTTACCGACAACTATAACCGATCATAAAATATAGTCTCTCTTCCTTCATTTGTCGTTATTTAACAAACGGTTAACAGTTTATTTAATATTGATGATACTAGATATGAAATTTTACATCATTGGTATAAAATGTATACAAAATGTGTTTGAAGCGTTGAAGTTCATTAATTATAAATTATACCATTTATAATTTATGGGCCGCCCAGATAGGTTTTATAACGCACAATTTTATGCAATTTATTTAACCATTTTTCTATAGAATACATTAATTAATATAAGTTATAACTGTGTACCTAATAATTTAGTACTACATTTTCCCAAGTACTCAGATCATCCATGTCCGTCCTGATAAGTAAAAATATTTTCCTTCATTGCATCAATATTAATAGCCTTAAATTAAAAGAGAATAAATACCATACAATTTAAAATATCACTTTTAGTTCATTTTTAAAAATAAATACCCACATCATTTTTTTTTTTTTTAATTTACTTTGACTTTTATTGGTTTAATTATTGTTTGGAATTATGAATTTTTCATCAAAAAAAATGTACCTAAGCAGTTAAGAAGGAATAAATAAAATGTACCTATATGGTTATATAAGAATATTATTAAAACTAAAAATCGTGTTAGTTATTCATTTTAAACGTCACTGACTATTCGGGTATTTTCCCCAATTTTATTACGCTTAGTACCTACAACTGTCAATATTCCCGCCTTAGTAGTGACTATATTAATGGTACCATTTGGTTTCAGGCATGTCACTATCGATAATCAACTATGGTGGATATTTAAGGGTGGCAGTGATGGCAGATTCAAAAATGACCCCTTCATGTACCAAGATTGTGTCCATGTACGAACAAAATATCCCAGAATTCATCGCGGCCGCTGAAAACTATGCAAAAATTGTTAACACTTCAGATTAGTCTTAGAATTTTTAAATTTTTTTTTTTTTTTTTTCTTAATTTTTAAGTTTGTATATATTAGATTTGATAAGGGGGAATTTTCAATATTTTTTTTTCTTTAATTATTGAATTGTGTATACTTATATAGTTAAAACTAGGTTTAAGAATTTCGGTTTATTTTTTTGCCAGTAAATTGCGGTTTAAAAATTTAAATTTGGCCATTTGAGTTACTCTCTGCTGGTTTTATGTTTTGTAGTTAGAAATCTGAACTTTGAATGTATAATCTAGACATGTCACTTGTTATGCCGTCGTTGATCGATTTTTTTATATAAAATTTTTTTTTTTCTTTTGTTATTAGGGTTCAAATCTACCTCTTGGCTCTTAGACGATAATCGACTTTTCATAAATATTTTTATTTCATTATCTAAATACGAAGAAATACTCAACGACAGTATACAAGTAATACTTTTATAAATCGGTATCAATTTCCAAATAAATAATATTTTAATTATAGAGTGATTTATGAAGGAACTAAGATTTGGTATTAATAATTTCGTCATACTTGACGCATGCACGCGAATGCTTGCGCAATGAACATTTTACAATCGACAGCACTTTTAGCGTACTCTGTAGGCACGATTATAAAGAAATAATTGTGACAGTACCAGTAGGTAATAATAATAAGTGGTTTGCGCGTTTTTTATTACAAAAAAGCTGAAGTAACGCACTCCAATGGAATTTGTTTATAACTTAATAGGATAATCTCTCTTAAAATGATGAAATAATATTTTTTATTGTTTTGGAATGATCATTTTTATTGTAATAAGTTATTTAAAATCTACATATTTTATTATACAAGATATATCAAATCAAATAAAAAAATAATAAAATTAAAATTAAAATTTAAGTAATATTGGTAACAAGGAATTAACTTTTCGGCGAAAAGTAATCAGATATTTTACGCTTAGCTCTTTTTTCTCCTTCTTGTTCTTGTCTGTCTCTTTTAAGAGTACTTAACGGCCCTATAACTGATGGTTTTTCAATTACAGCCTGAAAATCTTTTTTGGAATCGTTCAATTGTAGCCAACTGTTTTTTTGATGTTTAATACACATTGTTCGCTCTTTGTCATTCCTTAATCTAAATTGGTTTACAGGCAAAAATCTAACATCAGAGGACTCATTTTTGACAACATTATCAGCTGAGTCCACACAATCAATACTATTTGAATTTGATTCGACAACAAGTTTTTCTGGAGTTGATTCTATTATGTTTGGACTTGAACTAGGCATATCTTCCAAGATAATTGGACCAACAGAAATATTATCTTTGATTGGTATTTTGTCATTCAAACATTTCTAAAAACAATATAATTTAATGCTAAACTATATATGAACAAATTTGTAAATTTTTTTTTACGCACCAACCTGCGCGTCATTGTTAGTAACGGCATCATATATGAAATCATATAATCCCGTGCTGGGATGAGTTGACAAGTATGAATTGTATTTAATGAGTATCTTACAAATTTCACCTAAAAAATATGATATTATTATATATTTATAGACATATTTCACAGTTAATTGAACTAAAGAGATAACTAACCAACTGTCATATTTTGTATTTTCAAAAATGCATGCATATTATTAATTGATTCTTGTAGCTTAGTATCGCCAAATGTAAAGTAAGCAACATCTCGTTTTGCTTGTGCAGCACTCAACAACTGTAACAGTGATTTAAGATGACTATCACCTTGAAAAGCACCACAGCCCCAATTTCCTGTTGCTATTGAAACATTGGAACAATCCGAACCATGTCCCCAAGAAAACCCAACAAAAGCCTAGATACAGAATAAATGTAGTAAACAATTACAAAAATATTTGACATTGGTATTAAATTACTTTGTTCAGTTCTCGTCTTAGATTTTTCGGTTGAAATTGAGTTACAGGATCTCTATAAAAAATTGCATCAATTGCCACAATAGTACAATAACGACGATTATTTTCATCCTTGGGTGTAACATCTACGTAAACGCCATCCCACTCAAAAGAATCTGCATATCCACAGTACTTACTGAACCTTTCCACGCCTGAAAGTTGATAAGTATTTTTCAAATGATCGTTATAATTTTTACAATTTTACCTGTTATTACAATTGCTTCAGTTGGTTGCATCTGTTGTGAAAACAACTGAGACACTAATAACTCAGGACAAATTAAGAAACGGATTTCTTCTTGCACACTGCCGTGACCAAGAACTCCTCCTCCAATAAATCTAAAAAATTTAATATTTTCAACCAACATAAACTAAACATTTTGAATATTATACATACTTATTAGCAAAATCTACTTGAAGCATCCCATCGCCATTGTCCTCTATAGTTCCATTAGATGTTATGTATAAATTTGTTAACTTATTTGTTGATTTCAACCAATATGGCAATTCACTATCTGATAAATATCTTCTAGAATATGTGACTATACCGTTTAGATCTAAAAATTAATGTTACATTTTTAAATGAATATTTTTAATTTACATGTTACATTTTGAGTTATTTTCTCACCAGGATTACTGCTAGTGACTTTTTTAAAATAGCAGATAATACATTTTAACTTTTCATATAAATAATTATCAGAGGAAGTTGCTCTCAACTGGAACAGTCTGCTCAGAAAAATTAAATTCATCATTTACAATGGCTTTTTGTTTTTATTCTTTTTTAATGAACTTGCCCATTAAAATTTATTTGAGGATAAGAAGAATATTCAGACTGCCAACTGCTAACATTTCGATGTGGAAACGTACATAAGAAAGCATTAGCCAGCAAACAAGCAATTTGCATTTGACTGAATGATATTGAGTGACTGTGATTTTGTTTCAGTAAGGGTATTGGACTAGTTACCAATGTAGGTAATTGCAATGCTAATTTAATAATTTTTGGTAGTAAATTATTAAAAAATGATTCTGTCTCTTCTTCACATAAACACTGCATACATAAAAATTTAATTTAATATAAAATGTGTTCAGTACCAAACTATGAATATGGTTATTACATAAGTAACACAATTTAACAAGTGATATCAAAAATAATAAATAATAGATAAAAGCTAGACAACTTAGGAAAGCAAATGTATAAAATTCCCAATTTCTAAATATATTTTAAACAATAAATTATGATTACATATAGTACCTATTCATTATATTATATAATTTTTATAATGTATATTAAACAATTTAAAATTAATTTGGTAAATTGTAAATGCTTATGTGCAGAGACCTAAATAAATTTAATATCTTAATTTTTAAACAATTTTTATTTGAATAATATAAACTTGTATTAAACACTCATATTTTGATATTAACTTTTAATTTTTAATAAAACCATTAAGTAATTATTTATTTATTCAATGATTGTAACAATGCACTGGTAACTAATTGACAGATGGATAAAACGGAAATGTGAGGTGATCTAAATTTTTACTTAGAAACCCAAGGCTATAAGTTACTATTTCAAATTTCTTTAAGGATTTATTTAAAAAATGTATAAAAAATTAAAAACAATTTAAAATATTCATATAATCAAAATAATATTGAAATAATAACTTTAAAATTAAGGTATATTTATTATACCATTAGTAAAAATTATGTTTAGAGACAATAATATAAATAATACACTAACAAACTAAAGTATTTAACTAATAGTATCTATTTCTAAGCTAAGAATTCACCATTTTTCTAATAATACATAATTTAGGTTGTGAGTTTTTATTTAAAATGATTATTTATAATACTAAAACAATACTTTACTTCATCAAAAAATGAATGTAGTAAATGAAACCTCCACGATTTTTTATATTTTAGATTGTAAGACAAAATAGCTTCTTCTAATTCTTCACTAGATAATATTGGTTTCTTAAAACTATCTTTGATAATATCCCAGCGATTTTTCTTTGAATTCTAAAATATTAGATATAGAATGAAACAATTAATATCGAATAGCATTTAAATAAGAACTATACAAATACATACATTATCATTATCAATAAGTAAATTATGTCTAGAACAAGGCATTTTCACATGATTCTCATCCCAACCATCACGATAATCCTTAGGATATGGTTCTGGCATATTATTAGGATCGATTGGAGTCTATAACATTTTAAATTTATATTAATACAAAGTATTTTAAACATTTTTATAGACCATATTAGATTACTTTGAAAAATACTGTATGTTGTACACTAGGTATAAGTGATGGAAATAGTCTTTTATTGAAGCTCCTGGGCAGCATATTTTTATTAGTGTCTTTCCAATCAGTTGTATCGTCTTTATTTACATTCGACATATTTCCTAATTTATAAATAAAATTATAGATAAAATATTTCATCAAAACGTAAAATTAATTTTTTTATTCAATAAGACAATTGTGTTTGTTTGATTCATTAATGTTTTCAACAATTAATACAGTTTGTAAAAGTTGTTGAACACATTGGTGATAAGTACGCTTTGCAAGGTATTTAATACATCTTATGGATTATTTGTATAACATATAGAAACATCAATAGTATGAAACATGACTGAAAACAATTAAATCCAGGCAACACAAATAATTTTGTAATGGCGAACACTAATACAAAAACCAACGTACAATAACGACTATAGTAAATTGAAAATAAGTATTAGGCATATTATATAGCAAGGTATATAATTAATATCAAGCCATTATCATTCATATTCGATTATAATTGAACATGTTTTGTTTGGGTATTGTAATATAATAATAGGTAATTGCTAAACATTTAATCAAATCGTCTCACCATGTTCCATAATAATCTGACAACTGTGTGGCGTGTGCCACTTGAAAATCTCGCTTAACGCTTTATGCTCGTAATAAGTGGAAGCGGGTAAAATTAATACTGTACTTTAACGATGTTTAAGTAAACAAGCGTGATAATTTTAAACATAATAGGTACGTACACCGTTCGAAATAGTTAAAACTGATGTACAAACCATGATAAAGTATATAGGTAGTTATGAAAGTATCTTACTTTATCGTGGTATAATCAAAAACAAAAACTACGCGAGTCGCATACGGTAAAAAACATAGACATCAGGTATATGATAAAAAACGACGGTGTACTGATAAGTGATTAAGACAAAAAAAAAAAATATATATATAACTGATAAACGGTCAGCAGTGTGACGACTGCCATGTACTGACAAAGTGACAAGTGACAAGTAGTCGGAATAAAAAAAAAAAACTAAATTACAAACTGAGTAAAAGACCTAAAGTCTAAACCATAGAAAAGGTATTAAAATTAAACCCAATAGACAATAGTATACTTATTGATGATGACTGATCAAACAAAAAATAACAATGAGCCAGCGAGCGAACGTTTTCGAACCGACGAGATTTCCGTCTTCCTTTGACTAATTTTTATTTTTAAATATTTTTGGCGCAAAACAAGTAAACTGTTTAAGTTGAAAAATAATATAGTTAAAGTATGGGTTGGACCTTGAACATTACTAACTACTAATAGGTACCTTCTAAGTTTGTCTAAGAAGTGCTCACGATAACATTACACGATCATAAAAAGTTGACAATTTGATGAAATTTACCAGAGCCGAGTGAACCACCTGTAAGGCCGTAACGCTTTCTGTGGGGTTTTATCTGTACAACTATTGCGGTGGCTGTGTGCTGAATACAGTGAAATTATTTTTTATTTTATTTTGATTATGATACGAAACATGTACGAATATTATAGAAAAGACGAGATTCGTAGAAATCACAAAATGATTTATTTTGCGGTAAGCGGTTCACCGCGGGTTCGTCCTGCGAGCGAATGTACCCAGGGATTGACGCGATCGAGAATCGCTCATAAGTCATAATAGTTTACCGACAATTGTTTTTCCATTTACCACAGCAATTTGCAAATATTTGAAACACAACAATATTAAACTATTAAAGCTGAACAAATGCAGTGCCCTGAGGCCGGAATAACGAGGTTTGTCTCGGTGGAGTTGGTGCCAGTCGCCTGGTGGAAACATGGAACAATAAAATAGTGGAAGTAGGGAGGAAAATCCGTTAGCCTGTAAACGAATGGAAACCTAAACGTACCTCGAATTTCGATGAACGTCAGTCGGACATTTTCGAGGGGGAATCAATATTTTTGTTCGAGATCGGTTTCGGGGAAATTTCGATGCGAATTCGCATCACGACTGGCGCCACTGGACCAACAGGCAGAGGCAAAAATACGCGGAACAAAAGTCAAAAATCAATGCAGGAATGCAGAGTAACCGTGATAACGGATGTACCGCACGGCAGAGAGATAACGAAACGAAACGAAACAATATAAACCTGTGAGGCTGCGGCCTGCGGACATCGGTAACATTTTTGCAACAGATGACGTCAGGTGCGATTCGAAATAATACGTGAAAAGGTTTCGATTTAAACCGCTTCGGTCTTACAGCGATTTTAAAAGTAACTACTCGAACATCGGCTGTACGTTGTACCAACGATGGCGTCGGCAGACGGAGCAGAAACATTTGATGACGATTCTTCAGATATCGTCGAGGGATTAAAACAGTTGTCCGTAGCCAGAGCTCAGATTAATTCTTTGAGGTACGTGTTGTGCGGGCGAAAACCTTACAGTTCCTAAGAGTATGATATTATTATGTTGTTATACTGTTGTTAGTCTGTTTTGTTGTCTTATGTTTCCCGTTTGTGTATAGAAAACAGAACGAGGCTTTAAAAAAACAGTTAAACGAAAGGAATTCAATCCCATCGACCTCAAACAGTTCAAATGAAACAAGGTCATCTCAAAACCCAGATAAAGTGGAATTTTCCATCATAGGAACAATAAAAACAAAATTTAAAGAACGCAGATGTGTTCCACGACAACCCGGTCTTTGTCCACTGACACAAGCTCGCTTGACAATATCCAACTCAGTATTCACAAATCCCAATCATGCTCTTGAAGGACTTGCCGATTTTTCACATATGTGGTAATATATAAATCTATAATATTATAATAGTATACTATGGGTTCTGGATTAAATGTAGGATTTGTTGTTTATTTTCAGGATTTTGTTTCATTTTCACAAAAATGAAACCACTCATGTTCATGCCAAAGTAGCACCCCCAAGATTGAATGGATTGCGTACGGGCGTACTCGGTACTCGTTCTCCACACCGACCATCACCCATTGGTTTATCACTGGTGCAAATTGATAAAGTCGAAGGTAAATTTTACAAATATGTTCTTAGTGTTGAATATTTTTGAAAAAAAAAGTGTTAATTGATCATGGTTTTAGGCAACTCAGTTTATTTTTCTGGTGTCGACATGGTAGATGGCACTCCAGTACTCGATATTAAGCCTTATATTCCGCACTATGATGCACCAGTTATGCTTAAAACTGACCAACACATATCATTATTCGACAATGGGTCTCACCAAATACTACTGGATCCCTTGACAACTGATCGAGAAGCACCAGATGGAGAAGAAACAGCCACATATGATATGCCCCTTTCTCCACTACACTCGAGGGTAAGCTGATCCACTCATCCTAACAATTTATCTCTAATTGTAATTTTAATGTATATTATTAAAATAGGTTAGAGTACCCCTATGGATCACTGAACCTCTGACACAACAATTAACAGTAGAATTTTCATCGAGAGCTAGAGATTTCTTAGACTCATTGGAGACCAACGATATTGAAACTACAATTGTGAGCATTTTGAAAGAGGACCCTAGATCTGTATATGTTCGTGAACGTTATAGTAATCAATTTTATACATTTTTAATTGGCGGTTATCATGTAAGCTGTAAATTTGATGACACTAAACATACAATTAGTGTTTACAGAATATCAATTGTTGACAATTTAGATAATGTAGTCTGTCAAGAAGGGGCCCATTGTTTGTCTGTAATTTAATATTAATTATTATTATTTATTAGTAATTAATAATAATCATAAAGTTTAGTTTTTATTTATTATGTTCCTTTTTTTTACTTATATTTATATTTTAATGTTGTTAGTTAAATGGTGGTTTTTAAGTGATACAAAATATATTGTTAGTTTATTTTTTACACCTCATATTTTAAACTAAATTAAAGTAATTTAATAATATAACTAGATATTAATACAACTCTATTGATTCTTGAATTTGGATAGACTTCAAGACCGTTTCAACAGTAAGAAGGTTAAAAGGGTAATGTTAAATATATATCATTTAGAGGTACAATTTATAAAATAAATTTGTTCTTTAAAATCATCTTTTTTTTGACACGGTCTTAATAGCCTATACAATTTGAATTATTTTCACATTAATCACTAAATAATAATTTTTGCAATATTATAAAAATAAAATATACAGTAAATACCATGTTCAAATTTTAGGCAATTAATAATAAATGTATTTTTGGTGTGAATTTATACGTAAGTTATGCGAGACTTAACAATTAATTATGATTATCATTGATAAATAAAACTAAATTTATGAAACTTTGTGGTAATTAATAGGAATTTTAATAATTTAATATATCATTATGTTATAAGAATCTTTAAGTTAATTTAATATTTATCAACCCTCCAATTTGTTAATAATTAGTTCATTTATTGTTTATATTTTTCAAATTTCAATTTGTTTTAGTGATATAGATTATTGTTTTACTTTTTTTGTTAAATCATATCATCATTGATTAAATAAACATATCTAATGTCTATTTAATCAAGGATATCGTGGTATTATAACCACTATTCAATATACAACTATCATAATTTCAAACAAATATATTAACTTAATAGTTAATAAAAACTGCACTCAAATTATATAATTTAATGAAAACATTAGCAAATTAAGAATATTACTTACAATGTCTGTTTATATTACTAAAATACAACCTGGTCATCCATTAAAATACTAACATTTTGATAGATGACAAAAATTTCAATTAAAAATGATCATATTTTAAGCAAATAACATATCTAAATTTGTCGTCACTGTGAATAAATTTACCTATGTCATTTTAATTTACTTATGTAGATATAACTAAATTTAAGAGTAAGAAATTTATCTTATACTATCACTATTTTTATTGAAATATTATTAAATACTTCTGAATATATTTGAAGTATAAATTTAAAAATAAATGAAACACAGCACAAACTAAATATAACTCATATTTAAATTGTTAAAATCATTAAACTCTTAATATTAATTTAATCAGACATTATGTAGGTAGTTCATAAGATCTTTTATTAATATGTGACCACTTGACCAAATAAGCAACAATATATCTTAATCATTATACATATAAAACAATATTATATTAAAATAATGACTTGAAAACATTTTCAAACCCCTAAATAAATAAATAAATAAATAACACACTTATTATTTTATAAAAGTTGCATTAATGACTTAAAAATAACAATAAATTACAATTAGAGATGGATAAAACTTCAATATTTTCTTAATTTCTTAATTTTATTTTGCTCTCAAATTCTTTAGTTAATATAAAAAAATTATTTAAGTAACTTTGTTCGTTTTTCTGTTACCAAATATAATGAAAAAAATCTTTTACTCAAATCTTGAACACCATAAATTAAGAATCTAAACCATTCAAACTTCAAAGTTTCAAAATTACATCAAGCTGTCTCAAATCAGAATAAATAATGAAGCACATTGAAACACTTATAATAACAAACAAGTTTTGAAAAAATGAATATTATGAATTGTTATTACAATCCAAATGAAAAATATCCAAAACTCAATACACCCAAAATAAAATTCTTAAATATATGAGAACACCCAAATGGTTAATATTACCATTACCATAAATTAATGAGATTTTCCACTAAATAGTATTTCTTGACACTTTTGAATAAATATTTTCCCATATTATTGGTTAAGTATAAAGCGGCTAATAACTCAACAGAAAAAATGTTTGGGCTTCAGGAAATATTAAACACAAAAACAAGAGGATCACCTAAACTCATTATTAAGACTTAATACCAGAATACACTGTTAAAGAACAGTTATAAGAAAAAATAATATTCTTATTACCACTGTAATTAAGTGTATGAACAACTATTTGATCATTATTCATGGCTTTTTAAGAATGCATCATGTTTGGCTTTGACATTTGATACTATTAAATCTTCAATTTCAATACCATTTTCAATATCATTGTTAGTCAGTACAATGTCTTCTACAACACCATCTTGTGTTATCAATTTAACAGTCCGCTTCCTTGTGTGTAACAAGTTACCAATAACGAGCTAAAGAAAAAAAAGTTATTTTTAATTATAATATATTAAATGTTAAATACTTGCATGATAAATAATAAAAATGTTGTAATGGTTAATGAATAATAATATATTATACAAGTTAAATATAACCATTTGAACTTACATGATGTTTATATTTTGTAAGAGCCCCTTTAGATTTCTGTTCTAAAATCCCACTGTCAGTCTCCAATTTAAATGATATTATGTATGCATTTGGAGCCCAAATATGAGTAATAGCCTTTAAAACTTTGGGAACCAAACGCAAAGCAATCATTGGTGGTCCATCTTTGGATTGACATTTATGTTCAGACTACAATAAATAACAAATAATATTACATGAAGAAAAAATAATTTTAAATGCATGTGAAATTTAAAAATGAATTAATCAGTTTTTTTCTTTTGCATTAATTATATTATTTGTGTAGGCCATTAATTAGGTGCATGAACAAGCAAAATAATTATTCTAAAATTCCTAATGGACATACCATTTCATTTGGGGGTATGTAAAAGTCTGAAACAGCAGCAGCCAAGTAGAGTAAACTATACTTGGTATCCATAAGCATGCAAGAACCCCTTAGTAGCCACATGTACTCAATTAGTGTCGTGAAAGGAACTGTTAGGATTCTGTTAGCTTTTTTGGCATCCTTGTACTTCTTCAATACAGGGTAAAGTGTATCAAATTCACTTTCTTTTACTAAATTTAAAATTTTAATTATAGTTAATTTTTTATAATAATCAGGTGTAACATCAACCTAACCTTGAATTGATTTATCATCCACTATCTCCAGTTTATCCAAAAGAGAATTATTGAAATGGCGAACAAATGGTTCCAATGAATTTGAACTAGAAAACAAATGTAAAATAAATAATACAACACTAAGACACTTACTAAAAATGATTACATTATTACAACATAATAGTAGAAACGTTTAATCACTTTTATTTTAGAATTTATCAAATATTATTTTGATAAAAATAAACCTTAATTATATCAAAATTGCTTATAATTTAATTAAAACTAAACAAATGAAGTTTTAACTTATTTTTATTTATACTTAGAGATAAGTAAATAATCGGAAAATCATCCATCAATTAATTAAAGCAAAAAATTAAAACTGTAATACAATAATAAGTTTAATTACCGATAAAGAAATATAACAATATATCCAGCTTCAAGAAAGTATTCAGCAGAGGCTGAACCTCTAGTTCCAACACTGAAGTTATCAACAAACCGGACAGTATTTTGTTCAATTGGAACAGTTGTTCCTCCAGACTAAAATTAAAATAAAATAATTATCTAATAAATAGATATAGTACACCTTTAATATAGGAATTAAGTATACCAAACACATTTTATATCTCAAAAGATTTTAAAAGTCAAGACTATATTTATATATGTATATATATACTTATTACTTACAGTTACCAGCACAATTTTTTCATTTTCATGACTGCACACAAAATTTTCTACAGCAGTTATAGTGGATTCGTAGTTTGAAGGAGAAGGATGCGCATCATAAAAAGATTCCCAATCCATTTTTGTAAAAGTAATGAACTTTCAGCTTATTCCTGTACACAATAATCTTAAAATTATTTGATTATTTTAACCTTTTGACTTTCTGGAGCTCATAAAAAAATTAAGATAGTGGCAGGTAATATATTCTTGATTATTTATCAATACACATTCAATTTATAAATCAATATTTATAATATATCTAGGTATTAAAAAACTTTTTACAAACTATAACTTGTTTATTTGAAATCAATACCATATTAATCCTAACCCTATAAAGGTATGTAGACCAAGATCTATAGTCTATACCTAATAATAACTTAAGTATCATTAAATAAGTAATTTGTTTTTTAATGTAAGCTACGATTATATCTAATCATGAAAGTTTTTCACTTATTATCCAGAAAGGAATCAAGATTATTATTAATTTATAATTGTATATTTGTAGAATGCAGATCACCGACCAGTAAAGTTACTCATTTTGCAGTTATGATTCATAAAGGTTGCTTAATTTGTATAAAAAATTTGTGAGGGCAATTGCCGTCAAGTCATGCAAGTTTTGACAATTATTTAAGGACCGAAACATCGGATTACAATTCGTAGAACTTTGAGCACGAGTATTGTCTATAACTAGTAAAAGAACTGTGGTACCTATTTTAAAATCTGAGCAAAGAGAGTAATTAATTTAATTTCTTAAACCGGTATTCCAGTCTTCTGGAGTATGAGTCATTCTTTGGTTTTATAGGTAAAAGGTAAAATGTATTTTGATATAGATTAAAGAATAATATATTTGTTGTGATACACGGCCCGAATATGATAATGTAAAGTTTAGTAATCAATAGATAATATAGGTACCAAAGGAAAAGAGTGTGGCAGGCTTGAAGCTGTTAATAAGATATCTAGATTTTGTAACATGAGTAAAATCGATCGTTTCGTCGGACGTTGACAAACATTGTTCTAATTCTTTTGGTGAAGGTATCTACGGTCCAATCGTATACCAACAAAATGGTATACCTACCAACAGAACACATCCCTAATAGTTAATACCAACAAAATACGTAACATATTGAGTGACTTTCGCTCTCGGAAATCGGAATCGTTTTTTAAACGACCAGACCAGTCTTCACTTTCAAATCTCAAAAAAATAGTTAACCATTACACATTATCCTCCCTTGACTATAATATAAGATTGCGATTTTAAGATTTCGCCCGACCCGTTTCAATCCGAGAGGCAGGACAGTGATTAACTTTGATAGGGAAACGATCGCAGGGAACACGACCTGCACATAATATACTTACTGGTGACCGACGGTCGACGCGCGCTATTCGGATACCTGTTCGCCGGAAACGGGGAGAGAGAGAGTCGCCGTCGCGCACGGAACATACGAACGGGAACGCGACGACAACAGGTGTGTGTGTGTGTGTGTGTGTGTGTGTGGGTCTCGTCAGTAGTCTACGAAGCGGCGAACGTTTGCGACGGCGTGGAGAAGAGTGCGTGCGCGCAGTCTGAACACCTTTCGGCTTTTATCGACGATTGTTCGGCTCGTCGGTTGCTGCCGTCTGCTCGGCGAGTTGTACTTGTAGTTTCGACGATGATCGCATCGATTATTCCCGTCCACCACCCGCCGGCCGAACGATGATAACGGTGGCGTCTGGTCACTAAACGAAAGTTCGATCGGGATGGGTGGGAGAGACGGAAAAATAAAACCAAAATGCAAACCGCCTCCTACGACGACAGCGGATTGATAAGGAAACGCAGTCGTCGCCGCGTGCGTGATAACGCGTGACGGTCGCGGCGGCGGGACACATCGGAGTTTCACAATTCTTTGGACTATTTACATCATCATTGTTATCGGACCGGCAGCCGGGCCAACGGGAATGCGGCATTAGCGCGCGCACCGAGCCCATTGGCCCACCGGACCCGGCCCGCCGCCGCGAGACCGCGACCGTCGCACGGCCGTGTCCGCTACGGCGGCGGTGGCCGGATACGTGCGTGCGTGCGCGTCGTGTGATAACACGGGTGACGGGACGAGACGGCGGCGCGGCGGACACCACTCGCGGGCGGCGGACCGCTGTGTGTGCGTACACAGTTGTTGTAATACTGTACCTATTACATTACAATGAACTGTTATAATAACACTAATAACGTTGTACGCACCACCGTCAGAGATGTTATAAAAAAATAATAAAGATAAAACTATTGCTACCTGCCAGCCTACCTACTTCTTCACCGGACAACTTAGCACCTACTAACTACTTACACCGCCGCCGCCGCCAGCAGCTGGGCTACGTATGTCGTCGTCGTCGTAACAGTCGACAGTCGTACAGTCCGACAAGATCCGTGGCAGTGGCAACGGTTGCATTAACCGCGGAAACGTTCGACGCCGAGCCGGCCGCGACCACGACAACACCACCACGCCGCCGCCGCCGCCGCCGCCGGGACAGACGTACCTACCAGCACCGCGGCCAGCCGTATCAGTCGTGTGACCGCGGGCCACTGTTTATGTACGTGTTGAACGTCGTGTGACGGACCGATCGGGCCGCCAGACACGGCAAACGCAGCCACCGACGACGGTCGAGTGCCGCTGGTGACCAGTGCACCGATCACCATCGACAGCAGTGCCCAGTTGCCGGACGACCGGGAGCACCGCCGCTGCTACCATGACGCTGCAGGCCATTCGGTACGAGAACGGCACGTTGGAAGTGTTGGACCAACTGTTGTTGCCGAAAGAGTCCAAGTACATACCGATTTTGGGTGTCGAAGACGGATGGAAGGTCATCAACAAGATGCAGGTACGTCCGTATGCATTCCGATCCCTCCCAGTATACTTTTCACGCGCAGCCACTGCACAAAATGGGCCACCAACAATTTATTGCGGTAAGATGATGGCCGGTGTGTAGGTTTACTTGACGATTTTTCGACCGGTCTTTGTTGACGAGTGTGGTGTAAGCTCTTATCGCGCTTCAGCTCGTCGTCAGTCCTATAACTACGATCGGAGCCCACATTATTGTGTATCTGAATTCTTGCCAAAGGTCAAAATAAATTTTTTAATTTTTTTTTTTTTCATTGGATTACCGCGGCTCTTATAATTTTTTTTAAGTTTTAAAATACAAATGCATTGCAAACAAATACCTATATACCTTTTATGGAAATTATCATTGTTTTTAGTTTATTTTGAAGTTTCTTCTCGGTCTTTATTATTCAAATTTAACAAAACGCTAAAAAAGTATTTTACCTTTGTTGTGTTTTTAATTTAGAATATTGAAATTTTAACATAGATAAGTTTAATACTACATCTTATCAAGGTCTTTAAGAATAATTTATCTTAACTTACAATTTCTAGGCAATTTCCAAGATAAAAGGACAAAAATACTTATTTTATTATAACATATTACATATAGGTAGGTGGTACTGTCTATTGAAGAAATATAATATTATTTTAAATTTTTCTAGTTTCTAGACATACCTACTTATAAATCTCCTGAGAAAATAAAAAAGTAATTATTTCAATCTTTAGGTATTCAATTACTTCATTAATTTCATTTTTGAAATTTCATTTTTCATTAAGCCACTGATATACTACTCAGAAATTTGATCACAAAAAGAAAAACTATTTAATACCTACCAATTATTTGCAAATATTTTAAGACAAAAATCTGTTTTACATCTGTAGAACAGTAATTTATGGATGCTCAAGATATACAGTTGCTCATTGAAAATCATTGAACATTTGGCCCAATTATGAGCTAGACCATCACTTCTGTGGTTCAATGACTGTGTAGGTACTTTAGTACACTTTTCTACCTTTTATGTATCAACATGTTGTTGCTCATTTAGAAAATTAATAAATAAGCATTCATCTGATTAATGTGCCCCTTGACTTATGGCTATTACTTTTATATTGTAGAGAAAAACCACTAATATTTAACTTCACTAAATTGTTAGATCCATTGATCATTGTGTTGTCACTTAATAACTATTGCCTTCTATTTTATATTGGATATTAGTATTTAATCATAAGCTATAAGACATAAACACTTGCCAGGAGGCAGAAGTATGAAAAACAAATCCCTCCCGATCTCTGTCAAACTAGAAAAAAAAGACATAAAAACACATCCATTTTGTAGTAATTTCATTTTAAGCTTGATGAATCCAGCAAAATAATAAATATTTGGTTTGTTTTTAAATCATATAGATTGAATTAAAAACATGTAACATATCTATTAACTATTGTACTAAATATAAAAAAAATTTAATTTAATATTCTATAATAGTCTGCTGATTTTAATAAGTTAAATTTCCTTTATTATTCAAAGTAAACTGTATTTTATTTCAAACTGAAGGTGCAAAATATTGTAGATCTATAACTATTTTTTTTTTTTTTTATATAATCTCATTATTCTATAGTATAACTTATGTTAATATAACAAATATGTATTTTAAATTTTAATGCTAGTAATTATAACAATATCTAAAATATACTATATTCTATAATGAATTGAATATATTATTATCAGATATCTAGAAATATTTTACTTTATAATTCTTACTATAAATTATTAATATTTTAATTATTATTTATTCTTTGGATGATTTTAGTCGAAAAGTACTTAAATACATTTTACTATAATGAATGTCCAATATTTAACAATTTAAGTACTTAATTGATTAAATTAAACAATAAGCCACACTTGGCATATACTTGATATAATTATCTACTTTATATTATACAATATCTTCTGTTTACAATACTGCCTTACTTTTTTGAATTCTTAAATTTATATTTAATTAGTAAAATATTTAACTAATAGTTTCACAAAATCCTATTTATAAATTATTAATCAAATAACTGAAACATATGTAATGAATGTAAATGTTCATCATAATTACTACTTAATAACTTATATCTAATAAATTATATCTTAAGCCTTTCCTATCATAAAAAAAACTTTAGATGTATAGGTAAAATATGATTAATTAATTTTAGATAAAACAAATTATAATTTTGTATTGGGAATTGAAAAAATAGAATCATAACCAAATATATGAATAATGAATAGAAATTAATTAAGTACTCTCTTATCGTGTGTTTTATCATTTTATAAATAGATCCAATGTTTCTCAGTTATTGAAAATATTAATGTAGATATTGGTAGGTACCAAGTAAAAACGTACAATTTAATTTTCATACCTTCTTATTCGGATTAAATTTTTTTTTATGCTACATAATATCCTGCGATATTAAATATTAATAATGTTGAATAACTAATTATCAAGTTATATTTTGGATATTTGTTTGGATTTAGAAATAATAAGCATTGGCCATTAGAATTATTAACGTTTGTCTTAAATTAAAATAATAGTACTTTGAACAAAAAATGTTATTAGCATAGAACAAATAATGTATATAACTCATTAAAATAGTGTGTTTGATTAACGATATTTTTGATTTTCAATTATTGTATCAAAACATATTTTAGTTTTCATCGATTTGTATATCAAAATTGTATTGATACATTGCTAATTTTAGGTGCGAGGTGCTCCAGCTATTGCTATTGTTGGATGTTTAAGTTTGGCTGTAGAAATATCAAAAGAAGAATTTGAAAAGAAAAAAGCTCTTCGGCGAGAAGTTGAAGGAAAACTGAACTATTTAATTTCTGCACGGCCAACTGCTGTAAATATGAAACAGGCTGCAGACCATTTGATATCTTATATAAATTCTTTGGATAATGATGAATCAGTTTCAGCTCAAGAAATGCAAGCTAGGTAAATTATAATATTACACATACTTACTTTATTTTTATTTTTTTCTGTTTTTGAACAAATGGATGATCAAATTTTATAATCACTGTAATATGTAACAAAACAAATTTATTCAACTAGTAACCTAAAAATAATAATACAAATAAATCACATAATTGGTTAATAGATAAATATACATTAATTATTATTTAACTTCTGTTATAAAAATATATTTGGTATTGTATCATTTATTTTAATTTTTTTTTTTTTTTTTTTGTGAAAATTTTTCGGGTATAATTTTTTTGATTGTTTTTCCAAATATTGTTATTATTTCATGTAACAGATGTTAACTAATCCAAATAAGTTTAAATTTTATTACTTCTTATATATTAAATTTTATTTATTTTCTAGGTTTGTAGCAGCGATAGAAGCTATGTTAGAAAAAGATATATCAGATAATAGATCAATAGGCGAATTTGGCGCTAAAGCAATTTTAAATAGTGTAACGGATGGTGAACAAGTTAGAATTTTAACACATTGCAACACGGGCTCATTAGCTACTGCATATTTTGGTACAGCATTAGGTGTTGTACGATGTTTACATTCTACTTCAAGACTGGGTAAGACACTTGAATTTATATTTGTTAATAAGTGTATTTTATTTCAAGTGTAAGTTAGAGCATTCAACCTAAATATTTACTATGGTAATATTTAATTTTTAGAAAAATGTTATTTCACGGAAACTAGACCTTACAATCAAGGTGCCAGACTAACTGCCTATGAATTAGTTTATGATAAAATACCATCAACCCTTGTTTGTGATAGTACCGTTGCTTATTTAATGAAGACTGCTCAGATTAGCGCTGTTGTTGTTGGTGCAGATAGGGTAGCAGCCAATGGAGATACTGCTAACAAAATTGGAACTTATCAAGTTAGTATTCTTAGACATATTATTTTAACATTCTTGGTGTTAATCACATTATTTTGTGTTCAATACAGAATATGTTAATATGTTCTTTTGTTAATTAAAACTAATATTGATTTGATTCAAAAGAATTATAGATTCAATTATTTAATGCTACATCAAAAATGAAAATCATCATTAAAGTATAATAGTCTTAATCATCTTTTATGTTTATTTTAACAGATAGCTGTTGTTGCTAAACATCATGATGTTCCATTCTACGTAGCTGCTCCATTGACATCAATTGATTTTAATGTAAATACTGGTGATAGTATTGTTATTGAGGAGAGACCTCAAGTGGAAATGACCCACATAAATAATATTAGAATTGCATCTCCAGGTAAAACATTATTCATATTGTATGTATTTGGTACTTATTTTATGCTTGGTTATAATACTTACCTAACAGTGATTTCAAAATAATTTATTAAACAATTAATTATTAATTAATATAAATTAATATTTTTTTAAAAAAAAACATACTCTATTGAAAGATTAAAAAAATAAGATTTATTAACATTTTATTTTAATTGTTCAACTTTTTTTAAACAATTTCTTACAATTTATTATGTTCTACACTTTGATGATTCAATTTTGAATGCTAATTATTCAATTTCTATTAAAATGCAATTCTATTATATGGCCAGTATTATTTAATTCTAAAAATAATAATCCTAACTGAGAATGATCTAATGTTGGTTTACAATTCATCTTAAACAGCTAACCTACTGTAAATAATTAGATTTTATTTAAACAAATGACAATTTTGTATCAAAATAAAATAATTATTGTTATCAAATGTTCATTATCTTAATGACATATTGTGAATTGTAATTAATTATTATTGTCTCGATAATAGTTTACACTATACTTAGTAAATTGAATCATCTTTGTTATGTTTTTAATATAAACAATAGTATAAAATTGGTTTACATTTCATTTTACTTAACAAAATTATATATACAATTGTGTATTTTATTTATATTTTTACAGACTACCTATATATTTTAAAAGTATTTTCATAAAAAAAAAAAAAACCGAGATTACAAAGTATTATGAATAGTTAAAAACAAGCTAAATTGTGTAAATGTTCTCATTCTATTTAATCTGTACTTCTATAATATTGATCTCCATTGTACTTTGTTAAAACTATTAATTACTATCATATTAGTGTTGCAGTAGTATATTAAATAATTTTGTTGTTTTCGTTAATTTGTACATTGGCTTTGTATGAGAACTATATTTAAATAATTTCAGGTGTAACTTGTTGGAATCCAGCATTTGACGTAACACCAGCTCGACTGATAACTGGAATAATAACTGAAAAGGGTGTTTTTCAACCATCTGAACTCTCCACACTCCAGTCACAAATACAAGCCCATAAAAATTCGCTTCCTCAACTGTAATACCATTAATACATTATTGTTATATTGATTGCACAATTGAATCGTACAATTTTTTTATGAAGAAAAACAATATAGCTATTTTTTTATAATCTATGTATGCTAAAGCTACATCCTACATTCCTAAGCCAGCGACATCAATTTTTTATTTATGTATAAATGTATTAATCATAATATTATTGTTTGTTTAATAATATTTTTAATATTGTATGAAAACAACAGATTTCTTAAAAAAAAAAACCGAAAGTACATTAAAAATTGAGAAATTATTATTTATATAGTTTAATTTAGTCAAGTATAGTTGTGATACAAGTTATAATTTTATTTTTATAATTTTATTATCTTTTTTATGGGGCTTAAATTATTTTTATTGGAGAACCTTTGTTTAATTAAAAATTATAGTTAACCAGTCATTTTCCAAGTACTCACAATGGGCCTTTTTAAAGAAAATTAAGAGAATTTATACATATTTTAACAATTTTTAAAGAATAAATTTATACTTAAGAAAATTTATTTTTATGAATTTTATATTAATTCTTATATAAATCAATCTGAAGGTCAATATTATTTTCGTTATAAATGTATTATAGAATTTATTAAAACCCTAAAATTTTAAAATTTCTAAATCATATTGGCCATATCTTATTTTGTTTAATTGATTTATTGTAAGATTCTCTTTCGAATTCTTATGCATACTTATGGCATTTTTATCAGCCTATCGTGATAATTGATAAGCTGCATAAATATAACTTGCATATTTATACTATATATAATGTACATTTACATTTTTATACTTTGGGTAATTAATCTTCATAACTTTATGTAGTGTAAAGTAATTATTTTAAGGTGCATTTAATCATGATTATCATTATAGTTGTAAAATTGTTTTCTTATTTTTGAATGAAATATCCAAAAATTCCTATATTAATAGACATACTTTATGCCTGTTTTACATTTGTAAACTTCTTTGTGTAAAGAAATTGTGTGCATTGGAATGTTGTTAACAATGTTAATAATTGTCTCTATTTGGCAAATTAATAATATTAGTTTAACTTACAAAAAAAATTTGAAAAAAAATCATAATAAACGAAATAAATATATATATTATTTAATTGATTTGTAAAAATAACACACGCTTGTGACGTAGATACATCTATGTAAATTGACCGTAACCTTGAGGTTTGGAAAAACATGGCAATATTGTATGTTGAAGTCTTGAAGACATCACTACAAAAGAAAAAAGAAATAAATGGCTACGGTGATAGAAAAGAAAGGAGACATTGCGCGTATAGCATATACATTTTTACAACCAGGCACGTTGTTTTTTCCCCCCTCGTCGTCTAAATATAGAACGTAAAGGGACTGGGATTTTATCTACGCGCATGCTGCCCAACACGCCATCGAATCGGCCAACTCTCGAGATACAGACGTTTAGCACCGAAAAAACATCGTTCAATTTATATATCAACTTAGATTAGGCACCGCACCAGCAACGCAGCGTGTGTGCGGGATTGTTGAAAATCATATCGGTACTGCTCCGGATTGCTCACCGACAATTTTTTTTTTTCTCTCTCTTCCGTTTTCAATTATTATTCTTGTTTTATAATTAATTACGTTTTCGTCCCGTACGAAATATTCAAATCCAGCAAAAATGGGAAGCGTCGAAGAGATCTACGAGAGTGAAATACACCGCACTATCACGCGGCGCACGAGCTACAAGATACAAGAGGTAAACCTATGGACGCGTATATTTTGTCTATTCATTTATTTTTGCGCATAATTTATTATTAAAATTGCAATCAACGCCGTGCGATGCGGTCTGAATGATTTTCCGAGCTAGGAGTTGAAATATTTTCCGTTCGGACTGCGGCGGCGGGGTGCATTGCGAAATAATCATTACAAAGAGTGCGCACACGAGAACCACTATAGCTATAGCCAATGGTTTTCCGGCTGGTATGGAGAAAAATAAATAATATAAACGTCCATTTCCCTACACGTTATCCGGGGTCGGTTTCTGCCTTCGAGTGTCGTTTCTTTAGAAAATAAATACGTCGCGTACGCGTGCGTTGCGCATTGTTCGTTGGGCGAGACTAAACGGATTATAACGTACAGGGTACACAGCATTGACATCTTGACGAATCACGGCGTCGCGCTGAGAAACAAAAACAAAATATCCGTGTAGGAAGTGAACACTGAGCGAAGAACGTTCTCAAGGTCGCGTTCGAAACGTAATAAGCAAAACGAAAAACAAAAAAATCCCATAAAAACGCGAGACTCGCGAGTATGACACACAATCGTCATGGTGTCACGCAACGGCGCCCACCAGGGGCAAGATAAAAATTACTTAAAATATAATTTACTTGCTAATTAATTAATAGTGGAATCGAATTAATAGTGATATTTAATAATAAAATAATAATATTTAGACGTTTAATAATTTGACTTAAACAATATTCTTATATTAATCAAAGCTTGTAGGTACATTGAAACATTATAATATATTCACTACTATATATTCCCCGGGGGGGGGGGGCAATGGCCCCGTTGCCCTCCCCCCCTGCGGGCGCCCTTGGTGTCACGGGTAGGCATATACGTATATTATACAGGTACAATATGTTCGTGTCGGTATTATTCCTATTATAGATATTAGCCCGGTGAAGCCCAAAAGCGCAAAAGGTCAATTTTTTTCGATCGACCAAAAGCGCAAAAGGTACATTTTTTTCGATAGCCCAAAAGCGCAAAACGAATTTTCGCTTTTGTACCTTACTACCTTAGTAGTATTACCAGCTCTAAAGTCAACTCCAATATAAAACCATGGAACTTGTACATAGAAAAAAATACTTCAAGATTGGATTACTTAAAAACTGTGGGCTTCAAATTTCAAATTTAATATTAAAGTACTTAATCTTAATTATTTATTTATTTTTTATTGATTTTAGACCAAACATCAATTAGTTGTTGCTATTAAATTAAATACACATTTTATAATCACTAATAGCATAGTATATTAATAACTATATGATTTTAATAAAATACACTTTTTTTTTTATAAAATTAATTTGCGCTTATGGGTTATGAGAGAGGTAATTTATTTTTTGCGCTTATGGGATATTTATATTTGCGCTTTCGGGTTGCGTTTGGGTCATATTTTGCGCTTATGGGCTACAGCCTATTAGGCCATGTTGATTTGAACGGGATTTATTTTTTGTCCGTCAACAATATTTTGGGGAACGTCAGCCCAGTTGTGTCAGGAAATGGACAGTAGAAAACGCCGCTGCAGCAATGCGTATGTATTGCGCGCCGTTATTAATTATTATTATAATGTATTAATGTGTACTTGATATAATCGAACTATTACGAATGCGTACGTTATATATTGTGTTGTAGGCATATGTTACGTATTGAAAGACGAACAAATCGAAACCACGTGAAGGTCACATTATATACACTTTAATGGTAATCATTATTGCAGTTATTCATTGTAGTAATAGCAATAAATAATCAGTAAATATTATAATAAATGCCAAGTTCAGGTTAGGTTCATTATAATTTATTATAATAATTCGGTATTGAGCTGATGTTCGCGTATCTAATCGTTTTTGAGGCATTTAAACAATTAGGTACCTACTACATAATACACACTTACTGTAATGGCACGAGATAAAAATGAAAAAATAAATATCACGTGCCGTGTTGTGAAACTTTATCGAATCGAGTTCTCATTAACATATTTCTTGTACGATTCAACGGACTATATAATATAGTCGACGTAATAGGTTACCTAGTTACTTAATACTTACTATACACGATCCAGCAAAGTGGTCGTCGTAATTCTGCACCTGTATTGCAGTACCTATCATAGAGAAAACGGTCGGAGTGCCCATTGCGCGTTTACCATTTACATAAATGTCATATACCAACGTGGACTATACGTCTACGAAACCGAGTCAACGTCATAACGTTTCTTGTGGACATTTACTGTACACCGTTTTCTAATCTTGTGCCGCGCTTTTTCGATCCATCCTGTAACTGTGCGCGCTAGTAGGTACCTACCTGTTATAATTCATTCCGGATGATAAAAACTTATAAGAACCATTTTTCCGATTAGATAAACACTTCTAATACATGGTTCGTCCCCATGAACTTATATATTTACAACATTTTCAACTGAAGGCTATAAGTTCAACAATATAGGTACCTAATACCTATATAGATATCTTCATACACCTAGGTCAAATAGGTCTAGAGCAGTGGTTCTCAATCTTTTTATAGGACCACGGCCCAATTTTCCTCAGAAAATTCTTTCGCGACCCACATGGTTTCACTATTCATAAAGTATAGTTAAAAGTTAAATAGTTCAGTGAAATAAACATACGACTTATTATGATCTACCATGAGTTATAAATTTAAAACCCGTCGTAATTTTTGGAACTATATTGCTATAATAATATAAATATCAAATTAAATATTGTTAATAATGAAACAGGTACATATCTTGGAATCTATATAATTCAAAATATTGTTGCGACCCACGAATTTGAGAAATGCTAGTATAAAGAGTAGAAACTATACCTAATTATTATATTACTACATAGGTAAGTACATAGTTAATCTGAAAGCCTGACAAATATTCAATGAATATGTAAATTGAAAATAAAAAATTATAAATAATACAAAATTTATAGATTTAGAAACGCGTAATTTCCTAAGGTCTACAACTACAAGTTGTAAAAATTATTATTTGAATCGATATCAATATGTATCTCGAACAATATAATAATATATTTTGCGTAGCCAGTAAAATGCGCTGTGCTTCGGTGTATAAAAATAATGTAATTCTGATTTCTGACTAAACAGAAACACCGGAAGTCGTTTTAGCGAATGTTTTAAATCACTCGTAAGTTGCTGTTGGCTATTATATATGATTTATTTAACATAGTTTTGTATTTGGATTGATGATGAATGAAAATGAAAACAAAACCATCGATTACCTAAAAATTCAAACCATGCACCTTAATATTGGACTTAATGTTCTGCTAAAATAAAAATACGTTAAATACGACCTACGTAGACCTACGCACTCATTACTCAATGTTACATGAACTAGTAATAAAGAAAAAATGTGCACATTTGTACCGTAGAGATAATTTTAATCTAATTGTATACTAATCACTAATCAGTGCCCTAAAAGCTAATCTAAAAATATACCTACATAGTAATTTTGTTCTACTTTCTTGAAACCATAAAATTATATATTGAAAGGCATTTGGAACAGAACTCATAAAAATGTCTGAATAAATTTAAATTCCAGTATTGACCCAGATTCCGTGATTTCCTCTGTTTAGGTGCAGAAAAAACGCAAAAATTAAATTAAGAAATTTAAATTGAGTTAATTTTTATTTAAAAATGTACTCTGTCAATTACTATATCTATAGCTTTTTCCTTTAGCTATTACTATTATCCACGAACGTAGTTATTGTTATTCGTTGGTACATTGTAGATATCAACTACTAGTCGAAAAATGAAATTACTTCTAAATTGTTATAGTATTGTCCTTTATTGCGTGGGTATCAATTTTGACTTAGGGCCAGGGGGGGATGTTTGATATTATCCATGTGATGTACTGGTATGTCTTTTGTGTTTTCTTTATGGTCCATGTAAACTAAAACTCCACATACCTACTTAACATGTCCAATGAACTATAGACAATAGTACGTTTTGGTTTGGGTTTATTATACATTACATATTTATTTTAGGTATTCATGTATTACTGTATTAGGACTTGTAAGTACCCTCGTACCAATTTCTTAACGGAAAAAAGATATCAAAATCTTAAAATCTGACAGTATCAACTTTCTGCCATTTGTTCAGTAAGAAGTGACATAACTTTTGTACATTTTGGTAAAAACTAGTACGTTTTGGAATATCATTGCACATTTGTTCGATTGATATTATTTCCACTTAATCCTTATGGCTTATATAATTTATAAAAAATTGGTTTAATTCTGTTTTAATCATTCAAATACATACTGGAGTATAGAATGCATTTTGTTTTCAAAACCAAATTGTTGTCACTGGAGTAAAAAGTTGCTCTCCTTCTCCAAATGGTCAAAATCGAATAACCGTAGTTATTAACTGCAGTAAATCGTGCGAACAACGAAAGTTGGAGGATAAGTACTAATTCAAGTAATTAATATTGTACAAGACAAATACCTACCTAACATGTAGAATCAATGAAATGTAAGTTCATACCTACTGACCTATACGTCCTATATACTTTATTTTCGTGTATTATGATAATTATAAGGGCGTGAAAATTATTTTGTTTCTAGCGTTCTAAAAGTCTAGCCACTGGGTTATTTTTTGTCTGATATCGATGAATAAATTCCTTTTATTCCCAAACATATATGGTTTTGGTTAAAACTTAAAATTGGTCGGAGCTAAAATGCGTATAACGTGTGGCAAAAATGAAGTAAGACATAAACATATAATATATAGTGACACAATGGCGTGTAATAATTGATTTTTTTTTTTTTCTGTAATTGAATCGTTCGGTCATTATTATGATATACATATATTGTATAATACAATTATAGTATATATGATATTCGCATCGGTCACTCGCAAAGGTGATGGGGTGGTGGACGGTGGTAGCCGAGCGACGAGACGCGTGCGCTGCGGTAAATATAAGTGTAATAGGTATTATACACGTCACGTGTCGAGTTGACCTGAATTCTACGTTTAAAAAAAAAAATAAATAAAAAAAATAGACAACAATAATACCGCGATGATGTGGATATCGTTTCGCTCGCGACGATTAACTTCATCGTTGCACATCATCATCATCATCATCGTCGTCGTCGTCATTATCATCGCGTGTTTTCGTGTGTACGGACATATTATATTATGTTATATATTTGCCGTGTCGCGTAGTCTTCAGCTATACAGTGGCACGTCGCCGCGCCGAGACAAAACTAATTGCGTTCGCGGATGTCTTATATCCGCGCGCGACAGTGAGTAAACGTTTGGCCCGGCGAAATCGCATCGTATTATAATAATAATATATTCTTGGCACCTGACAAAAGCGCGCTATGTTCGTGTGTGTGTGTGTGTGTGTGTGTGTGTGTGTGTATTTTATACGTAAAACGAATAATACGAAAATATGTAAAAACCCTAGAGCGTGCGTGCGTTTGTAGGACTGCCGGGATGAGGAATGCGCGCGCTTGACACGTCACCGCCGCAGTGCTCTGCTGCCTCCCCCCCCCCCCCCGAGGAAACACGGGTAATCCGGATTTGTCGTCCAAGTTCATTGCGTTTCCACTGTGTATTTTTGTATACGGCGAAAATTGTCAAAGAAAGAATTATTCGCACGACGACGACGGGAGCCAAACAAACATTCCGCTTTCTTCATTTCCGACTTCGTTTCCAATGCGATATCCTCGATATTGTGTATTTATAAACCATTATAACCCTTGACGACGGGACCCCCATCGTTCAAATGGCCGGCGCCACCACACCCGCACTATATGACGTGTGTTGTCCCCCGTCTTACAGACGTACAACAAATTATAGCAAATTTTCGTTCAGTAGATGTACCTACCTCAGGCACGCACCCAGGATTTTTGTTTGGGAGGGGGACTTAAACATTTTCCTATTTTCTTTACACATAAGTAAATAATCACCACAAATTATAAATGGTAATTTTTTTACCATTACTATTATATGTAATATTATATGTTTAATTAATCATCATTGTAGTACTATATTTGTGAAAATATGCTATAATAATGTATAATTTAGTGAAAAATATATTTTTTTGGGGGGGGCTTTAGCCCCAAAGCCCCCCTCCCCCCTGGGTGTGCCACTGACCTACCTACATACGGTTCAATTACAGTGTTTTATTATGTACAACTAATTATTATAATATAACAGTAAGTATTGGCTGACCAATTATCAAACACAATTAGAAGAACATTATCTGTGTCCGGTTGGTCCGTTTTTTACGACATTTTAATTCCCAACCGAGTTCTGAGTGTTTCCAATTGCAAATTTAATTTAATTTCATATAAGTACAAGCTGTAACTCACTTAAAAATTAAAATTTCGTTAAAAACTGACCTTATAAAACACAGATAATGTTCATCCCTTTATGTCTGATAATAGGTCAGATAACAGATTTGATCTTGTATGACAAAACAATATTTGATTTACTAAATGTAAATTTGCTTTATTTTGTACAGCGTTTGTAAGACGAAGACAATACATACTACAGATCGGGCGTCTAGCCGAGTAGAATATTAAACACATACAATTATTAAAATTCTGTATTAGGTTCTAAAATATTATTAGTCATAAGGCTCCAGAATTAAATTAAAAAAATATAATAGTAAGTAATAACACAAACAATCGAACAGAACGCAAAATATTTTGATATCTATAATAATAGTTTTGTATTTCATCAAGAATTTTGCCATGTTTGTAAATGTATAATTTATGATTGATTATTATATAAATAAAACCCTATATAATGACTTATAAAATAATATTAATCTTAATGGCCAATTAATAATATTATTTTTGTTTATTTATTTTGTATTATTATACAAACATTTTACACAAAACGACAAAACGTTTTGTAAAATCCACTGTAATCTGCGCAAAATATACTGTAGATACATAGGTATGTACTTATGTGATGAATATTATTAAAAAAATACTTACATTAAATTTAATAAAAACAAAACCAAAGTTTAATTTAAATTTGTTTCCATCTTAACCGTGCATCGTGTGACGCTAAATATCATAAATCAGTTAAAATACGTAATGTGTTCACGATTTTTCACTACACTTTATTTAATTTAATCATTTTTCAGTTTCGTTCACGTGAATGTTATATTTCTATTGTTTTCGATTTACTATAGTAGTATAGTGTTTTTTTCTAAGGTATATTGTGTAATACGTCTTTATGGTATTCGAGATTCGCTCTACCACTATGGCTTTATTAAAAATAGACGCGTGTTTTATTTGATGATGTTAAACAAACCATGGGATTACCTACGTTTTGTGCGCTTGGCAGATGTGCATTTTTTACTTACTATATACATAATATACTCGGGTGGTCTCGATGATTTTAATATGTATTGCGCTATAGAATCAAGCGGATAAATTTTAGGTTTATAATAGGTGCGGCTATAGATCCTTCAAGGCTCTCTAAGTAGTAGGTACGTATATATTTGTTGTATATAGCCCATGTACGCCACGGAGTATAGGTAGATACTAAATAAAATAAATACTAATAAAATACCATAGGTACTGCCATATTGTGCGTTTTTGAATGTTAGGAAATCATAAGTGAAATCATATGCAACCTCTAAAGTAAAATGTAACTTTCAATAAGTAAATAATTATTTTTTAAACAGGTATAATCATTGATTATAAATACTATTTATAATCAATGGTATAAAAGTATAATCATCAGATATAAGTATATATTATAAAATATAAGACTAAAGTTTACAAGTGATATGTTCACAATATTTTTATATTAGGTACCTATAGATCGTATAGACGCGTATAGTAACAAGTTGTAGTAGTAGTAGTAGCAGCGAAATAGCAGTGTTGGGTTAGTTACTTTTAAAAAGTAATGAAGTACCTTTACTCGTTACTTAAAGGAAATTCTAATGTAATTACTTTACTTTTCAAATATAAAAGTAACTATGTTACTTTCTCGTTACAAATTTTTTTTTATTGTTAAGCAATTATCATTCAATAAGCAAAGATACTACCTACAGAAAATATAGTATAGTTTGAAAAAGATGTTTAGTAAATAACATAAATACATAATTATGTATTTATACGTTACGTGTACCTAACTGTCCTAACTATTTAGTATTTAGAAGAATTTAATTAAATAATAAATGTAATTCACTATTCTCAAAATTTACGGCTTAATATTAGACACCTCAAAACCTTTAAGCAGAATATTGTGGAGAATTTGTTAAAACGCGGGTATATATTTTAAGTTTTTTGTTTGAAATTCGCAATAGGTACTAAATAATTTAAACTGTAACGCGTTATTCTGTGTAAATTACTTATCAAAAGTAATTTTCATTAAATTTTCGTTATTTGAAAATAATTGTAATGCAATTACGTAACGCGTTACAAGCAAAGTAACGGCGTTACAGTAACGCATTACTTTCGTTACGTTACTACCCAACACTGCGTAATAGGTATATACACATATATTATAATAATATATATATGTGGCTTATTGTAACTTCTTAAACGTTTTATAGTGTTTCTTAGGTACCTAAACCTATTCAAATTCATGATATTATTATGATTTTTTCTTAACTTATGATATAATGATTATAATGATATGATAGACGATTAGGATTAACGAATTTTTTCAACACTGCCTTCTAAAAATAAGCTACTCAGCACTCTACAATATTTATTTTAGTTTTTTTTTTTAAACTGAAAGTCTTAAGTGTAAAAGATGCGTTTCTATTTTGTTATGGTCCCAACTCCCATTCATTGTAGTTTTATTTACATCTCGCAATAAATTTATGCTCCACTATTTACAGTCAACCTACCTACATCAATGATAAATATTTCTAAGCTTAAAATCTCTGAAAACGATTTAAGTTGTTTGTAAATGGTGCGTGATTCTAAAAACTCCTAATATTTTCGAAAAATATAAAAATAAAAAGAGATTTAAATATACCTACCCTACCTACAACATTAAATACAGTTGTATACTGTAGCGTTTAATAATTGAGTTAATTTCACATGATTTAAAGTATTTGCGTTTGCGTTTTTAAGTATTTGTGTTTAATACTCAGAACGATTAGGTATATAGGATAATATATGATATACCCAATATATATTTCCTTCTTTCCAGCAAACTTAATTATATTATTTTAAGACAACAGTATTTATTTTATTTAAAATTCAAATAGATAAATAATGATGCCAATACTACTGAAGCGAGTTGAGTTTTATTCTGTATACATAGAATCGTAAAAACATTGCAGTAAACTATGAAAAATATTACATTAAATATATCATGATATATTGATATGCTTTTAATCAAAATATAGATCTTATAGGAGATAATCGTCAATCAATTCACCATACCACAATAACTTAGGCTATATTATATAGGAGTTAAAAAAAGCTTTGTACTCGTATTATATTAGAAAATGATAAATGTCTATCAAATTCTAGTAAATAAAAAAAACACGATATTGTCGACACTTTGGCAAATACATTAAGCAAAAAAGTAGTTGACATTTACAACTGATTGCGTCAACACATTTCCAACCAAGTGTACACGTTTTTTTTAATATTTTTTCAAATTTAAATTAATTTAAGTCAACAATATGGTATGTTTCCCAATATTGCAAATGATCATTTGACAAAGTAAATTGCGCATCTTTTATCGTATAGACCGTATAGTGTATTAGTGTGTATATATAATATATGTATTATATATAAAAAAAAGTGTAGTTGTATTTTACTACTATTGTCTATTATTAATGTGCTTGTGCTTTCAGTGTTTGTGTATATTATATTTGGTTTTAACACTGCAGTATAGTATTTGAAATTGTCCTCAAATATCCCAGTAAATGCCATAAACTTTTTTATTTTTTTAACTATATTCATTATGTTAGTTGACATTTATTAATATTTATAGTATACATACGCTATAATTAAACTAGTACATTTATTTAAAAGTGGTCTGAACATATTTAAAATGTTATTTTATCGATAATACTATTTCTATTGAAATAACTGGTCGAAGTATATTCGGACTAAAATCCTTAAAAGTTGAAAACACATAAGTATAGTGTTAAGCAATTATTGCAGTTCAGTTTCTATCTATCTTAGTTTTAATTAGTTATTCTTACGTTTTTGGTGTAGGGATCTAAATGTGTAACTTTAGCCTTTAAGTGGAACATTACAATTGATGAGTGTAGATCTTGATTTTTTGTCCCTATAATACTATATACTTCGATATTATAATTTACTTTTTTTAACGTTTTGTCATTAAACAATTACAATGTGAAACTATAATAATTCCATTTACAATAACGACTAACGAGTATTTAGACTGAAATAATTGGTCCTAGGCAGTTTTTGTTTAGCAATTTTATCTTGCAGGGTACCTATATGAGATATAAAAATGATTTTCGATTTTATGACACTTTTTATGTATGTCTTCTAATTGGAATTTAACATTTACTAAGATAGTAGGATACTATAGGATGTAAATCAACTACCTAATTTATATTTGTTTTTATATATTTTATTTTAACAGCAGATAGGTACTTCTTTATTAATTAGAAAGAATTCTTAGGAAAATATTAATTTCAAGAAACGTAATTAATTTAATATCCGATATATAATACTATATAATTATATTAATATATATCTATGACAAAGTTTTTCTACTATATGAAATATTGCATAGTGCTGCGATATTTATTATTTTTTACCATAATGTTATGACAATGGAGAGTATAGAAATATAATATATAATATATATGTATCATCATATAGTCATATGTTAATTAAAAGTTATAACTTTAGTGAATAAGTGAATAACACACACACACACACACACACACACGCACACATGTTAATTTAAGCGGAACATATTTCGTAATTTTCTGTAATACCATTAACACTATACGTTGCCATTTACATGCGGTATATACAAATATAGATATAAATGTTTGTACAATATATTATCGTATGTTAAATAATGTTAATTCATGCTATTTTTTAATCTGGCTTTCTATAATATAATTCGTACATATAACGTATTAGTATTATACTTTGTATTCACTAGCATTAGATGATAAATAAACACAAGAGATATCGTTAACGACGCGTTGAATAAATTGAAACATTTAAAACCTATGTTTTAGCGTTGATTAAATATAAATATATGGTATGCACAATGCACATAATATAATGTATGCAATGTATATGTGTATTGCTTATGGCTGTGGTAACTTGTGGGTAATGAGTCGAAACCGCATTGATGCGTGTGATACCTACTGTGATAATAACTAGGTTATTATATTTAGTTATAGAATCATTCGTATGTATACATTTCGACACTCCTACTATTGTGCTTTCCATTATAATATACTTATTATTATTTTTTTTTTATTTTTTTAGTGTTTTCTAAATATTATATACAGTATTTGCATACAATAAAATTTAGTATAGTGTTATGTTATTTACTCTTATTGCTATTATTCAGTCCAACGGTACCGAAACTACGATTAATTGAATGCCCACTAAAAAAAAAATGTAAAAAACGTGATGAATTAAAAGCCAAAAATTATAAAAAAACATATTATACAATAATATAATATAATAATAGACGTGCATACGCCTTATACCGATATCATTGTATATAATTTTTTAACCAATAATTATTTAATTCTTTGTATTCAAATGAATATAATTTAGGTTATAAGAACAATAAACTCAATGAGGAGTTTAGGATTCGATTTTTGATCGTACCTATTTGTATCATATGCTGTTAATAAAAAAAAAATTATTATTTTTCAGATATTAATCGTTATTATCTATTATTGATAAATATTGCTCTCATGAATAAATATTACACAGGTATCATTTTAAATGATACCTGTAAGAAATTTCTTTACTACAGTTGGAAATATATAATAACTTAATAAAGCAAGTCAAACAATTTAAGTATCAATAAAGTACGTTAACCAGCGATGGTAAATGCTCAATAAAAACTAGATAAAGAATTGCATAGCAAAAAGAACATTTATACAAAAACAGCAACTACTTAGAAACAAATAATTTTTATGGGAAAAAATGTTGTCAAATGTACTACTATGGGCTGTGAAATTTTGACGATCGATGAACAAGACAAGAAGAAGTTGGAAGTCATGGAAATTTGGACTAGAAGCATATTGCAGAAAGTCATGTGGATATAAATGAAAAGTATCGTAGAATAATTATTAAACCAAGTAAGGGAAAAAAAATTCTGTTAAATATCATAGAAAAAAATAAGTGGTAAAATAGTCACCTACTGAGGCATAATTGGTTTATGACAAATATATTTGAAAGACGAATAAATGGACAGGTAGAAGGAGACTGAGAAGTTTTCTCAAGGAAGGCATAATATATGAAGAAACGACAAGATAAGCTTGACTGTTGTCAATACATAAACATAAGAATATTGGCTTTTAGTAGAGAATAATGGAGAATCAGATTTGCAACGACAACTCAAGACCTTTAGTAGAGAAGAAAAACTAATATATTTGAACTGTATGTTTGTCATATACCTGAGAAGTGGGTGGCAACATTTTTTCTCAGGGTGTCAAATGCAGAGTTTCTTTTTAATATTACAAAACACCAAACAATTATATTTTTTATGCGGAAGCCTTTGAAAATTACAATGTTAATAAAATAAGTAATAATTAATCAAAAAGGGGATAGACAAATCATAAAAACAAACGCCATAATATACATTGTAATGTTACCCAATTAAATGGTAGACTTTTTTTTCCATTTCTGTAATCGTTAAATCGTTAAATGTTGTAGAATTTTTAATTTAGTACAGATTTTTCCAGGTCTTCCTGGATCCCATGTGAGCTATTCACGAAACGCAGTTTAAGAAACTCCGGGTCTAATTATCATATAGGTAAATTTTTAGACTACAGCGTCACTGATCATTTATTCGCAATGTCCAATTGCTTGTGAAACAATACGTATCATATTAATTTATAATTAGAACCCGGATAACGTAGTAGTATATTCGACTAATGTCGTTGAACTAATTATAATTAATTTTAGACCATGTTATTTTTACAATCCTGAAAGGTCTATAATGGACGACAAATTAATTTAGAGGACTCAAAGACCCGTTGCCAATTTTTAATGGTTAATTTTGAGTAATAAAACGAATTTCCGTATGTACAAATGTATTTACATTTTATTAAGTTTTTTCGTCACAGCCGACCAGACAAACACGTAAAAACTACGCGTGTTTCTTGATAAAGGTCTCATTTTCTGTAGTTTTAGTTTGAAACCACGTGTTAGTAAAAACTAAAAAGTTATGGCAGAATTTTCCAATACTGTACCATAATTTTATTTTGTTTTCAGTTTTTATTTAAATCACTCAACTACCATTTAAAATAGCTCAAACGATACATCACGATATGTGATATCGTCATGACGTTATACGAAATTTATATTATACTTTGTACGGACAATTTTAAATTGGAACAAGGACAAAATATATATCTTACAATTAATCGGATACCTGCACCTACATACAAATCATACACATAATATTGTACACATCACATTATGTAAAGTGCCTATTCAACGTCGAGTTGTGTTTTAAACATATCTTTATTATTTTAAATATGTTTTTATTAACAATATGCATTTACACATTAACACACGGGTTACCTTTTACTCTCTGAATTGTTCACATTTTCTAATCATGTCTTTATTACTTCTATTGGGATTTGGGATAGTAATAACAGTCTTACACCGAATACTTTCTATTTTAAATTTAAATGTTGTCTATCAGCAGTAGACCTTGCAATCACTTTAGAAATAACTAGTGTAGTATTATAAAAGAAGGAGGAAATTAAATACATTAACGAATTAGTACTCTGTCATTATTCACTCTTTCCGTTTTAGACTTGAACTAATAATTCATACATATTTATAGTTGAATAGGCAATAAATAATTATTTACTCAACAATCGTACTTTTGAGTTATACTTTACGCCTTACGCTAGTATATACAAATATTTTTAGACGAACATCTTTAATATTATTTGAGTGACATTGTTATTTTATAGCAAATTTAAAAGTAAGACGAATGACATTTTTATAACATTAAAAAATGATGAGATTTAAAGTGATGAGTTTAATTTTAATAAGTATAATCTCGATATTTAAGAAGTAAAAGATAATTTATTTTCTTGGCTTCTGTTTACAGCGCGCATTGCATTTATATAAAAATATTATTTATAAATTTATTGGTTTTTTTTTTTTGTCTGGAATAAAATATCAACGCTCTAATTTTGGACTGCATTTATTATGTGCGACTCGCGAGATATTGCGCTCTTTTAGCTTCTTTTTATACTAAATATTGATACCGTAAAGCATTGATGTAATATTATAGCTCAATATTAGAGTACTTACTGGTTTAACTTCCTAACGTTATTTAATTGAGTACCAACCTACCCCCAATGAATCACTTTTTTTATCATACACGATATTGAACAATGGACGTAGAAAAAATTAGATACAGCATTTTATAATTATTTTTTGGGTCATAAAATAATTGATGCGAAAACATGCCTAACGGTTATTGTAATTGGTATATTTATCGAGTTTTTCATTATGAATTTGATCTGCATCTATTTCACCTGCATTTTTGAATTCGAAGGAATTATTTTAGAAATTGAGTAATGACTATAATATTATGTATTACATCATGTGTAAATACGTACCTAATACAGTTTGATACCTAACAATAATTTAATGCCGCTATTTTTTTTTAAGGAAATACGTTTATTTTTAACTATAAATTAAGTAAAATGAATTACTATTGAAAGCTGATACATCAGTCGAGTTCGGTGATGCAATCTCTTGCGAAATTACCTTTAGTTCTTTGTTCATCCCATTTGTTTGTCCAAGAATCTGGACACATTCTTTTATACATAAATTTAAATATATTGCAATCAGGGCTATTTTCACCCAATAAATACTGACATCTTTGATAGTCTACGTAGTGAGTATAACAGTACCGAGTAACATTTGTGTTCTGAAATCTTGGATCCATGGTACAACTTTCTTGATTTCCATCGATCATCATCGATTTCAATTCGTCTTGTTCCTCTGCAGACATTTTTATTTTATTTTGTATGATAATATGATATATATATTATTAGTTGATAATAAAAATCAAATGTTTCACAAAGCGGTTGATGTCGAATGAATGCAAATATGAATTTAACTATACGTGGTTGTTGATTTTTAAATACATAATTATTTATTACTGGCCATCATATCATTTTAGTTATATTTGAATAAATATAATTTCCTATTATACACGTAAGTACATATAGCGTAATACACACATAAAATATGTTTTCAAAAATAGCAAATGTAATATATGAAATCAATATGCAAACGTCTAACTACGGTCTTCGTAAAATATAGAATATTATTTCTGTTAAATAACAACAACAATGTCTATTGGCCATTTGTACAATATGGCATGTAAAAATGAATCAACCAAAAAGACATATGTCATTACCGAGAGTTAATCAACCAACATTTCTCGATAGTTGTTAATTTAAAATTATCCCTTTGTCCCAAAAAAAAGAACTAATTCATGGGAGGTGTAAATACATTCTACAACACATTTCATTTATAAAATTCACTCATGCTCACAGGGAATTAGTAATGTATTACAAAACGAACATTACATAGTTTAGTATTTTTGCGACGTAATAATAAAAAAAAGAACAATATATCATATAATAAATAAAGAAGCCTCATTAATGACTAATGTCTTTAATTACTTTACTTATATCACTTGGACATCGGGAGGCTAATGTGTAATGTCTAATAATACGTCTCGTGATTTCTTTTAGTTGTAGATACATTTTCTCAGAAGTACTTTTTTATTTTATTTCCATAAAATTTATATGCATTTGAATTTAAAATCTTTAATGACTTAGGAAATTTAATGATATTGACGTAATAACCGAGCGTCGACTGATCGATATCACGGTGTATAATATATTTATGTGTTTTATCGTTTATGAATGCGTTTTTATGAAAACTGAAATCTAAAAATTCGCTTCAAAAACGGCCACACTTCGTGTAAACAGCAAATATTGCTTTAGCTAACTTTCACTTGAATCAATCAACTCTAAAAAAAATCTTTACAACTGATACGGATAAGTGAGTATGTAAATAGTAAATTAGTTACTACATAACGGATATAATATAATATGTTTGACCAAATATACATAATATTATAACGTTTCTGCCCACTATTTATAATAACAATAACATTTGGGTTTCCGTTTTTTATTCTTCGTCTTCGTTCTCTTCCGAGAGTTGTTCTTTCTGCATCATGCCATAGTGTTGTATTTTCTATCCCATCGCATGACGTCTGCGAGCTAATCATTTCCATCGGTCCGTCATCGTTAATAAGATTATATTATGTTTTTTCCCCCTTCTGCACAACACTTGGCAACCATCTATAATTATCCGGTTGACAGCGGCATGGCCCGATAAACCGGGTCGAAACATTTATGCCGTTGGTCGTTATAATGCTGGTGCGCTACTGTATATTTTTCTTATTTTAATTATAAATTATGGCTTTCTGTCTTCCGATGGAGGGGCACACACGCTGATTTGGTGCAGATGCTGTAAAACGGTCGTTTCCAATCCGTTAGTTTGTGCGACGCTATTCAAAGCCTCGAGACATATCCCCCAAAACCTAAGAAAAATTAAGTGCAGACTATATTAATCCTATCTCGTCCAGTTGCATTGCATCGAATACACAAATCAATAGAAATCCATCGGAATGGGTATTACAGAGGAATATTACCACGAATGGAAGGTTAGTTTTGATGTATAAATAATTTTATAGTTAAGATACACGCTGATGGATCTAAAACAAATTGAAGTCGTTAGAAATTCGAAATGTGCAATGGTTTCCCACTTTAAAAACTATTTAATTCATTTAATTTTTTTTTTTTTAATCACTACATAATTGGAAGGTATACTTACAATTAGTAGGATAGTTTGTGAGATTTCTATTTAGTTTTTCAACAACCACGCATTATCCAACTCTACCAATACGTGCAGTTAAGGCAAGATCTGTTTATTACATATTTACTTCCGTATATACCTAAATTACATAAATGTAATAATTGAAACATTTAAATATCACTAATGATAAAAGAAAAAAAGTTTCTATTGTTTTGTTAAATGTTTTTATCTAATGTGGATTAAACGTGTTCATTATTTAACACTCTGTGTTATTTTGTACAAATATACTAAATTACGCAATCGATACTTAAAATAAATATATATATACGTACATATATATGAATATAAATATAATATATTCATATAGGACGGTGTAAAATATATGTATTTTAAAATTTATATTCATGTGAAATTACTAATGATGTTTTGTTCGTTCAGTTATTAAATAATGTTTATATTATGCGCTTATTCTTAATAGAAAATCCATTAGCATACGTATATTAACAATGATATGCTTAAATAATGTAGGTAATCATTTCGGAATAATACTATGACTAAACAAATTAATTTACAATTTATACATCGAATTTTTAATCTATTATTCGTGATCGTGAGTTATTGGCGATAGCCTTTAGCTATTGTTTATACTATTTAGTACCTACTCATTTGTATGGATTTATTATGTGTAAGGTACTAAGGTGTAACTGTTAAATCGTTTCGTAAGGTAAAAGTTGTGTTCTTCAACATCTTAAATCCATAGTTATACCATATTGTGGTCAGTTTTACAAAATGACAATAAATGTTAACTCTATATAAATAAATTTAGATGATAATTGTCAAGAAAACTTTAATATTAATAAAAAAAGAAGTACCTACTGGAATAGAGCAATTGAAGCGTAAATATATTTGCAATAAATGCGTAGCAAAGCAATACATTATTATAAATGATTTATTTTATAATAATTATTTAATTTATATGACCTTAAAGATATATCGATTTATTTAGGATATGTAGTGATTTTTAGAATAACAATCTATACAACAAACTTAAACGCACAATTGCATGACGAAATTCAGAGTACATGTTATAATATACTTCACCTAATTATTTATTTATTGATTTGTTATTTAGAGTAGGAAGTTGTTTCGTGTTTTAGTAGTGCGTGTCCAGAGCGGCAGAGCCCTGTGTATAAAAATCAAATTCGCCACTCGACGATATGTACGCCCCGAATGAGGCCGATTAAAAATAAACCCTATAGACACGACCCAAATATCAATGTAAACATGATGTTGTCTGTAAGTTTGATGATTTTTTGCGTCTGATGAATACAAAACCGTCGAGTTATAATTATAAATTAAAACTTTTCTGACTTGTTCACTTGTTGCACTAATATTATTGTTATTAATAATAATAATAATAATAGTAATTTATTCGGCTTAGATAACATAATAAATATATATGTAATCCAATTCTGAATTCAGATATCTAATATTACTGAGTTAATATTCCCTCTTTAAGCAAGATTATAGTGAAAAGGGAGTTTTCAAATTTAAATTAAAATTATGATTATTTTTGTAATTTACATTTAAGTAGTTAATTGATTATTTACATAAAAATAATAATTCTTTAGTGATAATAAATGATATTAATAATAATATAGTAAATAGCATTATAATAAAAGTAATATTTCTTTTTGGTTAATGTATTATTTTTAATGATTTATAATAAATCATTTATTGTTATAATTAATTTAATTTCTAAAGCTAAGTACCGATAGGCCTACCTATTGTATTGTTAAATGTTTTGCATAAACCACTAAGTAGATTGATAGATGTCATCATATTCTCAAAAATTCACGAATAAAAAAAAAAAGTTTAATTATTTTTATCAATTCTTACCAAATTCAATTTAATCAAATTTAAATATTTATAAAATTACTCAAATAATTGTCTTTTGAGAGAAAGTTCACCGAAGTGGATTATTTGTTGATTTTTTTTATATACGTATATACTTCGGTAATATAGGCTAACTAAAGTATTTACATTTTCTATTTAAGACTTAAGTAATGGTTTAATTATTTGTAATAACTAATAATAATATATTATTACTATTAAATTTCTCGATATTTGTATAGCCTCTATATATAAAAATAAAAATAATTAACTTATTCATGGTTAATTTTAATTTTTAACCAATTCAAATGAATTAACTTTGATAATACACAATTAGAAACATTTATATAAAATAAGTAACTAATATAATAATTAATAGGTAAATATAAAATGTTTAATTTTTTGTTTTTTTTCACGGTATAATATTTTTACTTATTTCTATTTATGTTATTAAACAGAATTTTTTAAGAATATTTTCTGGTGGACATTATTATATTGTCTTCGACGTTCAGTAAAATTTAGTTTACATAGTAGTTTTATATAATCCAATCTTATAATTAAAGTTTATGGGTTATTGACTTTACAAATCCTCATTGATATTTATTATTTCCCGGTAGAAGTATATTGTCAATGATGTCACAATGTTGTCTAGGCGCTATTTGAAGAATTGCCGCACGAGTTATATTTGAAGGTCATTATTGACTTTATTTTTAGTAGACAAATTTTGTCGACAATCGCCCACTTGATTAAAAAAAAAATTCCAAAATAAACTCTGCGCATTATATTCTAAACTAAAATAATATATACATGTGTAATAAAGATTGCAGCAGTGTACAGATGGAAAAAAATTAAATATTTGCGAACATTGATAGCCTAGTCATTTGAAAATATGACCTTGTTGTTACATAAAATGTGCAACAAAATTAATAGGGTCGATAGAAATTCGTTAAAATGAACATAATATACAGTAATCTGTTTGTCTATTTACTATTTTTATTCGATCGGAGGAGACGTTTAAAAAATGTGGTCATTAATTAAGTACAACTATACAGTATTTCGAAGGTTAGATCAAATGTTTTTCAAAAATCAGCCAACCGAAAATTATTTACATAATAACATGAATATATTAATACTTTTGAATTATTCTTACTTAATTCATTCAATATAAATCATTATTTTCTAATGATTCAATAACTATATACTTTACTTAAACTAATTATTGTTATATCGTTCAACTTAAAAAATAATGTTAGAAGAAAAATTAAATACAGTGAATGTATGACGTGTGTGGTGTGTATACACTAAAATCGAAAATTGCAAAATGTAATTACAAAATGGATAATCATATCCATATGTGATACTATATTCTTAAATTCCTTCATAATTATATGGGTAATGAGTGATTTCAGAAAAAACATTTTAGGGTATATTTTCTTGAACATTATTTTCATTTAGTTAAGTAATTAAATTATATAATTATCGTCGTAAATTTTAATTTAAGAACAGCTGCACAATTTTTTCCACAACTGTTCACATCCAAACAAGATAAAATCATTAATTTCAAATTTAATGAAGCAATAATTATCAAATGTATTTTATTAACGATTTTGAGCTTTAGCCGCTGCGGGTTACTTAATGTTATACGCTTTTTAATAATTAAACGTAGAGCTATTAGGTATAATTACTCTATATATGATTCAAACGTAAAAGAAAAACAGTACATACGCTATTGAACGAAAAATAATAGTATAAATACCTATATTTTGATTTAGGAATCCAAATTAATTTATAATCATTCTACTTTTTAAAATGTATATAAAAAAAAAAAAACGATCAGGTTAAACCAAACATTGCATAAGTATTAATATTTTGTATTAGTTTATCTAAAACTCGATGTATATTTGTTAAAAAACAATTTAAATTCAATTAATTTCATTTTTAAGTTTTAATTTGGATTTCAGTCTGACTATTGACACTTCAGTATTTTTAACAACAATATAACTGCATGTAGCTACTCTAGCTATTGACAATACTGTAAATGTACAATATATACATTTATTACTATCCCTTATTAAAAAAAGTGTACAAAACATGAGGTTTCAACCTGCCAGACATTCTGGAGCGTGTCCAAAATTATACTATGGTGACGCGGAACAACATTTTGCCGAGTGTATTTATCTTTATCACGCAGAAGATGAAAATATTCGTAATTATAATTTACTTTCTTAGAAAAATCTTAAAATAAGTATATACGTGCATAGTATAATAAAATCTACCCCTACGATGCATCACTTAATATAAATAATACGTTGTACTTGAGATATTTTAACGAGGTCACTGTTCTGACAACATGATCAATTGTTTTTTAAGATGCTATAATTTAAGTCTCTATATTAATAATTAATTTAAGTTATGTTCAAATACATTAAAATCGTATTATTTATAAGGTTTACGAAAATTAAATTAAATTACTTTAGTTAGGCAAGCGTTACATAAGAATCTACAATTTTTTTTTATTTATTGTTAGTTGATACCCGTTTAAAATTAAAAAACAAAAAACGTTACTTAGTTAATTATTTATTTTTAAACAAACTATGTAAATATAGAACATCAAATTGATACATAATCAAAAACAAACCGTTTTATGTACGAGTAGCAATTTAATGCACAATAATTGAGTGCAAAACAATGTAATTTTGATCATATAAAAAAATTGAACAATAGCAAATGGCGTACTTAATAACTGATTGAATATTCTAACCGTTTATAAAATCAGATCGAAGAAAATGATTGACATAGGTATCCCTTGACCAATAAGAAAATATTTATGCGTGAGCTATATGTAACGATGTCATCAACGAACCGTGTTGAAGTAAAAACATAGACGTGTATACAGCTGATTGGATTTTATCGTCTATGAGACATTTAAGTGATAAGAAGACTCAAGTCACATGTTAAAAACATGTCTTCAAGTTGTGTTATAATTAGGGGAAATAGTGATATAATAGCTTGGTAAATAGCAATCTTCTTACAGTTTTTAATATTTAAGTTTATTTAACATGATTACGTTGTGTAGGTACAATACGACTGTTTCATGATTTAGTCTCATAGCTGCTAAAAATGTGACTATTATATGTTTTTCGAATACATTTCAAATTATAAATATAATTTTGGCAAATAAAAATCATAAATTGTATATTTATCAAGGTAAAATTGTACATTATAACTATTGTTTAAACTTGTATTATATATATATATATATATATTTATTTATTTTTTATTTTTCGGTAGATAATTTTATTTATAGTTATTAATTCATACGTTTCAGAGAACTATAATTTTTGGTCACGATATCTCATCTCTCATAAATTTTATTTTTAGTCTAATTAATGTAGACACTTTAAAACCGTTGTGTATACATTTGACAGAGAACTCCCTTATTCTGATTTGGCACGATATTATCCTAGTTTTACTCCCCGAACATCATATTTAATGTTCGGGTTTTACAGATCGTTTACTAACGTTTTCGTTGTTTAGGAAGCTAACCCAACTAATTGGGTCTCTTTTCCTATTGCGTGAAAAAAAAAAGATTAAAAATAACTTTTTATTATAATATATATTTTTCTCATGCGTGCGAAACTAGCGTCCGAACTTTTCCGGGCGCTAGCCCAGTATGCGGTGACGGGTTTGGCGCTTATATAAACATAAACACGAACCGTTCCGGTATTAGCATAAATAAGTCCCTCTTTCCTACTCCCTTCTATTCGAATAATCAATCCTATCTACGTCAAATTGTATTTATTTAATTTTCTCGTCTCATAGGCATAATATTTAATTTCAGTGTCATATCAATGATATTTAGATGTTGCGCCTTCACATTTTGTGAATCATTTTCCGATGTACGATAGATAAATAGACAAATTCGATCTCTAATGTCGGACAATAGTGTGCCACGTAAAAAATTAAGCTATGGATTGTTTTTGTGTTCAGGTTTATATATGTTATATATTATTATAAGTTATAACCGAGATCCAAAAGAACCGAATTTACTACATAAATTTTGTTTAAATATTCGGAATAAAGTAACATAATTACTAACATTAATAAAAGTATAAAAATCCTTTTTTGTTTTATATTTTACACAGGTAACGAATCCAAATGAATAAAATATGTTCGCTAGTTTCTAATTAGAATACCTGTGTATTGTTGACGAAAATAATATAATCGTCTGTATTGTGCAATAAAACTATGTTTGTTTTAATGTCAGTTACCTATAAACAACATGTTGATTTGGCACTAACAATCACAACGTAACGGTCAAACGCCCTTATGTCGGAACATCTTCTGAAAATAAGTGGTTGACATGAAAGTCACTTCTGGACTTTAATAGACTATGTATTACTATTATAAGAATTTTTTTTCCTTAGACGATAAAGTAAAATACCTAACTGTTTTAAGAATAAAAGCAATGTTACTAGAATTTGTTACTTTCCACATCAATTATCTGTATGTACCTATTTATATTCATTATTTTTTTTTTTAACACGCACATGTGTTGGAAAATAATTAATAACTGGAAATATTTTTTAAAATACTCTACGAAATACCGACTGAAAATGTTTATGTCATTTTAATGATCCAGAGTGAATACTCTGATGTATTGAAATAGATCAAAACTAAATATTACTGAAACTGGTTATTGAAATGTTTTCGTACAGTTAATTACTATTTTCTTTACGTGAAGACGTTAAGTGTAATTATTTTTATTTAGAACACACATCTGCGTATCCGGCTGCAATGTATGCATTTCGAGCTTAAAATTAAATAAAAAACCGCTGCAGGTATATACCTGCTATTTTTCAAGCTATCGTTGTCTGGTGTATACCAATCATTGAAATATTTGTAGCTGAAAGCAGTATTTTTAAATGGAACTCTTTTAACTTTTTATAAGTTGTTTAAGTTGCAAAAATTAAAATCATGTACGCACGTGTTAAAAGATTCGTTCACACCGATGCCATATTTTCAGTAAGTCTGATGTACGCGTTTTGTAGAGCGGTTAAAATTATAGTTTTTATATTCATAGGTTTGTCGAAAATACCGCACCCGTGTAAAAGGTCCTTTTGCATCGATGCTGACCAATTATAGTGCTTTGGATAGTAGCCATAAATTCGCGCTCCGGCAACGGTTGACGTATATTTCGTTTACAAACCTTGCCAAAACATGCAAAAGCGAAAAGCAAACATGTGTTTACATTTATTTTTTGTCCGGTCATAAAGTATTTAAACTCAATGGTTAAAATTTTTTTTAAAATTTACATTAAAATCCAATTGTAAGAGAGGAAAGATAAATGCGTAAGATTTCAATGAAAATAATGGACCATAACAATTATCTGCACAGCAGCAATGCGCCAATTTAACATTTTACATTATACGTAATCGTTTAAACTTTGAGCAAATAAACGTCTGTTATATTTTGATTTTTGACTTAACCTTAGTACGATTTTGACGAGTTGCAGCAATACATAATAATTTATGTTAATTATTTTTTTAAATCAACCTTACCGAGAATAATTCGTACAGTATTGGTATTTTAAAAGTGCTTTATGTGTATTGGTTGTATGTTTACAAATGTTTACAAATTTCAGTTTCAAACCAAGCATATCAGCTTGAATTAAAATTAATATCAAAAATAATCTAAATATTTGTACTGCGATTGCAGTTTTGGGTTATCACGAATTATAAATAAAATCATTATATGCCATATACTTATGTGTTGTACGCCTGCACTTGCCACGCCAATTCTATGTTAATAACAACAAAACAGTACAATACGACGCGGCGCGTGATGAAAAATATTTGCTTTTTATAATGTATTATTTAGATACGGTTTGGCGAGCCTACGTGAGATGATTAACATATACCATACAATAATATGCTATAATAATGTGTGAATATAATATTGAATGCGCTCGCGGTGAGAGGAGGGCGTTGTCCCGGAAAACTTACAGAAACCATGAGGTCACGATAGTGCAGATGAACACCATCATAGTACTCTACAGTAGTGCTGTAGCCGCATACTGCATAGTATCTGGTAGTAGCAGACGGTGTTTTTCGATGAAGAGAGCTCGCGGAAAAAAATTGTTCGAAACAATTGATTCGTTTAAATGATGTCGACGGAAATCCCCGTATATACCTCTACACATAATTTATATATACAACCGATCATATAGATATCAATGTATCATTGCGAGATGGAATTACAACCGCCTAATTAAAAACTGCAAATGTCATCGCAGTCACAATCTGCACTCGTAATAATACAACACAATAGAAGCCAGGCGTCACGTTAGCGTATATACGTATATATATCCTATATATATATATATATATATATATATATATATATGTACGTGTAATAAATTGGTTTCATTTCGGATACGGCCTATACGCGTGCGGAATAGGATGAGAGGCCTGTTCTGTCGTATAATAACGTCGTCCTCGACACGATCGCATTTAGTTTGGTACGTCTCGCCGACCGGATGCGATGGGGGAAAAAAAAAAGTTTTTGTCAAAACTCGCGTGCGTGGGACTGCTTAAACGCGTTGCCTGTATTTAAATTATTTATTTAAATGGTCGAAAATGGAATGACTATGGCCGCGGTTCGGGTTCGACGCTTTCGTTGACACCCAAACACATATAACGTGGCTGCAGTGCACGCGTATATAAATACATCATCGATTATATTATACGTATTGTACGCTCGGGTATATACACAATACATAGTATATAATACCTGCATTGTTGTGACTTCGAGACGACCACGGACATATTATTGTATTCTCATCATAATACGTGCAGAATGTTATAACACGCATTATTTCAATACCGTACGGCGACGGGTCAACGGCACTTTTTCGCGTGAAGTATATACGCGTCATATTATTATTCTTATATCGGTTTGCGGTGCAGCAGGTTTAAGTAGTTTTCGTGTAAATATATTGTACACCGTATATATACAGAGTCGTGCTGGAGTAAGGATGTTATACAAAGGACGTAGTAGGGCAGATGTTTTCTTACGAGCCAATTTTCAGGGCTACAAAACCAACAGTACAGTTATATTATATTTATACAAGTACACGCAACAAAATAAAATATAATACGTGCAATGAGTGGTGATTAGGTCCCGGAAGTTTATGCAAATGAATGTTGTTACTGAGTATACCAAAAAGTTGACGGATAAGCTACAAATTTGAATCACAACCTAACGAGGTCAAAAATAATATTTCAAACAAATGCCGTAGGTACTTTCGTTATGTTGGAGTAATAAAATGTATTTGTTAAAAACCATGTAAAATTGTGAAAATATATTTAAAAACATTTGTTTATATTTGAAAACCTGCAATCAAAATTTCTAGTTGTAAACTGTACAACTGTAAATAAAAAAAAAAAATACAACATATTTCATATTGATAATATTGTGATGTTTCTCCCAATATTTTAGTTATTATTTATACCAATAAAACTTTTGAAATGAAAAAACAAAACTCATATTTAGCGCATATTTCAATGCATATTATTTTAGTTTTTAATGCATGAATTCTCGTGCCTTAAATGAGCTATGTAGCTTTACTACTTACTTGACCGGTCAAATCGTTCGATTTTCAACACATCTACTGTCATATGAATAACATAGCCTTCGAATACGGGTTTTAAGCCATTAAACTCAATTTCACACATTTTGTCTATATACATTTATTTAATATTTTTCAATTTTTCATTGTTATTGTAAAACCTTAGGAAAAAAAATCATAAAAGTACAATCCGGTTTCAATTTCTAATCTTTTTATGGTAGAAATTTACAATACGAAAAAGTGAAAATAAATATCACGATAAAACCAGTATTACAGTATTCCTTATTTTAGTCAGATTCTAAATAACTTATAATTATTAAAATTAACGTGAAATGCACGTTTTTCTAGAGGCCTTGGGGCCCAAATTTGTCGCCCTTGGCGCCAGTGATACTTATTTCACTGCTTTGAAACATAACAGACACATGTATATCTTACATGCACAATACAAACATGGTAATTTTCCTATAGTATTATTTCAATATTATTATCTCCAATTCAATCCCAAAAGTAGATCAAATTCTACTACTCAACGTTTTCTATATAACCAATAACCATACGTAATAAAAATTACATCAGTTTAAATAATGACCAACGGTCGAGTTCATATTTTTAGTAAAAATCTATAGTTGTAAACTTTTAAATAATACATTTTTGTTCACGAGATACTTTATACTTTTTATAACTATATATTATAGTGTAGCAGTTATTTTAAATAACAATATAGTATATACTATGAGTAAAACATAGCTTACGTTCTTATAATTTCATCTAATTAATCTGTTTTCTTTCAATTTTTTTTCAGACTACATTATTATTATTAATATATATATATATTAATTTAGATATTAATTTAATTAAGATCTCCAAAACGAAAACTTTTAAATTTCAAACGGTTTAATTATTTTTTTGTTATTTTCATTACCGGTCTACGGACCTTATACACATCGGCTACTATACAATCTATTTCTCCTTTTTTTCACCTGTACGATATCATTTAACGCATGCACGAGGCTTTCTTCCTGTGGGAATATTCACCGCGGCGCGACGAACACAATACATATATATTATACCTCGCTACCATACACACGCAGTCGCTTTCACTCGACTCCGTGCCGTCGCACCGCTGGTCGATCTACCGCTCGTCCCGTCTTTTGTCTTTCAAGTTTGGCGATACGTATACCTACACGCTCGTGGAATATATTACACAATATACGCATTGTGCTCGTATAATACATTTTACTACATACGCGACGGCCGCGAGAATACGTATATTTTATCGAGTCTCTATAGTGCAGTGTTTCCCAACCACTTTATTCCGTGACTTCCATGTAGATTTCGAAAAAACATCAAGCCCTTCCCTTGATATTAGTTAAGATTTAAAAAAAAAAAAAAAAAAAATGGTTGACAATCTTTTTGTTGTTGTTGCTAAAGTAAAAATTAACTTATAAAGTCCCACGTGTCGTTCTTTTATCGCACACATTTAACAACGAGTGTTTAACTTTAGCGGTATACTGCATATAGTACATTTGTATACAATTTTTCTTATTTTCTTCCGTTCATGTAAATAATTGGATAATATTTCTAAAAAATGTTACCCCACGATGACGGCCACTCGCGCTTCCTCCAACACTGTTTTTGTACACCCAAATTGGAAATCACTGCAGCTTTGTCGTGTATATACTGCGATAGTGTACCATGGTGCGGTCGTGTCATTCTGCACGCTTTTTCCTAACTATATATACGTATAAGTTCGCGTACATTCGTAAATAACGTAATAGTATCTTCTTCGGGAGATCTACGCAACCGCCCGCCGAGCGTGAATGACCGACCTATTCAGTCAGCCATGATATAATACATTTATAGTAAAGCTATAATAATGTTTGACCCCCGCGGGCCTGGCAGCGTTAAGTTTCGGCGCCTACGCGCTTTAAAAATGTATCGACGTCAAATCGATATCATTCCTTCGGCCATCAGGACCATAAGCTGCTCGACAATACGATACATTGTAATGCAGACAAAGAGGTAGAAAACATTACGATTGACAGTTATAACGATTTTTTTGAAATGTCAAAATAAAGAACATTTTAGGGTCTTCTGCTGAGGTCATATATTGTTTAATAATTTGCTGTACACTGCAATATATCTTATTGATGAAACGCTTTGCGTCAGTACAGTTCGTCACGCGCTTTAAATATTTTTGTAAGCATCAATTATTATAATCCGTGGGAATTCTTTGGAGACCTTTACAGTTATATATTATAATATAATATTACTTCACTGCAGTAGTGCAGTTCACACTTATCTCTAGATCTACTGAATTGGTGATAAATCATAAACGTGTACCTAGTACGCATACGCAGTAGAATATGGTCAAATCTTCCAGAAACACGGATGGTATGATTTATTTGCGTATAGCATAAATCGTTTTGACGTTTACCGTTTCAATCCTATAAACATCACACGCGAAATATATACGTGACAAATTCGTAAAAAAATTCTCGAAACACGCGATTTCATTTTCGGCGATCATCTTGTGCAAAATAGAATTATGTAACCTAATTCATCATTCACTACAGAATGTATCTATATTATACATTTACTCTATGTAACACTGATGTCATCGACGTATATGTATATATATATATATATTATATGTATATCAAGTATTTATATGAATGTGTTTAGATAATTTAGTTGACGAAATGCCCACCGATGCGTGGATCCAATTTCCGAATTGTAATTTGAACGACGCGTGCCTTTTTGTGTGCTATTTTAACATTTGTAAGGAATAAATAATTATTAATCGTTATATTATTACTGCTGTTCATGTTTCCATAAAATACCGCGCGTTAAATGACGCCGTTTCGTGTAGGCACGCATGTAATGACTTTTCATTCAAACGGTGTTTATATAGGTAAAAATACAATATAATGTTGCACGCCATGATAGTTTGTGCGACATCGGTATATATCTCGCGGAAATTATTGTCAGTATACCAGCTATGGATTTGTTTAGACGGCAATAGGAAAATAATTAACATTGAGTCCCAACGATAGTTACATATAATAAGGAGCTAAGTTATCGTCAATTAAACATTAAGGTCTTGTCATTTGCTGATAGTTAAATTAATATACAACAATATTATAATATATATATAGTAAGTAAATAATTTTTTTCTGTCCAAGGCAAACGAGTTGGAAATAAAATAGTGTCGCATTAACCTAGGTTATAAAAGACAGTTTCATGTACGGATGTAATAATAATTATTATCATTTCAGTATTGCCGTGGTTACCGTCCGTTGCGTTTCTTACATACATTAAATAATTTCCTAAAACATCTGCGGACCGGCGACAACAGCACAGTGTAGGAAAAAACGGCTTCGTGGAAAAAAAAAATTATCGAGTTTCCGGAACCCATCATGTCTTAGGGCAAACAATAGAATGAGAGTGTTCTTTTTCGGTGGCTGGCGTGAGAATAGAAAACAAAAAATAACAAAACAAATATAATCAACACATTTTTGCCTTCGCGTCCCTCATTTGCTTATGAATATCATTTGGGTGTATTCGTTATATATAATAATTTTAATATAATAGTATAAGTATGAATAGGTTTAACTAGGTAGACTGTCGCACATTCGTTTCGGGACTTTCGGTCGCGCAGTACCTTTTTGTAGTCAATGCGAGTTTGAATAACGTGTTTAACGGTTTAATTGTACGTTTAAATACATCTTTGTAGATTCCAAGTAGTATACATTATACTATAAGTGATGAACTACCATGTAAGTACATTTTTACATTTTACACGTGAAATGATGTAGTACTAAATGTTTCAAACCAAATTACTGTATAATATAATGTACCTGAAATTTGTATTTTATTGTTCTATTCGACACAATAATAATGGAGTCATGGAATGGTTTTATGGGAAAACTTATAACAATTATATTGTATTCCGAGATTCATTGTCGAAATAAATGGATTGTCATCTACATATACTATAAATGTTATTAAAATGTTTAAATACATAATGTTCCTTTTTTATAAGTCGTTTATATTAATATATGGTCTGTATTTACGGAGTAACAGTTATTCGAATCAGTAGGTCTTAGTGCTGAAGATTAAAAACATAATACAGTAGCTGGATTATATTATGGATATGTTAGCTAGATCGTAACTATTATACACCAAACCTTATCTAAATATTATATTTTTGTTTAATGTGATTTGCTGTCCCTCAGAGATGAATTTAATTTTAACTCGCATGGATTTTGACAGTTGATATAATGTTATGTGGGAACATAAATATTTAGTTTTTGTTTAAATATTTTAAGTTACGCTTAACACTTATCAAATAATTTAAAAAGTAAATCGTTTTCGTATAGTACAATTGAATGGTTCCATAATATGTCTGTCTAATGTATACATATATACAATAGATACAATGTTGATTATCTTCATTGATTCTATTATAATTGTATCATATTTTCGCTTAATAGATAGTGTACCTATATATAGAATATATTTTGAACAACCGTATTATTGTACTAATCATATTATATAAAATAGGTTAATATTTTAAATTCCTTATTTGGATTAAAGCGCAGAATTACTTTGTTAGGGTTTCATTTTTCCTCCTTGAGGTTTCTAATGTTTAGGCCAAAGTTGCAGGAATTGCAAAAACATAATTCGTACATCATCGCGTACATTTCCAAGCAACTACGCAATAATATAATAATTTGAGCAACAATAATAATTTTTGATGATGCATTTGTCCACAGTGGTTAAAAGGGAGTGTTGTGTATACTGTTTGTCTTTGTTTATATATTTCATGGTAGCATCATTAAAATCTATGCAAATAACACTTTATTATAACTCTTAAAGCGTTTATAATACCATAATATCGCGCAATAAAATCGTCTTTGCAGGTCAAAAGACTGTTCTACGTTTCTGCAATCTACATTCTGCATAGCGTGCCGCGAAAGATTGATTCATAGGCGCAGCGCACTATACCTTAACCGACCTATAATTTTTTTATATCAAATAATATTAATTATAAATATAAATGAAGATTGAGAGCAAATGTCTTATAAAAAAAAAATTATATATATCTACTGTAAAACCTAATCGTTACATAAATTCATTATAATAATTATAAATATTAACGAGTAATCATAATGTTATATACTATGGCAATCAATTTTTAAAATAAAATTAAAGCAAGAAACCGGTTGAAAAATCTGTCTCTTTTATTTGTTCGTCCTCTGTAGATGTGTGAGAATGGTAAATGTGAATATTGAATAGCGTATTCATGTATTATATTATAATAAATACATGAATAAGCAATATATATTTAAAATTATACTCATTTAAGCAAGTAACTTATATTTTCAGTTTGTAGTATAAAATATTAAACATAGGTATATTGAAATAAAAGTTTACATTTTTACTGTTTATTATTAGTTATTAAAAAGAAAGTGAATCATTAAAATGTAATTATTGTTTATTGCTTAGGTATGAGTTAATTTTATTGAATGCTTGAATTCTTCTAAGAAAAGCGATTATTTTTCTAAGTCAAAATGAACAACTGGATCTGAAGAGAATTTATAAACTATAATAGTGCTTTAATTCTTAATAATATATATAATTTATAGTAATGACTAGAGAAAATAATTTTTCCGACGTGTAAATACTTTGTTTCATTATTATTATTACTATTATTATTATTATTATTATTATTATTTTAATATGAAATACGAAATATACTTTGAGTGAAAAATATTTACCAAAAAATGAGATATAAAATATAAAAAAATACACGTACATAATATAATAATTATGTTTCAAAATTTAACTAATTTATTGCAGCTCATCCCTGAGGTGTACGCGAGTTCGTATAAAAGTACGAGTTTATGCAGTTATCTCGGAACATTTAAAATAAAAGTGTGTGTGTGCATTATATATACATATTATACTTATTCTACGCACGTATAGGTCATCCGTTCGTATGTAAAAATAGATCGTACGTCGTACTCGCTCGTACACGATATGCTCGTATACGGCTTCCGGAACCTGCACGCGTATAAAACGCGATCGTACGGCACAGAGTTGTGTAAATATATTATAGGAAACCATTATAATACGTACAAACAGTGTACATTCGCATTTATTAAATTATACCCGACTATAAAATAATATAATAATATTATTATAGCGTAATATAACTGCTCGGTATAATAATAAGCTATATAGAAAGCCGAAACCTGTTTCGACCGAAGTACCTATATAACGCAGCACGTATATACGTAGGTATATATGTAACTATATTTTTTGTTTTGTTTTTCTTAATATTGTTATAGTACCCAACGTTGTAAAAGGCGATTTCTTCGTGTCCGAGCTTCTCTATGTACCTTAATCGGCGTCGTTGTCTTCTTTGACCGAATACGGTACCTACGCAAATGGCACTTTCGCCAGGTGTCATTGCCGTTTCGAACGCGCGCGCGAAAACAAAAAGTCATTCCACAAAATAACATTTATAATGCACACGTGCACCACACACACATACACACACACACACACACTATATATATATATATATACATACATACATACATACATACATACGTACATACATGTAAATGTAATCAACGTACACGCAGTCAAAAACCGTTACGTTGTATCGTTTTTTATCAAGTAATCGTTGGATAAGTTTTGCGTTTCTGTAAATGTCGGTGGGGCCGACAAAAAATGTTTAATTAAAAATAATCGACTTTTGATTACCCATACTGTAGTAACACTAGTAACCAATGTGATTCGAAACCGTGACTTTCTTGAAGACCACTGCGGTTATATTGGTCAAGTAGTCAGACATCCACCATCGCGTATTATTAGAATTATCTATTTTTATTAGTATTACCAATTGTATATAGGTATGTATCAATTAAATATGACAATATATAGGTAAATAATAATTTATATATACATAAACGTTTTGATCTTAAACCTGGTTAATAATATAAAATTGTTTGTAAAAAGTAAAATTTTGCCTCATGTTAGATTTTATTATTACATACAAGCATTTCTGTGTATGCTAAGATTCAAACAAGTAAAACGGATGCCAATCAAAATATTTTCTAATAACTTTAAACTATCTGTTCATCTCAAATTACCTTTAAATTTTTATACGTCTGAGATTTATTTGTCATGGTCGATATACGTATTCACTTCATTGGAAATTTAAATACTTTTTTAATAATTATTATTATAAGATTAAACTATGGTCTATGATACATTACAAATTTACAAAGTACCGTATTGACATGTGTATTCTACGTACCTAGAAATATAATGGCTCAAACTTGCAATCGGACTCTGCATATTATATACACAAGTCAACTATTCAACTATAATTCTACTCAAATTAAAAATTCAATATTTCAAACGTTCTTTAATATTATTAATTATTATATATTTTTTTTTAGTTCTCATAACACCGCTAGTAATTTTTCTTGATTATTAATTTTCTTAAATATTTCTTTATGTAGTAAGGATTTCATTGTGTTCTATTGTATACATTGTTTTCTAATAGTATTGTGTTAGTCATCGGTTTTAATTTGCGTACCATATTTACAATGTGGATTTTCAATTTTCCTACAGTTGTATATTATTTGAAAACGGAACAACAATAACATTCTAGTAAACAAAATAAGAATAGTATATTAGGTATAACGCTTTTGCTACTGTTCGGGCAACCTTGAGAGTCCTTCATACATCAATCATTGATACAAAATACTAAATAGCATCCGGTAATATCATCAGAAAGTAGATCAATGGTAGGTATAGGCATGTTATAATTCCCTACATGATAATGGTTTTATTTTTATCACAACGTTTTATAGAATAACTGACGCCGTTCGACTTGTGAACGAATGAATGTTTAACTTCTCTACGTATTCTTAAGTGTTTTGTGTTTTTAAATATAACGTTTTAGTTTATCGGGTAAACAAAATACATTGTGACGTGTATGTTCAATGTTTAAGTAATCGAATATTTCACGCGTTAAATCTGAATATAATCATTGGATAAAAAATATACAGTAATACGTCCTATGTGGCTATGTACATATAACATGTGAATGTATTTAAATGTAATAAGTATTTAGTTGTAAATAGTTCATTATTATTAAGAACAATTTTCTCATGTATAATTTCATTTAAACAATGTAATTTACTTAGATATAATAAACAATAAACTCAGATTTTTTTTGCTTTCGACTAACTCATTGACATAAACACTAACTCACATGAAACATTATTTATTTATACGTATAGGTTGATATTGCGTACTTATGAATATTAAACAAAGGAATATACAACGTGGTTTATGTTTACATTAATTAAATTTTTTTCTTCTTTGCAGTAGGTACCTAGGTAATAATAACAACATCAGTGTTTTGATGGCGTGCAATAATTTTACGAAATATTATTTTTACAGCTTTTGAAATTGTTTTTTTTTTCCTTCGATAAAATTAATAGCCAAGTAATACTTTCAAAAAAAAATGCAAAGTAAATGTTTTATAATATTTTAATATAATATCATAATTGTGGTCAATTGTAAATGGATGTTTTTACTGAAATTAAAAATATTGGGGCATTGGGCATGAAGTATTGGTTTGGTGTCAACATACTACAAAAGTGATGGAAAAATATTAAAAAATTGAGTTTCCAAAAATGTACGCGTATACATCATACAAATTACATAATACATTATGCAATATGTAAAGTATGTAAAGTTTATAGTTGTAGATATCATAGGAGTATAGGACTATATCCTATATGCTATAATAAGTATAGTGGCTATAGATAATCATCACGATTTGACATTTGTTTACATTGTATTTTACCTTGGTGTACCCATGTATGTTCTTCAATTTTTTTTTGTTTTCATTATATATTATTGTTATCATCCCAGTATCCTATACAATATACATGTTAATGATATACACCATATGATGCAGTCGTTTAAATTACGAGTTTAGCACTGCCATTAATTGATCAAATGTATTAAATATAATACTTACAATGGTACTTAGGGCATTTTATTATTATTATTTATTGCACAAATAATGTGTATTTATTCATTATTAATTTTTAATGCGTAACATTTAAATCAAAATTGCATAATTTTATGGTTTTAAAGTAGAATTCTTGCCTTATCAACAAACAAGTACGTCACAAACAAGTTAAAAACTACGGTTTTTTTTTTTTTACAGTTTATTGATATTTTCTCGTGGATTTTATGTAAATATGCTTGTAAATGGAAAAAAAAAAAAAGGAAAGCGAATAAACGAAACACATGGTACACGAATAGTACCTATGCTGTGTAATATGCTAAGTTTTTACGTTTGTATAACGTTTGTTTGAAACATTTTGAATAAATATGTATAATAACTAGTTATATCTGATAGATATATCTACAACCTACAGTTTTTTATTATTATTTATTGATATAAATCATGTTATTTCTTGAGTATTATGAATGCATTATAAGATCTTATTACGTCAGGTGTACTCTACGTCTTACCGTGGTATGTTCATTAAAACTGGACGTTAATTATAACTCATTTTTAATTATGAACAGCTTCAGGGTTAAATTGAGTATAGTGTACAGTTAAATATTAATGCTAATTAGGCACAAAGATAATATACAAAACACATTTTTGAAACTAAATAATGAACAAGACATACCTTGGACCAAACTCAAGACTTTATACAATATTATACTGTATTATACTTATAATTCTTGGTTATTTCGTGAAAAATTATTTGACATTAAAAAAAATAAATGTTAAAAACCTTGAACGTCTATTAATGTATATTGCGTGTGTCTAACTATCAAGTACATACGACGAGTAACTTGGATGAGAAAATTAAATATTGACATATAAATCAACATAATCAACAGTTCAGTATTTTTGTTTCATATATAGAATGGTTTTCTAGTCTTTCCGACATTTTTAATCGTCAAATAAATTTGATTATATGCTAGAGTTTTTAAGAAGATAGTAATAAAATTATTAATTTGTATACTTACCAACAATTCAATGTATGAATAATTCATTGAATAAACGATGTAGGTAGGTACATTCTTTTTAAAGTATTTGATAAATGATAAGTAATAAAAATATTGAGATGGTATAATATGAATATTAGTTGAGTTATATAAAAACATTGATATGATTTTTAAATTGTTTTAGTTATAAAAATAAATTTAAAATTAAACTTGGAGGATTCAAGGGGTAGAATATTGTTAAAGTTTATACAGTATACAATATTATAGTGTACTCTTTCAGCGGTTTTTTATCAATTAATTTATGGATAGGTCGTATTACGTATATAGTTTAAAAATATATATATATACCATTATTATACTGTTGATTGCATTGATGTTTATTTTTAAGTACCGATAAAATAATAATTTTTCTTCTTCCATTTATATTGTATTGTACCTTAATACATTATATTAACACTTCTACAGTGGTAATGTACGATATAATAATATTGAATAACGTGAAAGACTCGTATAGGGAAGGAAGACATTTCTTAGTTCACTTTACGACTATTCGTGGTCATAATATTTCTAAAGTCACCAAGATCTGCTGGAATAAAAATCTTTGGTTTACATAGTTTTAAGAACATTATTTTCGTTTATCCCTATACGATTAAATAGGAAAGGATATATTGTAGTATATTATCTCGAATTAGCTAAAATTGCAAATGAGGTATTACAATATGATATATTATTATCGCGGCAGTGGGTTTCAGTTTTAGATTTTTCTACCATAATGCAATTCAGTTATATTTCCAAAGTTATTGCTGACAAATCGCGTTGTTTCAGCGAACAAACCGCAGGATAACAGCCAACAGCGTATAGGTACCTAGTTATTATTTATTACTTGTCACGAGTGTTGATTATTCAATTACGATAGTACTATAGTATAAGTTAACATAAACGGGTAAGTAACGAATACCACCTACACGCTACAAGGTCTGGGTGCTGAGTGCATTATTAGGCATCAAAATAATTGTTGTCACACATTCAACTGCGACAAGTTACAGAACACAGGCTCAACTTCTAATTTGTCGAGTATTATTATTTATTGGCCGACTTGCTGTGTATGCTTTATAGTGAATTCGTGCGTGTGATCTGTCCTAAGCAAATTCATATCACCTCGTTTAATCAAAACGATTTCTAATTGTATAATAACATGTATTATGTAAGGAATATCAATTGTTTTAGCCCGTAAAAGAATGAAGACACACTTATTACACGTTTGGGTACACATATAATATAATATTATACATGTATGGTTTGTGAACAGCATATTTTGAACAAGGACATATTTCCGTTATCGTAACGCATGTATTCAACCTCAACTCGATAAAAACGTACAATTATTTAAATAATTTTCGCAGAAGAGTTTCCTGTGAATGAATCACTAATTTGATCTACATAATATGTATGTCTACGTATATAGAATAATGTACCATGTACATAATTCACATCAGATAATTTCACACTTCAAAAAACCTTAGAAACATTGTAGTATACACACGGGGCACTAACCCCAACAATAATTTTTTTTTCGTTTTGTGAAGGGTCCTTATACTAACTTAATTATATTATCAGAGTAAAAGTATATTTATTTGAAAATATTCATATTTTTTTTTCCAATCTAGACACAATAATGTACATGTACTACGCTGTAATTAAGTCTTAAAAATCAATCAGATTCACTAAGTTAAATAGGAAAACATTTTGATCACTCTAATATCATTTCATAAACTACATCTTCGAAGTACACAGAATACTTCACATACATCTACATTTCCAAAGCGTTAATGTTTTTATGCATTTATCTGCATTGAATGCGGCAGTCCGATGTACATATATATTTATAATACGTGCTGCATTTTTTGCTGTTTATTCTTATTGATTATGACCGAAGTGATTATCAGTTCTCATTCTTCCTGGGGATTTAATTATTCTCATCCGGCATCTGAGACCTGAGTCATTCATCTCATATGTCATCGGTTGACCTATGAGGGCATGGGGCTATGACTCATGAGTCCACCAGTTCACGTGTTCCCATACGCGGTACATTTTCAAAATAATTATTATAACTCATGAGTCGGTCGTCGTTGTAATAAATTCATAATCATAAGCCCATCGAACGTCGTGCAGTAGTATAGAAAACACAGTGAGCTACTTTTATTGCAACTGTATTTATTTTAACAGCGAGAGATTTGGGGCTAAGAAGTGATACGCGTATAGACTTATACATTGTGTAGCGATGGCTGATGTCTTGTGCGGAAGCCGAAAGGTCACGAGCGGACCAGTAGTATTATCCAATGTACGGTGTTCGCGCATACTTTGTACAGGCATGACCGAAAGTGCGCTGTCTGATGTCACATTGTCAACGTTTTTAATATTATATGTTCACCGCAAAAAAAAAAAAACACTAAACATTAATTTTTTCGCTATTATACATAAAACAAATCTATTATGTATTGCCTCGATAAGTACGTTTGAATGGATGTATGTAATGGCTAGAATTTACAATTCTTTGTGCTACCTACCCGCTACATTTTACAATCATTTTTGTATTCTATGACAAGATTTGCAGTCAAAGATGTTAGATGAGGCGATAAATTCAGTATTATATATTTATACAGAAATGATGTAATTTTTTCGAAATAAGTATAGACCAATTTTTCGATGTATTTTGTTTATAAGTAATTTCTATTTTTGTGACACCAATGGATAAAATGTTATTAGGTACCCACTTTCAAATTTCAAAGTAGGTACGCATTTTACTTTTTGTATACTGCACAATATGCAAGTGTACAGTAGCACAAACAACTTTAGATCCAATTTATCGTTATTATTGTTATGGTTGGGTTAGTTGGGTTAACATTGATAACATAAATACTAAATAATAATAACTAGTGTTTATAATTAATGGTTGTACGTAGGTAATGCGTTTGACGTCAACACTTGAATCAACGGTAAACAATACGTTCTCTGTCGTGATAGGCTGGGGGAGGGGGGATTGTCGTCTGAACCGCAGACATTTTTCAATCGATTTACAATCGTAGTAATTGTACACACTAAACAGTCTGATATAGATGTAACTGCATAACGGACGTGTAGCGAAGCCGTACCAAGTCCTAGTCTGTAGTGCAACGCGCCCGACCGATGCAGTTTCCACTGACGTTCCCGAATTTCACGACGTGCATCGCGAACGTATAGGTGGTACGCGGTGCAGTTCATCACGTCATATAATATGCACCGTGTGTAACGCAAACGTTTTGTCGTCCGTAGCCGGAAGATTCGCGAAACTTCGCGGCCAAATAGCAGTTGCCTATACACGGTTGCCGGACACCTGTATTGTGCACATAACACATTATTGTAAATGATAGAAAAAAAAAAAAAAAACGTTGTAAGGCGCGCACGGTAGCCGGCCGATAGGTGCGTGTGGGCAATGGTGGGCGGCACGGTATACCGAGGTTAACAGTACACGGCAATATTATTATTATACCTATACAATAATGGTAAATGGAATAGAATCGCGGCGGTGAGCCCAAGGTATATAGTACCTAGTATATAGGTAGTTAGTATTATATTATCGTCGTGCGGTTGCGATCTCCACCGGTTTTGATATTGTGCACGCGCGTTTGGTTCGACCGTCGCCGTGCTCTCTCCCCCCCCCATCCCCTCTCCCCGTCCCGTCGCCGCGCCACCTCCGGACCGCGAAATGATGTCACTTGATAACAATTTCCCTACTTCTCCTCCGCAGCAACCGACGCCGTCGTCCGGTCGCCGTCGGTCTCTCTCCTCCAGTCACTTCCAGCAGGCCGCATTTAACGGGTCTCTTGTCGTCTTGAAAACGATCATCACTGCCCGTGCAGACCGTAAACAAATCGCACGCGCCTAGTGTACGACGACAACGACAACAACAACAGGTAACGGTCATCGATCGTCGGGTTTGTCATTTTCCGTTAACGCGTCGCAATCGGTTCGTCAACGGGCGGGGGCGGCACCGGGTTCTCGTAGGTCGCACAACCGGCGGCGGCCGTTAAATCCGCGCGAGACACGCGGCCCGTACCTATTGATTTTTTCGCGCGACAGGGTGTGGACCCCGGTGGCGGCGGCTCGAACGGCTTCTCCACAGCACTCGTGTCCCGTCTGCCTTTCGTTTCGTCCCGGTAGTGTTCGTTTTGGCGAGGGCCGCTCTCCACCAATACCTACTGCATACATAGTTTCCTTTTCATTTTTCTTACCATTTCTGTTTGACCAACGCTAGTGATTAACGTCCGCCAGCGTCGATAATTTGTTCTAATTATTTAACATCACTGTTGTTCTTCTCCGCAGACGTCGTCGAAAAAGACCACGACCATGACGACCGCTCCAGCCAAGCTCTACGGCAAGAATCTGAGCGAGTACGACGATCTGGACGTCGATCAACTGCTCTCTCAACTGTCACCTGAAGAGATAAGCATTTTGTCCAAGGAAGTTGATCCCGATGTGAGTATTAGTTCTATTTGATTGCCCGTTAAAAATCATTCTACTTCACCGGTATATCATCGGTTATCACAGACACATGTGTCCAGTAACCACCAGTTGATGTTGGTTGTCCATCACTTTATCTTGTACTCAACAAGATATTACTATACAAATAGTTTCGACTTAATATTAAACTATAAAAAAATCAAAATTACTTAGTCTTACTAATAAATATTCTAATGATTCATTTAATTTCGTTTTCAATATCAACTATTATATTTTATGTTTTGAAACATACAAAATAGAAATATAATAGAAACCAGTATGGAAAATGCCTTGAGGCAGACCTAGAAAGAGGTGGCTAGACATACAAGAATGGAAGGAAATTATTCAAGATTGAGAGAGATGGTGAAATAAAACTAGTGAAATAAAAGTAGATATTTTATGTTTTAGTTTAACTGTTTAGTCCTATTTAATTTACAAAATATATAATTTCCCCTGAACTATAAATTAGTACAAACTTATGTATTATAAGCAGTGATAGTATAATTAAGATAAAATGTACACATAGCGTGTTTATAAAGTATGAAATTAGAATCTGTCATGAATACCAAGCTAATCTAGTATTCTATCTTTCTTATGAACTATCAAATATGTTATCTATTTGTTGTCAATTATCAATAAGAAAACTTGTCATACAAATAAATAAACAAACTGATTGATGGATAGTTTAAGTTATTAACTAAAGCCTATCTGCATTTTATGAATAATACTATATACTACTACTGAAAATAAGTAGTGTGTAAATGATTTTTTTTCTTTTGACTCAAACAATTGTTTATAGATCTTAATAGCTAATTTTAATGTATCGTTTGAGTAGTAATTGTTGATACTTGAATAATACTAATATTTCTTTAAAAATGATGTGTACTAAACTTATTATGAACCGAATATAGATTATATACGTACCTATTTGTTATCATAAATCAAAGTAAATACTATAGTATTAAAAATTAATTTTTTTCAGGACAACTTATTACCACCTTCAGAGCGTTGTAGTTATGAATGTGACAAAGAGGCCACTGGACCATTAAATAGAAAAAAATTAATCGAACATATTAACAAACAGGCTCTTGAGACACCAGATCTACCGGAACATAAACCATATGTTCCTGGAACTGTTAGAGGAAAAAAAGTAAGACTATTATTATACACTGATTTTTTAATGTGGCAGTTAAAATTATCACTAGGGTTTTAATTTTTATAATTTAGCCAATACTTATGATTTTAGTTATTCATAAAAATATTAGTGTCATGAACAATTTTCTATTGTTGCAGCTAATAAATTAAGAAATAATTTTATATAAATTAGAAATGTATATTGTTTTGAGCCTATGTTAACTTTTGTTTAATGATAATTTGATTTCGTAAATAATACCTTGTAAGATCTATGATAATGTTTTCACAACTAATTGATTATCATATTTTTATTGTAAGCACAAAGATATAGTTTGTTATAAAACCAAATTTTGATTTTATTACTATTTTGAAATTGAGAGAATTAATCCCAAAGTAATTATCTTTATGTTGAAACATTTTTAGGGCTGTTTTATATTAAATATTTAAATTATGATGAATTTCATTATTAGAAAAATCCATCTTATACCAAGAACAAAAACCTGATAGTTTAGATAGTTTTATAAAAAATGATAATTCATTTTACTATAGTTATAAATGTAAATATATTTTTGGCGAGTTGCCTTTAAAAATTATCCATTTATCCTTCAGCTTTTTATTGGTATTTCTGTTTATTTGAAAATATTGTGAAATTATTGTGTAATATAAACAAAATTAATTATAGCTTCATGCTCTGATGACCTTAGTACATTTATTTGTATCTTAATACCTTTGTTTATATTTAAATATTAATTATGAATATTCTATACCTATTTTATTATAGTGGGTGGCACCTGAGACCAATGGTAAAAGTGAACATGAAGATAAAATTGCTATCGATCTTGATGATGAGTATGGTGATGCACTGAATTCTGCATCACAAGAAGAAATCATTGATTTAGCCGGTAAATACTATGTTTAATATTGTTTATGTCTATAATGAGGTTTATAAGTATTCAAGTACTTAATTCATTAATTGGATATAATATTTAATGGCAAAATTACAAATTTTCTAGTATACTAACTATTATAAGTATTATGGTTGCATGAATCTGTTAAAGTATTTTCATTAAAATTATTTATTTAAATTAAAATTTTAGCTATACTTGGATTCCATTCAATGATGAATCAAGACCAGTATCATGCTTCGTTATTAAATAAAGGTCAACCAGTTGGCTTAGGATGGGATGGTATTACTAAATCAACTCAACCTAAGGTTTATCCTCCAGAGCCCCCCAATCAAACAGACCCTGAAGAGAGTATCAAGCGAGTACGCGATGATGATCCTAAGCTACTTGATCTAAATTGGAACAACATTAAAGTAAGTGCATCATTTATTTATTATGAATAACCAAATATTATAAGTTTAGTTTTTAGTATTAATTAATCATTTTTTTTTTTCTTTTTAGAATATTTCCGATGAAAAGTTCGAGAATCTATTCAATGCTTTAGTAGAGAATACTCATTTAGAAACATTGAGTTTGGTAAACGTTGGACTTACCGATCGGTTAGCTGGCAAGCTATCTGAAGCATTAGAGAAAAATTGTACATTGCGTGTTTGCAAGTAAGATTTAATGTTCAAAATATACTTTTTAACTGTGATTTTTTTTACAAATTTATAATTAAAATCTTAAATATAATTATCTCTTTGTAGTGTGGAAACAAATTTCATCAGCCCTGTTGGAATAGTTCGTTTAGTCAAGTCTTTATTGAAACAAAGGTCCCTAGAAGAGTTTCGTGCCACTAACCAGGTAAATTACTAAACAATTTGAGAATTTCCCATTCAACTTCCTAATTATCACATTCGTATTTGCAGAGATCTCAAATATTGGGAAATAAGATTGAAATGGAAATTACTAAATTGATAGAACAAAACCCAACCATTCTTAGACTTGGTTTGCATTTGGAGTATAATGATGCTCGTCATCGTATTGCTTCCCATTTGCAACATAATATAGACAGGAGTAAGTTGTTTTATGGATTTTAATTTTAAATCACCAAAGAATAATTATTAATTAATAATAATTATTGTTTAAAAATAATTAAATAACATATTTTTAGGATAATTTAGTTCATTAGTTGATATTTAGGACTTAAGTTATTTACACTTCGGAGGTCCAGCGTCAATTATTAATCAATTATAAGAAATATAAAATTTTTCATCCTTTACTTCTAAATAAATAAAATTGTACATTATAAAAATTGTAGGAGTTTAATTAAGACCTAACAAAAGTCTTATAATTGTTTATAGTGAAAAACTTAATAACCAACACACTAACTAATAGTTATAGTCATATTAATATTCTTAAATATAATTTAATTTAATTTATTTTAATTTTCTGTGTAATATTTCTCTTATGATGATTATTTAGTTACTTATGTAAAAAATGTACAATCATTCTTTTTAGTTTATCTTGATGGTCAAACATAACCTATTTGAGGTTTTTATTTTTATCAAATTGATTGATAATATTTTATTCTGGACCTCTGATATAATAAGTTATAAGTTATATCTATTAGAATTTAATAGATATGTGTCTCAATCAAACAACTGTTGGCCTTAGTATTAAGTCGAGATAGAGGCTTATGTGTTGTTGACATCTTATTTCCAGGTATGATGTCCATTCATGTTTTATCAAGTTCCTTTTTTCCTTTATCTATGTGTTTGTTTTTATTATATTTGAAATTCCCAAAATATAAATAATTGCATGGTTTCTGTGAAATTATAAAACTTTATTTAGGTAAATTAAAATACTCATTTCTATGTTTTATTTGTGATTTTGTTTGCAACTATTTATCAAATATTACCAATCATCAGACTGCCGCTCTGGCGTTCAAGCTAAATTCAAATTGGCCGAAACTATACATGATAATCAATCGAGTTTTGAAATAGTATCAACTGAATAGAATTTGTATGTTTCCATTGTTCAGTTTGTGTTTTAACAATGTAAATAATTTTAGATTTAACATTCAGCTGACCTGAGTCTTAAATATATCCATTCCATTTATATTTCATGTCCATGTTTTCATTTAATATTATGTAATACTTGCAATATTTATTTTTCATATTATCCTTTACATACTAAGTGATAAGTATGATAGTTTGATAATAAAAATTGATTTTAGTGATCTTACCTTTTAGAGAATTTACTCCTATATTTTTGAATTAAACTTTGACTCACAAGAATGATGTTTGCTCATTTACATTAATACTTATCTTTAATACAAAATGTATGCCAAAACCAAAATTGTGACAACATTTTTACAACTTTCATATGATTTTTCTTACTTTCAACCAGTGATGTTAGTTTAATGATTTTAATTTTTGTTTATTTTCTACCTTCAGTAAGGAAAGACACGCCGTTGAAAATGAAATTTAGGTTCTTTAGAAAAACACCCCAGAAGCACCGCAAGAATTTGATCAAATAAATGATCAGTGGATCACATTTTTGAGGTCTTGTCATTTTGTTGTTGTTTAATTTTACTACTTAAAAGTAAAAGCATGAAAATACCAGCTCTTAATGTTTAGACATATAACTTATAATTCGCGTTTTAATGTTTAATGAAATCGTGTTTCTCGAGTGACATAACAAATTAACCTTAAAATTGTTTTACTTAATATTTAATAGATTTTAATTTTTCATAAGTATTTAAAAGCTTGAACTATCTCAAAATTCTAACTGAATCATTTATGGATAATATTGGCCGAACAATAAACATTCATTCATGGAATCTATATTTTATAGATTTAACATAAAAATTATTTTCATAGTGTATACTTTTAAAAGAGCTGGATTCACTTAATCAGTCCCTTATTGTTACTTTTTAATATAAATTAATAATTAGTTAAACATTTTGTTCATACTACATATCTACCATAAACCTAAATAGTTTCTTTTACTACTAATAGTTTAAAATACTTAAAATCAAATTGATTTAATTTGTAATCTTTGTCTTTTAATATTACTTAGAATTATGTTATATTATTATAAGAGTTAAATTAATTTAATGTATTTAGATATTATATAATATAATATGTATTATATTTATATTTATTACGTAATATCTATGTATTATAAATATTCAATTGCTAAAATACTTTTTTTTTTTCTACTAATAGTGTTTAGTAATAAGATATCATATAACAAGCATGGTGTTAATTTAACAATGTTTTGTTTTCATAATATTTATATGAATTTAGCATGTTGACTGAACGAAAGCATTGTTTTAATATTGTGTTTTCATTCAGATTGTGTGTTACCAATAGCCATTAAACTTATGGTAATTGGTAATACTGCAAAATGTTTGTGTAAACCATAATCTGAATTTGGTTTTTGGTGTTTTTCTCTTTTGCAGTACGCCAGAGTCGTGTGGGCGCAAACTCCGCATAAATTACATTTTTGGCTACGTACACTATTTAGGTATATTTACATCAATAATATTGAAATCAAATAAGAATTCTTCTTTTTTTATATTTATCTTTGCTTGTGCTAAGAAATTGCTTTAATTTTGCTTCAATTGTGCACTTAGGCATCAAGTTTTGATACTCCATGTTGGTGTATATTTAATAATGTTGGTGTAATTCCAAACTATTAAGTTATTTATTAATCAATAATTTTCACAAAATTTTTATTTTAATTTTAAATTATGTTTAATGGCTTGTAAAATGTATTAATAACTGAAAAGTAGGTTTATATTATTATTTAACATTGCATGTCTTTATGTTTTCACGAAACACGATTTCATCTTTCTTTCTCCTTGAAACTGTCACACAAATATATATTTTTGCTGGTTGTGCATAGAAAAGATTTAAATTGAATAGAACACCCACATAGTGCACATTTTTTTTGTAGTGTTATTTATTTAATTTTAAACAAATATTAGTACATGGTACTGATTTTTTGGGAATGCTATTAAAGTTTTATTTACCATTAAAACTTCATTATTAAATAAACTAGAGTGATTTGATTGATATATTCTTTATTACATATTTTATTTTAAAACATTGCTACATTTTATAATCCAAAATTAAATAACAAAATAAACTTATGTCTATTACTGACTTTTTTAAAAAATAATAGTTATTTGAGTTTTAAACTTATATATTGGAAAAATGGGTTTTTTAAATAAAGTTTAAATAATAATATAACATTACTTAATTTTCCATTTCCTTAATATGTCCTATGCAATTAGTCATACAATTTTAGCGTTCATCATTATTGGTAAGTCCTTTAATGCTTTGATTTGTACTTTTTAATGGTCAATATATAAATAATGCTTTTTGAAACCATGTATTCCGTAGAGTTGCTGCTGCTCAATGTTGCTGCTATTAAAATAAATATATACCTGCGGTGATGGTTGAATTATGATTGGGAAATGTATATATATTATTATTCTTATAATTTATTGTTTATTTTTTTATTTTTCAGGCCGCTTACGCAGAACTGGTCACTTTGCGCGTACGTACACTGGCGGTTGGGTTGTACACAAAAAGGCTAAATAATTATGAGTTTGTGCCTAGACCTTGGTCCTAGACTCTTAATTTATAAGTATTTAATTACATACTGTAATTATATAATATATTGTTTTTCTCCTCAATAATCGTTGAAACGATTTGTATATAAATATATTTAATATGTTACGGTCCATTGCTGACCTTTTCATATGCGTTTAGTTATTAGTGTGTGTGTGTGACAATTTTATTGATTTGAATTAAACATAAAATTATATTTATTAATGTAATTGAGTTAAGCAAGTTTATTATATAAAAAGAAATTTTATCTTGTTAAAATGCACAATTTTTTTTTTGTGCAATTTGTTTCATTGTTTTAAAAAATGATATATTTTTTACTATTGAGTTGTTTATACAAATTTAAAGTAGTACTTAGCGAGACTAATTATATAAAAAAAAAAAAAGTAAAAAATAGCGTAACCATATTTTGATTTTGTATTGCTAAACATTTATAGTATTTTATTATAATTATTATATATTTTTACACTGAAACTATTTCACTTGTAGATGCATGAAATGCTTTTAAAATTGTAAACAATCTTATTACACCAAATTTTGCCATACTATTTTTACAAAAAATAAAAATGTATTTTCTAGTAATCTTTCTGTTGCATAGGAACAGCAGAACAAAAATGTAATAAAGCAATCATTTATTATATTAATTTAAAATATACAATATGTAACGCAAATACACAATGTGTTGTATTATGTGAATGACCTACTAAAATATTTTAAGTTTCATACCTATATTATTAAATTATGAGAATCTAATAATTTTTCATATGTTCAACAATTAATTGTAGGTAAGCCTTATAAAATGTTTTAAAATACCAAACATGAAATATGTTGTGTATGAAAGTATATTTTAAATAAGGAAAAGTTAGTCTTATTGTATATGAATTTAAAAATCAAGTTTAATGATGAGTTTTAGAAGTGACAACTGTACTTGGTGTATTATTGCAGATGTATATTTTGTATTATTACATATATTTAATCATTATGCCAAAAATAAACAAATTACTTTGTTTAGATCAATGTTTCTCAACAGGGCAATATTGCCCCTCAGTGGGTGGTAAAGAAGTACGGAGGTGTGGATTTCATCACAGAATTTACATTTATTTTTTTTTTCTGCATTTTCTTATGATATTCGTAAACAATTGCCTTTTTGGTACCTACTTTTGTATCAGTTTTTTAGGTTATGAAATAAATGCATATTTGATATTTTTAGAATATTTAAGTTTATGAGTGTGAGCTTTTAGGTAATAAATTGTAAATTGAAAATTATTTTTAAGTCTGTATAGGAGACATATTGTGTTCGCTCTTCCCCCCCACCATGTGGACTTGGCTCAAATACGTTCTTGATATCATAACAATTCGTAATAGAATAATATCTGTGTCAGTAGCTACTTAATGATTCTTAAATTCTTAAACCGATGAGACTATTCCTGAAAAATATTATCTTAGTATCAAAAAACCAACAGTTTGTATACTTGTTGACATTAATAATTAATATTATAATAAAATATTAAATTTTCATGTTAAACAGCATAAAAAGTGTACATGTATTATTGAATAATATTTACACACACATCCATAAGTACATGATTACAAAAATATTTTTATATACATTAGAAATCGTTTATCATAACGTTTATTGGGTAATGCATAATAATACATTTGTAGTCGTAACAACCGAAATTATTTCATCAATAAATAAAATGTATTCTTGCCATATGTACGTAATTTAATATGTAGGCACTATTATGCTATTTAAAATTAAAATCAATTTCATGTTTTAAAAATCTATTGGTACCTATCAAAATTATTCACCTATTCATTTGTCAAACGATATGTTTCTCTTTTATCACATCATATACCTACATGATGAAGCTATGATTTAAAAAATGGCGAATATACAATACAATATGACTAGGTAGGTACCTACATTTTGTAATAATAATCAAAATAGCGTGACTTACCTATGTTGTTGAGGATATTTTGTTTTTGATTTTATCGTGTATTCTATGTTGATATTATAATTTATAGATAGGTAATATGAAGCCTATCGAAGCTGATAGGAATTATCATAATAACAGAACATGTTACGAATCGCTATGAAATGTCTCTGTTTTTAAATGCAAAACTCAATATGTTTGGAAACTCATTAGAACACTGTTTTAGATTCTGAACGGAGTGATGAAATCTATTGATTTTACAATGATGTATGTTTTTTTTAGGTATTTAAAAAATTCGATTTTTTTACATTTTTTTTTTTGATAATCGATGATAAAAAAAAATTGACTAGTACAAAATACTTGAAAATTTAATAGAATATTCCACACAAGTAATTTTTATTGTCATTCAAAAATCATCAAAATCCATAGGCACAATTTTTTTTTATAAGCGTTCGAACAGCGAATATTGATATAAAATTCTAGACTGACAAATCATATTGGTTTTTTTAAAATGCTCTAACTCAAAAACGAAAAACCGCAACAACTTGAAATTTTCACTAAATCTTTATATTTGTGTTCTCTATACATGGTTAAGTTTTCAAAGTATTTTGACATATTTTGACTTATTTATAGACAATTTAAATTTTCTATTTTTATAAGTTTTTTTTTTTAAATATCTGTAAAATTTTTTTGGCTGTCCGAAAACGCTTGAAAATGTATTAAAGGATTAAATATAAGTTACACTTATTGTAATTAAAAAATAACGGAGATGGTTTCACTCAAATTTTTTTTATAAGCCCATAAATTTCATATTTGTATAAAATATGTTAAAATCGCGATAATTTGCAAGTTATTTTGTGGTTGAAAATTCATAAAATTTT